>CM062804.1:1359582545-1360182545 GCA_031772625.1 Pinus tabuliformis
ATATAAAACCACCTTCACCTATCCTTGGGGTAACTTTTCTTATAGGCTCCTTCCTTTTGGCTTATGCAATGCCCCTTCCACTTTCGAGAGAGTAGTCCCTAGTATTTTTGCCGAGCTAGTCCATGATGCAGTAGAAATTTATATGGCTGATTTTACACCCTATGGGTGTGATTTCAAGGAGGCTCTGTCCAACTTGGGTAAGGTGATGAAAAAATGCATTGAAATGAACTTTTCCCTTATTCTCAAAAAATATGAGTTCTTAATGACTGCAGGGATTGTTCTAGGTCATTCAATATCCTATAAATGACTAAAGGTGGACCCAAACAAGATAGCCATCATCCAAGGGGTCCCACCTCCAGAAAAGCACAAGGATGTCAGAATTTTTCTAGGCTTATCTGGATACTATAGGAGATTTATAAAAGACTTCAACAAGTTAGTTTCTAATGGATTTGAGACTTCTGCGATCTGTATTATGTGTGGTTATATCTTCTGCGATCTATATTATGTCTAAGACTTCAGCAAGTTAGTTTCTCCTTTATTTTGGTTATTGGCCAAAGACTTTGAATTTTATGGTCAAAAAGCTATCAAGAAGCCTTAGACACCCTAAAGGAGAAGTTTACCACTGCACCTATTCTCCAAGGCCCAAATTGGGCCCTTCCTTTCCATATACATGTTGATGCCTCTCACAAAGCCATAGGAGTAGATCTAGGCTAGATGGATGACAAGTTACCTTATGCCATTTACTTCATCAGTAAGAATTTGTCAAAGGCTAAACTGAACTATACAATGACTGAGAAGGAGCTCTTAGTTGTTGTGCTTTCATTGAACAAATTTACGAATTGCATTACAAGTTACCAACCATTTTTACATACTGGACATGTTGTAATTAAATACTTGATGAATAAACCTGATGTGAATGCCCAGATTATTAGATGGTTACTTTTATTACAACAATTTGATATAACTATTATTGATAAACCTGGCAAGGAGAATGTTGTTGCAGATTTTTTATCCAGATTGACTTTGCCTACAAGGGAGGAAGGAATGGTTGATGATTAGTTACCGGATGAACACTTATTCGTCATTTCAGTTCTCTCTCCATGGTTCGCTAACATAGAAAATTACTTGGTGTCTGCATAGTTTCCACTGAGCTTGTCCTCCAAATAGGAAAGAAATATTGTGAGTAAGAGTGCCCCACTCACTTGGATTGGGGGAAACCTCTTCAAACTATGCCCAGATCAAATTCTAAGAAGATGTGTCAGGGAGGAGGAAGTCTTTGACATCCTTCTGACTTCTCATGATGGGCCTTGTGGAGGTCACTTTGTAGCCAAGAGGACAACATTCAAAGTGCTACAAGCTGGTTATTACTAACCCACTCTTCACCAGGATATGAGGAGGTATACTAGTCAGTGTGATCAATGCCAAAGGATGGAAAAACCTACCCCAATTAATGAAATGCATCTGCAACCTCAAGTTACTTTCGAGCCATTTAACAAGTGGGGCATGGATTTCGTTGGACCCATTGACCCTCCATCCAAGCAAAACAATACATCATTGTGTGCACTGACTATTTAACCAAGTGGGCTGAAGCCAAGGCCATCAAAGCATCAAAAGAGGAGAAAGTGGTTGAGTTCTTAAGGGAAAATGTATTTTATAAGTTTGGGTACCCTAGAGAACTAGTTACTGATCAAGTCAGCCATTTTACATCTCACATGATTGAAAATTTGTTAAACCAGCACAAGGTCAAGCATAGAACATCCACTCCTTACTACCCACAAGCTAATGGGCAAGTGAAGGTGATGAACAGATCATTGGAGGGCATTCTGACCAAAGTGATTAGTAGCAGCAGAAAGGACTAGGTAGATAGATTAGTTGAGACCACTTTGGCCTATAATACCACCTGGAAGACCACCATTAGATTCACTCCTTATGAGTTGGTCTATGGGAAGAAAGCCTTGTTGTCCATTGAATTTGAATACAACACCTTAAGAATGGTAGCACCACTAGATCTAGATCTCACTAGGGTACAACAAGAGAGACTACTCCAAATGAATGGGTTAGATGAGTTTAGAATGGAGGTCATCCTGCACACAGAGGTGACTCAAGTTTAAAGGAATATTTGGCAGGACAAGAACATAAAGGAAAAACAATTTCAAGAAGGTGATTGGGATCTGTTGTATGATTCCAGATAAAAGGATTTTAAAGGCAAGTTGAGGACTAGATGGTTAGGGCCTTATGTCATAGAAAAATGTCATGATAATGGTTTAGTACAAGTAAGAACCATTGATGTAGAGGCCATTGGTTTACTTGTCAATGGGAACATATTGAAGATCTATAAGAAGCCCTTTTCAAAGTAATTCATCAATGGCATCAGCAAGATAGTGATGGTGGTGGAGCAAGTCTTAGCCTCTAGACCATCAAGTCCCTGAAAAGAAAAACGGAAAAAAGAAAAAATAAAGAGAATCAGGTGAAAAAATCAATGAGGCACCTGAGTCCCATTGTTGGGTTGAAAACCTCTTGAGGCATCCCAATGGTGTCAAAAAAAAAGAGAGAAAAAAATAAAATAAAAAGATCTCTAGGTGAAGACCCCTTTTGAGACACCCAAAGCAAGCAGCTAGGATGAAAACCTCTTGGAGGTAGACCAATTGTTTTCAATATATATATATATATATATATATATATATATATATATATATATATATATATATATATATATATATATATAAGAGAGAAGAAAAGAAACTTTGAAAATGTTGTTTGGAGGCTAGGAGGAGGAGGATCAGAGCAATAAGAGAGGAGTAGAAGAACCTATACAATTCATGTTTCCATTCCTCTATCCCATATTCTTCATCACCCCATCATTCCCTCCATTTATGAACTCATCCATCTCAGTTTACACAGGCTCTGTGTTTTCAACAAGATTCCTTGTAAACCTATAGGATTCCCTGAAAACCTACAGGATGATCCTGTAGGAATTACAGTGGCTTGGGAATCCCAAGGAAAGTAGCCCTAGAGTGAGGGGATGACCATCTTGTGTCAAAAAATAAAATTTTACTCCACCACCTCATCACCATGCCTCTCACCACCATGATTACCCCTACATTCATCCAATAAGTCAGTTCCAAAAAGATTACAGTTTTCAAAAAAAAAAAACAAGCAAACAAACAAACAAACAAAAACAAACAAAACTAAGAAAAAAAACAAAACAAAACAAACAACAAAACAAAACAAACAAAAAAACAATATAACTAAAGAAAAAAAAAACAAAAACAAAAAATCCAAAAAAAAAAAAAACAAAAACTAAAAACAAAAACAAAAACAAACAAACAAATAGAAGAGGGTAAAAACAAAGGATAAGGGTACAATACCTGAAGGCTATACCTCTCACCTACCAATCACTAGACCCATTCTCTACCCACGACAACGATCCTCATGCTCAAGAAGTGAAGAAAAGAATAAAATTTTAGGGGAGAGGTAGTTACACGATATGCTATAGGTTTCCTATAGGAAATCCTGTAGAAGCATATCCCATACAACGAAATTTCACAGGTTGCAATCATCTTCAGCATAGAGATCCTAATGTCAAGGAAGCTCCTCCAGAGATTAGCAGCAACAGCAGGATCATTAGCATCACCCTCCAATACCTTCACATCAAAGGAATCAAGCATCAAAGGAGGCCAATAAAAAATATGCAGCAAATACACAACATAGGAACATCATTCTCCAATAAACAGCATCATCAACACATCTTACCCACAGGTATGTCATCTTTCTTGAGATCTCTCGTTAGCATAATGTGATAAAAAATATAGGATTGTGTAAGAGTTAGTTTTATAAGAAAAGGTGTCCAGTTAACTTGGCCACCTTCGGTCAGTCGACAAGGATAATACAGTTAGATCACTACACACGTGGAAGTAGTCAAATTAGAAGAAAAAGGAGATGATGCCAAAAATGGTTAATTTATCGATGACCAAAGTGGGAGATGATTACGAGGTAAGGAGGAATGATGAAGTGGTAGTGGTACCAATGGTCCAAAAGTGGGTGATCGTACTTCGATAGCCAGCACACTATCCCACACAATCACCCATATGAGTAAATAAGACATTTATTCCCATGCAAATGAGGCATTCACAATCTCGAGGAGTCATCGAAGCAAGGTTTCTCTCAGCTCTTGAAGCAGTGTCTACAGGAAAGACCGTGAGTAGTTCCCAGTGCAGGAGCACCTACAAGATCCTACAGTTAAATCTACAGGATCCTATAGGAGGTCCTACAAGATACAGAGAAGTCATCTATAGGATTAACAATGGGCATTTAGAGAGGAAATCTCAAAGGTTGGCTTCATCAGGCAGTAACCAAGATGTAGGAGCTATACCTTCCCACATTTTCCAAGTTGAAAAAAATATAGAAAAACCCTCCATTTGGTTAACAAAATTACAGTCTAAGGGAATTATATACAGAGTTGTCATTGAAAATCTCTCACCCATTAGAATTTGGAATTAGACCCATACAAGCCTCCACAATTATCAAAGGAAAAATGACAGGGGGATTTAACAAGAGGGAACCCACAAACACAGTGAGAATTCATAAGCACCCTCCTGTAGTAGAAATCTTCCCAAGGCATAGTTAGATGGGTTTCTTTGAAAAAAATGAGGGGATACGATGATGAGGTGGCTAGAGACTTTTCTCTCTCACTCACACCACTAACTAGGACTCATGCGACTACTGTAGTGAAAGGCCTCTCAGTAGAAATCTCCCCTAATGTCATAGGTAGAATCACCACACTTCCTTTAGGGTTTCCTTGGAGAAAGGAAGATAAGGGTAACACCCAACTTGAAAAGAAGAAATTCTTTTTAGAAGGAGAGGAGGCAATGGAGGAAAAAAATGGGGTCATAAGATAAAGCCTGCCATACCCTAGGAATTAAATTATCTACCACCTCATTAAGTATATATCATGTGAAGGAAGTTATAGTATGGTATATGGATACGATTCTAGGCTTCTCCAAGAACTGAGATTTGGAGCAGACACACCTCCTCAAAACAAACTAAACATACCCTACTTTCTTCTTCAATCAGTGATAGATATGAGCATCAAATTGTAGGAAGGAAAACATCAACAACTAGCCCATCATGGGTTAATCAAACTTATCCTACAATTCTCTCTCCAAAACCAAATACTCCCTATTACATGGGAAAATTTTAAAGACATGCAGGTGGAGGGAGAAATAAGAGCTCTTGAATATCAAAAAAGCCCCACTGCTAGTGAGAGGGATGAAGAGGAAAGAGAGGAGGAAGAAGAGGAAGAAAAGGAGGAAGAAAGTGAAGAAGAGACAAAAGAAGATGCAAAAGAGGAAACTGATGAATAGAGTGAGGAACTAGAGGAAGAAGAGGGAGGGAAAGACAAGGATGAGAAGGAGAATGGAAAAGAGGAAACAAAAGGCAAGGAAGAACAGAAGTCTAGAGTTCAAGGCAAAGAATGGGAAGAGTCACCAAGGGTATCTCTAGATCCCACTGAGAAAGAGGCAACAACTTCTCTTACTACCCTAAGTACACCTATCAAGAAAAAAGAGAAGAGATAGGGACAAACCCTGTTGTACTTTAGGATAAGAGAAAGAAAAATAATTAGACAAGGAAGACCTCAAACACCCACCAAAATTCCTATTGTCATTGAATACTTACCAAAGAAGCAAGAAAAGGTAGCTCCCATTGAGAAAAATCAAGGAGAAGGATCATCAGGACAAGCCTCTCCCAAATCTCCCATCACTTATGTTAAGAGGCCTGTGACAATATCTACCTCATCAAAGGGAAAATGTATCCTATAGGAGACACAAAAGTACCTACAGGAAGCAGAGACCGTCCTATAGGAAAATCTACTAAACCTACAAGAAACTCAAAAAATGGACCAAGAAGGTATCACTCAGCAAGAAAAAAAGAAGGAAGATCTAGAACTGAGGAAACCTAGTCCTCAACCCAACCTTGACTCTTACTATAGGTTCATTGAAGGGGATAGTGTCATTCACAACTGTCATCCCTTTATTCTTTGAGCTTGAAAAATAAAGGGCAAGAACACATAGGTGGATGCAAATTTCCAAATCTAAAGGAGTGGAGGATATAGGCCACATGGAGGAGAAAGTAAAGGATATGTGCAGAGAACTATGCAGAATAAGGGATAGAGAGGAAATGATGAAAGCTTAGTTGGAAGCAGAGAATGCATGGCTAAGGGCATAGTTACAAGAGAGAGAAAGTCAATTGGAAACTATGGCTAGTTTATCCTTAGAGGCAATCCAGTACGAGATGCCGGCAAAGTATTATGCATTGTATATTAAGGAACAGTGGCTACGGTTCCAAATTAATGCTTTAGCACAGATAGGAACTATGCCCTTCCAGGACTATAGAAAACTCATTGATCTCTGTGATCAAAGCACCTTGGAGGATGGAGCTAAATTGTCTGAGTTTTACCTACACAACTTGGCCTTGATAGATCTAAATGTGTGGGACCTAAATCCAAAACTAGGGGACTTGCAATTGATGGCCTTGGAATCATGGATGAATCATGAGGAGGCAAGATCACATAGATGAAGAAAGTAATGGCAAGAGAAGAGACAGAACCCCTTATGATAAGAGTTGAGAAATCAAACCCAATGGTTGTCATCAACACCCACAACTTGATTGAAAATGACCCTAAGATTGCACCTAGGTACCCTGTTGCCCAAGAGCCAGTAGTCACACACTTTGAAAACATGTTCAGGTTGTTAGGGGATGACATCATGTAAGCTTTCCAAAGGAGATGGAACACTTTTCCCTACATACTAAAAATCAAAGAGTACCATTCTCCCCAGAGAATGAGAGAGGCACTAAACAGAACACCCATGTACAAGCAAGCTCTACAAAGACTCAAAGTCAATTGGATTGGCTTGAGACTCAGTCCATCACTGGTCTTCGGAATTTTGGAAGGAAGGAAGGAACAGGAGGAAAGAAAGTAGTTGGAAGAGATAGAGAGGAAGTCAAGATTCTATGCATAGGAAGAGGAAACTACAACAGAACCATGGGATGTCAGGGATGCCACTAGAGAAATGAAGGACATGGATATAGATTGAGTTTCTCAAAGGATGAGAAACACTTTCAGTAGTGGGGTGATGATGAGCCTCATCATTAGGTAACTATATGGACCTTGATACACCTCCAAGCTTATTTAAATCAACTCTTCTCATAATTCCTTACATATTTTGATTACATTTTTCTTAATGAGATGAGTAAAAGTGAGATGTTATCTCTAGTGGATTAATGTGCATTGATTGCAAGTTTTTGAGAGAAAATCATGGAAATTTTGGCTAATTAAGGGCATAAATTCGAATGAGTCAAGGAGGAGAGGTTGTAGGAAATAGATCCTCCTCATTTAATCCTCACTCATTGGAATATTCCTTCATCAAATAACACTAGCTAGGAGTTGCAAGCAGCCAAGTCATGAAGATCGAAAGGCATCCGAGCCAGTGACAGTTAAAGAGCTAGTTCATCTTGCATTTGGGAAACAAGCCTCCCTAGATTTAAGGAAGTCATTGTAGACTTCAATGGTATAAATAAAGAGGCCTAGAGCCTCATTAGGATTCAGATTTCTTATGTAAGAGCACTAAGTATTTTCTAGTTCAAGACTTATGGAAGACATTGTTATGTAATTTTTTGATATGATTTGAGAATTTCCTTCATCCAAAACTGAGTTGACTCAGAGGGATGAAGCTCTTTGGTTAGTGCCCAACCCTAGCAGCAAAGTATGCTCTTCTTGTATTGCTATTCTTAGTTGATTTCATAGATTAATGGTTGAATTGCTTTTAGCATTATTTCATTGCAAATAGTTGTGGATGTGATTAGTTTGCTTCCATTTGTGCATTGCTTTAGCAGTAGCTTAGGAAGATAAAGGAATACCAAAAATATGATAGTAGGTAGCTTTAGGCTCACTCCTCCCTTTATGCACCATGGTTTGAGGAATGAACTCCTGTGCAACTCCAAAAAGACAAAATTCTAATTTCTCATCAAATTTAGGGTTTTCTGCTACTTAGGCCAGCATTTTATCAATTTTCAAGTATAGAATTTAATTGTCATTTCTGATATCTCCAGCCTTGTATTAGATCTCATAGTGTTTCACATTATTCTACAAGTGTCTCCATGCATGAACTAGGCAACTAGTTAATGAAATTATGTTTTCTTTAGCTGATTGAAAATCTTTTTTGTTTGACATGATTTATGGATAAATGCCAATGATTGATGTATTGCAAGAGTTTCAGTAGTGCAGAGAGATCTCATGACCAAGAGCCCCATCCTAATCTAATCCATCCATCATTATCCCTTTTTCCACTAAGTCCCTCACCAAATTCATCATTCCATAAGAACACTTCTCCAAGTTTGTTGAGAAAATCCAACCATCTCACGAACTCTGCTTTGAGCTCTCAAGGAGTCCTAGCCACTCCCTTGTATCATCTCTCCCACCATTCACCCACCCTAAGCCCTACACCACCTTCCAAATCACTCCTATTGCTCTCGGTAGGATCCTGTAGCAATACAGGGGATCGTGTAGGAGCGTTAGGACATCCTGTAGGAAGCATTATGACATCCCTTAGGACAACCTGTAGTGGCCTATTTTGAGGTTGCATTGTGGAAAAATCACTTAGGAAGATAGGAGAATACCCCTATTGTCCTCCCAAACCATCTAACCTTTCACCACCATCCCTAATCCACCTGCCACATCACTAAGAGGATTTAACCCAGGGAAATTTTAAGGATGGACATTTATCTTAAGGTTTAGCAACCTTGACGAATATTACTAGTCCCTAATATCCAAATTTTAAAATGATTGATGATAATTTTGTAAAAAAATTTATATTTATAATTATTTTAGTGTAGAGAATATATAATATTGGCGACTTTTAAGGTAACATAATTTTATACTGTAAAATTTAGGTGAATTCATTTTTAGAGAAAATGGAAATTAATGAATCTTTTTTTGGAAAAAGCATGGAATATTAGACCACTTGCAAATATTATCCCCTAAAATTTTCCATGGATTTTGCATTCACATTTTCACAAAAAAAAAGACAAAAAACCAAAAAAAGAGTTATTGTGTTCATTTACATGCACAGGAGTAGAATGTTTTGTTATTTCAAATTACATGCCTAGGACAGTAGAATTGCATACATGTTAACTGAGCATTTTTTTGAAGAAAAGCCTCTTAGCAATAGTTAGATGAATGGTGTGTTTAAGCATTTCATTTTAGTTTTTCCTTACTATAGTAGACAAGATTTCAGTTAGTTTAAATTTCCCTTTTCCTCATTGGTATTCAAGCTTCTTCTGAATCAATAGAAGGTTGGTTTGAGAAACCATTGTAGTCTATTGCTAGCTTAGCAGTGACAAAGAGCAGACCCATCACATCTGCTTGTGTATACAGAACTGTCACCTCCAATTTTGTGCAAACCCTAGGTTGATAAAGTAATGTTGGAATCCCCAAGATTTGTAGCATTCTTGCTGCAATATTGGTGCTCACCACTTCTTAAGAAATGATGCATGGGAAAATCATGGAATTTCATTATCAGAGGTAGCACAAGTTGATAGGCTATTGGTCCAAACCTTTCAAGAATCTTGAAAGGCATACAAAACCGAGGTGCCATTTGGGCGCATGATCCAATCCTCAAGGATCTCTTCTTGGTATTTTCATCCAATCATGTTTTTATCTGCATAACTATTTTGTATGTCATGTACTACCTTTATATTCTTCTTGATTACCTGGATTTCCTATTCCATCTCTACCAACATGTATGGTCATATCAACACCCTATGATCCAGATTTAGACAGGAACGCAACAAATTACAGAGATAACCATATACACAAAGATGCAGCGGAAATAATACTTCATTTCATTAATGGAAAATACTGAAATATGCTTACAACTAGAAATGGAAATAAACCAGCTAGGGCGATGGTAGCTTATCTCTGAGAAGAGATGTGATGGCTACATGCCTCTGAACTGTGTTACAATGAGGCTTGAAGGCCTATTTACTATTGAGAAACAATGGAAAACCCTTAACATTCCAAAACCTAACCCTAGGAGATGAAACGCCAAACTATGGGCCCCGTTTGGGGGTAAATTGGTACATCAACTTCCTGGGGTCGTAACTTTGGCATATGATCTTCGTTTGACGCGTACAATAGCTCATTAGAAAGATCTATCCGAGCACTATCATTGTTGGAATGGCCAACATCCATCGGTCCATTCCGTGGACCTATGTTTCCCCTGGATTCCCCAAAAAACGTCGTTTAGGGCCTCAAAACGGCTCTGGAAGTTCAGGACCCGAAAAACTGCTAAAAATAGTAAGTTGTGCTACAATTAAGGAAACTGAAAATGCTGAGAAAGACAATGGTGGGGGTCCAGGTGGACTTGGCAGGTGGCCACCAATATCCACCTGGATCATTCCTCCCCCCTTAGGAAGCAATGGTCCCCATTGCGTTGAGCTCCTCCATGAGATGAGGAAACTTCTGTTGAACTTGTTCCCTGGTGAGCCACTTGCCCTGCTGAAGGAGTTGGCCTGCTTTGACAAATCGATACAGTTGGATATTCTGTTGGCGAGTGTTCTTGATCTGTGTGTCCATGATCCGATCAGTTGCAGCTTGTTCCATGCAATCTGGATTTAATTCTGTGGGTTTGAGCTGTTCTGCAATGTCGGATGTGTCTAGCAATGGTGGAAAGTATGGCCGAAGGCGGTCCACATTGAACACTGGGTGCAGGCCAAGGAATGGGGGAATGCTGAGCTGAAATGCATTGTCTCCCATAGCCTGAGTAATGGTGTAAGGACCATATCAGAGTAGTCTCAATTTCCGATAGGCTCCAGTAAGGCGTTCCTTTTGCAAATGCAACCAGACTTTGTCGCCCACCTGAAACTTGTGTGGCACCTGGTGTTGATCATGTCGCTGCTTGTACTTGGCATTTGATTTCTCAAGAATGTCATGGACCTGCTGGCGAATATGTTGGATGCGCTCAATGAAGCTGGTGGCCTTATCTGTTTCGGACTGGACATGAGCTGAATTCAAGTGAGTAGCTGCAAGGGGCATGGCCACATCAATGGGGCATAGTGGCTGGAATCCCAAACCCACCTGAAAAGGGCTATGGCCAGTGGAGCTGTGAAGAGCTCGGTTGTAGCTGTGCTGAACATAGGGGAGGCTCTCGTCCCATGTGCGTGGATGCTTTGAGTTATACATGCGCAGAATGTGCACAATCATCCTGTTGACAACCTCTGTCTGGCCATCAGTTTGAGGATGGAAGGCTGTGGACTTCGTGAGTTTGGTGTCCAACATTGACTAGAGACTGGACCAAAATGTGCTGAGAAACCGACTGTCCCGATCTGAGATGATAGACTGTGGGATCCCAAAGTGCACCCACACTCGTTCAAAGAAGAGTTTAGCAGTGGCTTCTGCTGTGATATTCTTCTTGCAGGCCATCATAATGGCCATCTTCGAGAACCTGTCGACGACCACAAAAACACAGTCATTTCCATGCTTAGTGGAAGGAAGGCCTGACATGTAATCCATGGAGATGGATTCCCAAGGTCGACTAGGGGTAGGCAACGGGGTATAGAGGTCGTGCTTCTTAATGGTTGGTTTGGCAATGGCACAGGCAGTACATGATCGGATGTACTTCCCAACATCCTGTCGAAGATTCGGCCAATAGAAATAATTTTGCAGTACTGCCACTATTTTCTCGACCCCGAAATGCCCAGAAACCCGACTGTAGTGTGCTTCCCAAATCATCTTGGCATGCTCGCTTGAAGGAACACAAAGGTGACCGAGGTGGCATAATAGGGCGTCCTGGAGGTGAAAATCTGCAACATGCCGACCCTCCAAGAGTGTCTCGTATGTGTGGCCGAATTCTGGGTCGCTTTTGTAGAGAAGTGGCCAATCAACAGTCTCGTGCCCACAAGAGTTGAGCACGGTGGTTAGCGCCACGATCGGTGGCCGACTGAGGCAATCTGCAACATTATTGGTGCTGCCCTTTTTATACTTGATATTCAAGTGAAACTGTTGCAGGTATGTAGACCACTTCTGATGGCAATCATTCTGCAATTTCCCTTGGGTCTGTATGAACTGCAGAGGTCGGTGGTCTGTGTGGATGACCGTTTCCTTCCCCAAAATGTAATGCTTCCATTGTCGGCAGGCCTGTACAATGGAATACATCTCTTTATCATAAGTGGGGTACTTCCGGACTGTGTCTGAAAGTGTTTCGCTGTGATATGCCACTGGATGTCCATGTTGAGTAAGGACTGCCCCAATAGCATAGTCAGAGGAATCTGTCTCGACCTCAAATGGTTGTTGTAAATCTGGTAACGCGAGCACTGGTGCCGTGCAGAGGCGATCCTTCAATTCCCTGAATGCCTTCTGTTGAGATTCAGACCAAAAGAATTTTGCTTTCGCCCCGCCCTTGGTGACTTGACTCAAGGGCCAAGAAATATGAGAAAACCCCAACACAAACCTGCGGTAGAAGTTGGCAAGACCTAGAAAGCTGTGGAGCTCTGTTAGAGTGGTTGGAGAGGGCCAATCCCGAATGACTTGGATCTTGGCTAGATCGACATGCACCCCCTGTTCATCAATGATGTATCCCAGATACTGAACCTGGGTCATGCCAAAAGTGCAGTTCTCCAAATTGGCACATAGCTTGTGTTGCCGCAGTGTTTGGAGAACCTGTCGGATGTGGTGGAGGTGCTCTTCCCAACTCTGGCTGAAGATTAGAATGTCATCCAAGTATACTACTACAAAGGAGTTGGTGAATGTCCGCAAGATGTCATCCATTAGCCTCATAAAGGTTGCAGGAGCATTCGTCAATCCGAAAGGCATGACCAACCATTCGAAGAGGCCCTTCTTGGATTTGAAGGTAGTCTTCCACACATCGGAGGGCTCGATTGGTACCTGGTGATATCCTGACTTCAGATCGATCTTGCTGAAATATTTCGCCCCCTTTAGTTGGTCTAGGAGGTCATCAATCTGTGGGATCGGGTACCTATTACGGACAGTGATCTTGTTCAGCGCCCGATAGTCAATACAGAGTCTCCACGTCCCATCCTTTTTCTGTACCAACACGAACGGGCTCCCACAGGGCGATGAACTCGGACGGATGTGACCTTTCTGCAGGAGCTCCTGAATCTGCCTCTTGATTTCATTGTCCTCCAGAACGGAGCGCCGATAAATTGGTCCATTGGGTAGCGGCGCACCTGGGGTCAGATCGATGGAGTGCTTGACTTGACAGTGCAGAGGAACCCCTGCCGGGGAGGTGAAGATGTCCTCGTACTCCTCCACAACCTTGTCCATCTGTAGTTGTCGTGCAGAGGGACCCCGTTTGGAGGCCGCAGCCACTGTCTTCTTCTTTCCTTGAGGGTGTATCATCAGGAAAACAAATTTCCTGGTTTTGGAAATGATCTTACTGCATTGTTTTGTAGTAATCAAAGAGATGGCGGCAGGTGGTGCTACCTCTGGTATCCTGAACAACTTATTTCCCAATGTAATAATAACAGCACGGGGCCTTGATTCATACACAGCATGTCGCTTCCACAAGTATGGTTGTCCTAGTAATACATCACAAACTTCAAGGGGAGCAATGTCACACAATACCTCATCTGTGAAGGGCTTGATGTTGTATGGAAGGCGACACTGCTGGCTCACGCGAAGATCTCGTCCTTGGTGAAGCCACCCAATGGTGTATGGTTGTGGATGTGCTGTGGTCGATAAGCCCAACCGCTTCACGACCTCTGCCTGAATGAGGTTCTTTTGACTCCCGCTATCAACAATGAACTGTATCGGGGAGCCCTTTACCCACATCTGGGAGTGGAAGAGATGCTCCTCCTCCTCTGGATCTTCGGGTTCATTTTTCTGGATCTTTGCGGTAGAAACGGTGGCGCTGGGATCCGCATCAATGATCTGCTTCCCTTTTTCATACCCCTTATCAGGTTCTGACTCAGAGTTGGAACATGCATATGATTATGAAACCTTTAGCTCAGCCACCAGTGACTGCTTGGCCCGACACTCACTTGTGTTGTGAGTGGAGCTCTTATGGAACTCGCACCATTTTCCAGTGTCCTTTCTCGGCTTCGCGGCGCTGTTCTTTGCTTGCGGCTTCGGCTGGTTGTCTTGGGCTGTCCCACCTTGGCTTTGTCCTTTGTTCTGTGGTTTAGGGGAACCTTTCCCCTGCTTTGGATTCGCAGATCCAAAGTCTCGCTTCTTTTGTTTAAACTTCTACTCGACCTTGACAGCATATCGGTATGCTGCGCCGAGCGAGGGGATGTTTAGGAATTGTATTTCTTCCTGGATGTACTTGTGCAGGCAGCCACGGTATTTGAGTATCAAATGTTGCTCCGAATCCTTGATACCCAACTTTTTGCGAAGGGTATGGAAAAGATTGGTGAACTCCAGCACGTCTTGGTCCCTTCCCTGCCGCAGCGTGGTCCACTTTATGTATTCATCCTCATAGCTTCCGACAGGGTAGTACTGCTCCTTGATGGCATCCCAGAACGAATCCCAGGTGGGTGCGGCTCAAAATAGTGAGCCAGTACTTTCATCCTTCTGCTCGCAGTAGGTTTCCCACCAGTCCTTGACGTGGGGGGCTGCTTTGAGAAGAGAAAAAACAATCTTTTCCCGACTCGAAAATTCATGAACAGAAAAATAACCCTCTAGCAGATTTAACCATTTATCTACGACATCTGCGTCTATCTGACCCTCGAATATGGGGATTTCAAAGTTAACTTGTACCTTAAAGGGTGTGGCGTTTCCAGAGTAGCTGCTGGAAGCCGATGCGTTGCTTCTGGGTAGCCGCTGAAGGATCTGGGCAAAGCTGTCCATCATCGCGTTCCGTTGTCGCTCGAGGGCTTCTTCGAGCAAGATTTTGATGGGATCTCCTGCCCCCTCATCTTTCTTCTTGTCCGCCATGGGAGGCCGTCGGGATTTGCGAGGCTGGTCCTGCAAAGGTTCAACCAGTTCAAGCCCTAACTCCTTATATCCTGACCTTGTTGGGGACATGCAAAGAAAAACAGAGAAAAAGCAGACCGCTCTGATACCACTGATCCGGATTTAGACAGAAACGCAACAAATTACAGAGATAACCATATACACAAAGATGAAGCGGAAATAATACTTCATTTCATTAATGGAAAATACTGAAATATGCTTACAACCAGAAATGGAAATAAACCAGCTAGGGCGATGGTAGCTTATCTCTGAGAAGAGATGTGATGGCTACATGCCTCTGAACTTTGTTACAATGAGGCTCGAAGGCCTTTTTATTGTTGAGAAACAATGGAAAACCCTTAACATTCCAAAACCTAACCCTAGGAGATGAAACGCCAAACTGTGGGCCCCGTTTGGGGGTAAATTGGTACATCAACTTCCCGGGGTCGTAACTTTGGCATATGATCTCCGTTTGACGCGTACAATAGCTCATTTGAAAGATCTATCCGATCACTATCATTTTTGGAACAGGCAACATCGGTCCATTCCATGGACCCATCTTGCCCCTGGATTCCCCAAAAAACGTCGTTTAGGGCCTCAAAACGGCTCCAGAAGTTCAGGACCCGAAAAACTGCTAAAAATAGTAAGTTGTGCTACAATTAAGGAAACTGAAAATGCTGAGAAAGACAATGGTGGGGGTCCAGGTGGACTTGGTAGGTGGCCACCAATATCCACCTGGATCACCCTATTCACTTCATCACTCCAACTTATGGGAGTATTACAACTCCGCCCATATACTGCCTCGAACATACTCATCCTTAGTGATTCCTGATATGAATTTTTGTAAGAAAACTCAAGCAATGGAAGGTAATCCTCCCATCTCTTCTGCATCCTCAACATGTCCTCCAATATCTTGTCGACCCTCTCTGTTTTTCCATATGTTTGTGGATGATAAGTTGCATTGAAGGCAAATTCTATGCCCAAACCTACAAATAACTCTTTCCAAAATCTATAAGTGAAATTAACATCCCTCTCTAACACAATCTTCCATGTGACACCATGTAGACACACTAGATATCAAATGAAGGCCTATGCTAGATCATTAGTTAAATAAGTAGACTTTGTTGGAATGAAGTGTTCTACCATTGTCAACCTTTCCACCACAAACATGATGGAATCATGTTGTTTGTATTTCCTCAGAAAAATTATGATGAAATACATCGAAATGACCTCCCATTTCCACTCTAGAATCATAATGATTTGTAGTAATCCACCTAGGTTCTTACATTATGCTTTTCTCTGTTGACAATCTAAGCATCTAGCCACAAAATCTGCCACTTCCTTCTTTAGATTCAGCCAATAATAAAAATTCTTCACCATTGTCAATGTCTTCTAGTATATTAGGTTCCCTTGATACGGTATTGCATGGAATTATCATTATATAGTCTTATTGAGATCATTGTTATTAAGAACATATATCATGTCCCTAATTCTAACCAAACCATATGCTATGAAACAATAATCTACATCCTGATCACTTGTACCTTGTTATAACCTGTGCGTAAGCTCCATGTACCTACCATCATGTTGTCCTTTGTGTAAAATATAATCCTATAAGTTTTTCCCATGAGAACACGTAGTTTCTATATGATTCACCTGCAATTTCCTGCTAAGAGCATCTGCAACCCTGTCTTCCTTTCCCTTAATCTAACAGATCTCAAAGTCAAAATTGCTAATTGTGGCCAACCATCTAGCTTTCCTAGGATTTAGATTCGCTTGGTCAAACATATACCTCAATATACTTTTATCGCTCATTAATACAAACCTCCTTCCAAGAAGATAACGCCTCCATACCTTCAATTCATGGATGATTTCTAGCAACTCAAAATCATGTGCCAGATAATTCTACTCATACACATTCAACTTTCGTGACTCATAGAGAACTATCTATCCTTACGGCATTAAGACTTCACCAAGTCCTCTCTTGCAATCATGTGTACACACCACAAACTCTTTGTCTAGATCTACAATTTTTAAGACTGAAGCATTTGTCAACAACTTCTTCAATTGTTCAAAACTTGTTGCACATTCCTCGATCCATTCAAATTTCTTACATTGCCCCTGCAGTGAAGTAATAACATATGCCATCTGAGAGAATTTCCTGATGAACCTCCTATAATAACCTACAAGCCCCATAAATTATCTTACCTCATCCACATTTCTAGGAACTTCCCGCTCCATGATAGCTCTTATCTTCTTTTGGTCCACTGCTATGCCTTCCATGGAAACAACATTTCCCAAGTAATGTACCTTTGTCTGAAAGAAACAACATTTTCTAGGCTTGGAATACAATTGATGCTCTCTTAGGAATCTCAACACTACTTCTAAGAGTTTTGTTTTCTCTTCCTCATTCTTAAAATATATCAATATATCATCAATTAACACAATTACAAGCTTGTATACATAAGGACACAACACACTATTAATCAAGTGCATGAAAGTAAATGGAGCATTAGTTAAACAAAATGGAACTACAACAAACTCATAATGCCCATACTCGGTCCAAAAGGTAGTCTTGTAGATGTACTCTTCTTTAAGGTGTACCTGATGATATATGGATCTCAAGTCAATCTTCAAGAACATTGTTTCTCCCTTGAACTGGTTGAACAAGTCATCAATCCTTGGAAATAGATATCTGTTCTTGATGGTCACCTTGTTACACTACCTATAATCAACACACAACTTGATAGTACCATCCTTCTTCATAAACAATGGCGCACCCCAAGGAGATACACTTAGCCTAATGTATCCCTTATCAAGAATTTACTTCAACTACAGCTTCAACTCTACTAACGTTGGTGTGCTCATCCTGTATGGTGTCTTTGATGTTGGTGTTGCCCTTGGTACCAACTCAATAGAGAAGTCCATTCTCTATGAGGTGGTAACTATGAAATATCTGTTGGAAGCACATCCTAAAACTACTACAAGATTGGGTAACTATTCATAACTTTTTCATCTTTAGCATCTTTACCTTTATCATTAGAAACATGCACTTCAAATAACACACACCCATTTCTACGACAACACTTTTCCTGCATAGTTGTCACTGTTCTAACTAATCTAGCTTTCTTCTTACCCTTCAAGATTATATGTTCTACATTGTCATCCAAGCATTCAATATCTTTTGTCATAGAATTCCACCTTAGTCCTGTGAAGATACAACTAGTCCATAACCAAAAGCATACTATATGATCCCAATAGAAGTACATTCAAATGTGTTGAGGTACGCATACCATTCAACTTGAATGCACAAGCTCTTACGAAATTATGAACTCTCTTCTTTGTACCTATAGCCAACTGCACTAGCCATGATTATGCATGCACTTCTTTATTCAAACCACATGTATCCACCAAGTCAAGACTTACATAGCTTTAATTAGATCCACAGTCAATCAAAATAGAAACAACTTGGTCACAAAGCTTCTGATCCATCTTGATAATAGATGTCTAGTGATATGTCTTCTTGTTATCCAGTGATGTAGAAATTCATGCAATGATTTGCCAAACATCCCCAACTATCTACACATCCTATGCACTATAAACCAGAGGCCTACCACCCTGATTCTATGGAAAATCCCTCTTGATATGCTCCTTGCCACATATCCAACACTGCAACTGCCCATTACCATCACCTTTATTTTTTTTCCCTCTAGGATGTGACCCATTAAACTTCTTGTAAGTTGCAACATTTTCTTTCTCTCCTGCATTCTGAGGTCTTGTTCACTTTGAATACCATTTAAATTTAGTGTTATCTTTCCCTTTCCAACCTTTCTAATATTTTTTGTTACACTTTAATTTCTCATAAAAATCTCCCAATGACTTCTTCAAGTAACGAAGGCTCAACATACTCAACCTAATCTCTAAATGCTAATGGAAACCCATTGACAAATATCTGAACTTTGGAAATTTCATCCTTAATATATGGTATGTACCTCAACAACTATATGACTTTAGTAGTGTACTCCTCATCCATCATCGACCCCATATTTAGCTCATATAATTCCTCGGTTGTGTTGTCGTAGTACCTCTCCGACAAATATTTCTTCCTAAAAAGTCTCCTGAATTCATGCCAACTCAACTCCTCTATCCTAATGTCCCTAAACCACTTCACATCTTCCCACCAGATGTGTTCTTTGCAACTTCTTATTTTTTCCTTCAAACTTCTCAATGTGTCTCCTATGTCAGAAGAGTTCCCACCACTATGTTTCTCATCTGACCCATAGGGAGAGTCTCATGAACTATATTCTACCATCTTGCTAGTCATCTTTGATATTCTTCCTGCAAGTATACCATGTCATATTAAATGAAAACATAACATAATAAACATACCTCATTATCATTTAGGGGAGGATATTTTGTCTATGAGATCAACTAGATCAGTGCAATACATGTACAAACATAATAATATAAGTACATAAAAATAATTTCAACCATTATCCAGTTATCATGCATGACCATACCAACCACATACCATGACCTCATGCATGACAACTATAAACATTTCAATGTATGCATAATGACATATAGACACTGACATGCATAAAAAGTGCATAAGTGACACGCACTCACAACAAATACATCCAAAAACAACACCGTTAACTTTCACATGGCAACACAAATACAACCATGACTACAAAACAAGTACATAGAACACAAGCATAAAGAACACATGTCCAACTAACATGTATGCATGACTACCACATTCCACCCATCCAATCTAAGGTGTGAATGATACTTTTATACCACTCTGTAACACCCTCCTCCCACATTTACCCAAGCTAACCAGTCCACTAGGAAAAACATGTGACAAAGAGTCAATATGATGTGACTCAAATCCCCATGTATAGTTAAGGAAGGGGAACCGACAAAATAAAACCAAAATGACCTTTCTCAGTAGCTATAAAACCATCAGGAGATAACCAACCCTTCCAAGTGCCCAAACCTTGAGAGAACTTGTCATTTTACTGAGCTAGAACATTAGTCACTCCCATGAAAAGCTATGCATGCGACTTAAACCCTCTAGTTTCTCATATATCAAGGAATGCATGTGACTATGGACCTTTTCATTTAGTTCTAAGCCAATGACGCTAGATTATGTGCCACTTTTTCTAGGCTAGGTCTCAGGCCTCTGCCTAAAACTTCATGAAACTTCCAGAGATGATAAATAACAATAAATTAAAGCTACCAATGAAAACATTGTTACAAGGACTTCACCTTACCACTACTAGCCATGGAAGTAATTTCTTCAAACATATCACAAACATGTAATCTATAGGTCATAACCACAAATTTGAGAATAGGGTTCTCATACTTGTTCCAAAATTGTCAAGAAGAATCGATGCCTTATAACAATAAATTAATTATCATCTATTAGTTCATATATTCAATTTATTTCTTATACTAATAAAATCATGATGAGAGCCATAACCAAAGTCTGTCATGAACAATGCTTAAATAACTAGCATATAACCAACAAAATAACAAGAGTAGAATAGCCATAAAAACCACATATTAAAAAGTAAATTTACACATGAAATACCAAAGGAAAATAAGTTCCTATTAATGTATGCATAAGGCAACCAAGTCAGGGACTTCCATGAATCACTAGGCCATACATTGGGCTGAACAAAATCTTCATTTTAGCCAATCACCCCCATGCCATATTGTAATCATGAATGTTGGGCTCACAAAAGAACCAATCAAGGATTCCTTGGTTGTTACCGTATATCCACCAAGGGATTCCTAGGCCTAAAACCCTCATCAATACAAGCAACCTTTACCACAATCCCTCCAGATCACTAGGCCCTAAACAAGAATGGATTCCACCAAATCACTCCACCTAAATAGTGAGGAATTTGTTCGTCTCCACCTCTCGATTTTACTATGTATCACACCATTATTGGTAAAAGGATTCCTAGGCCTATGAGGTCACCATCCTCTCGACTTTATCGTGTATCCTTCCATTACCTATCAAGGGATTCCTAGGCCCAATCAAGGGTAATCACAAACAAGCTTTACTATATATCCCACCAAGGGATTCCTAGGCCTTGTGATTGATAATGGGACCACCCCACTCAGCTTTGAATCAATCTGGTAATACACCCTAACCAAAAAAAGAGAAGCCCATCATACCAAGGCTATTCAGAAATGAAAAGGGAAGGTCAAAAACCACTGTCACACCTAGAAAGACCTATGTCAATGATAGCAAGAGAACAAAAAACACACAGTCATGTACCATGCATGCAAAAAATAGTAAGGAAATCATACATGGACCTCGATACATGCAATTAATTCCACTGCAGCTGCTTGATTCCCTCTCTTCCTTGCTTGACCCTTGTTTCCTATTATTTTCTTGTCCTTCCTTTGCCCTCTTTCCTCCAATGCTAGAGTGCTCCAAGAATACTCTAAGTGTCCAATAGTATGAGAGGGCAGAGAGAATAGAGAGAGTTCAAAAATTGAAGTAACAAAAGGTTGTAAACTGATTCTCAGACGCCTTTTTATTAATTAGGCCTCTATTTTCTTCATTTTCCATTAGTTTCCTTCATTTTCCTCCTCACATGCAACTTGTGACCTTTCACCTTCCTTTTCTCCTAATTTTCAATATTTTCATAAATAAAATGCCAATTAATGTCTCTTTTCGTTTCCAAAGTATTTTCCATTGCCTTTGTTAATTTCCCTTATCCATAATAAACCAAATGAACACCCACACTAGGTTGTTTTTCTCAAAATTTAGCTAGGAATATGTGTCCCATGACCTTCGTTATTATTTTTCCTTTATTAACTTTATTACATTTATTTTTTACCAGGTTTGTTACAGAAGAGTTATGGAGATCAACACAGGGAATTTGAGGAGTTTCTAGGTGGGGAGCATGTGTGCTTATGCATGAAGCCCAAGAAGAGCTCCTTAGGGATTGGGTCATGTGTGAAGCTGGCACCTTAGCTTTCCAGGCCTTTCGATATCCTTGAAGGATTGGACCAGTGGCCTAGAAGCTTGCACTACCTTTGAAAGTGAAATTCCATGATGTCTTTCATGTTTCATTTCTTAAAATATATGTGAAAGATGTTAATCATGTGATTGATTGGTATGTATTACATGTGGAACTAGAAGGGTAATTCCAGCCACAACCTTAATGTATTTTGCATCGAAAACAACTCATGCTCTGGAACTAAGCAATCGAGCAAGTTAAAGCGCATTAGAAGCACTTTGGACCCGATCAAGCTACGTGGGACATGGTTGATCAAATGCGGTCTATGTATCCTTATTTATTCACTGATTGAGCGAACATGCTTTGATATATGTTTTGATGTTGTGTTTTGGTCATGTATATATATGCATATGTTGTAAATACAACATTGAGTTATGTTATAAAGCTCTGATAATCGATATGGTGTTCATGATATTTTGGTTATGTTTTCAATAGATGGATATGATGTAAATGTTGCAATTATATGTGTTATAAAGCTCCATAGGAATCATGTGTTTGTTGGTATGTAAGTGTCATTGAACACTGAGAATAGTGTTCCCCCAAGGATGAGGGTTCTGTAACAACCCCAATTAAAAATACATGTAATATTGTTAATAAATGCAAAATAAGACCAAGGTCATGGGACATGTATTCCAAGTTGAATGTTGGGGAAAACATCCTAGTGGGTGTTCATGTGGTTTATTATGGTTAAGGAAATTGGCAGAGGCATTTGAAAAGGCATGAGACATTAACTGACATTTTATTTATGAAAATATTAGAAATTAGGAGAAAAGGAAGGTGAAAGGTCACAAGTTGCATGCGAGGAGGAAAATCAAGGGAAAAATGAGTAAATTGAAGAAAATAGAGGCCTCATTAATAAAAATGTTTTTTGATGATTAGTTCACAACCTTTTCTCAGTTTTATATTGGAGCACTCTCTCTCTCTCTCTCTTTTTGTTCTCTCATACTCTTGTACACTTAGAGAATTATTGGAGTACTCTAGCATTGGAGAAAGGAAGGAAAAGGAAGGCAAAGAAAGAAAAAGGAAGCAAGGGTCAAGCAAGGAAGAGTTTGATCAAGCAGCTACACTAGGATTGGGTGTAGGTATTGAGTTGCATGTATGATTTCCTTGCTAGTTTAGACATGCATGGTACATGCATTTGTATGTTTGGTTCTCTTGCTATCATTGGCATGGCATTTTTAAGGTGTGATAGTGGTTTAGCTTTGCCTTGCCATTTCTGGATAACCATGGTGTGATGGGGTTCTTTTACCTTGTTGATATTTGGATATCCAGATGGTTTTGGAACCAAGTGAGGTGGTCTCAGTAAAATTCCCAAGGGCCTAGGAATCCCTTTACCGGTAATGGCGGAATTGTAGTAAAGCCTAAGGTTGGAGACGAAGAAATTCCTCAAGGTATTGGCGAAGAAAACTGGAGGCATCTAAGCTTATTTAGGGCCTAGTGATCCCTTGACCCATTTTGGTGGGATTGAGATAAATCCTGGTAGTGTATGTTTAGTTTTTCGGCCTAAGAATCCGTTAACCAGTAATGGCAAGAATGTGGTAAAGCCTAGTTATGTAGGTAATTGTTTCAAGCTTAGGAGTCCCTTGAACAATTTTGGCAGGATTGCGGTAAACTCTGAGGAAACCCTAGTTTTTTTGTTGTGAGTCCCACAATCATGCTTGGAATATGGCATGGGGATGATTGACTGAAAGAAAGACTTGGTTCAACCCAATCTATGGTCAGGTGGTACATGGAAGTCCCTGATTTAATTAGATTTGTATATATTAATAAGAGCTATTTTCCTATTTTATTTCATGAGGATTTATACTTGTTATTATGTGTCTTGGACGGTTGTTCTATCATTTTTAATATTATGGTTATATGTTGGTTATAAGCATGGGTTTATGACATATTCTAGTTATGGCTCTTATCATGTTTTGATTGGTAAATGAATGGATGACCTAATATATGATAATCTAGTTATTATGAGAGGGAATTAGACCTTATTGATGGTTTTCAGAGAAGTATGAGGCCCCTATGTTCAAATATGCATTTATGACCTATAGATTACATGTTGACTATGTGTTTGACGAAATTCCTGTCATGGTTAAGCCTTGTTAGGTCAATTTCCTATCTAATTTTTGAATTAATGGCTTTGTCCTTGTGTCATTCATCATTTTTTAAAGTTCTATCAAGTTCTCGAAGAGGCATGGATCCTAGTGCTGGAAAAGTTGCCTAGATCTTGGGGTCACTTACACAGAACTAGGTAATTTAGATTGTAGTCATTGGGAGGAAGGGTTGTCCATGTGACTGGAGGCTTATAGTCACTCGCTTTCCTTGTTATGTAAGTGACTCAAAGTCCAGGTCAGTGAAAAAGAAATTTAGGTTAGGGTTTGGGTGCATGTAGTCATTGTTTGGTTGTGAGGGACCCTACAGCTCCTCTGGAATGTCACCAAAGTTTTAGTTTGTCGATTCCACTTCCTTAATTGTACCTAGGAAGTTGAGTCACCCCATAGAAATGCTTCGTCACATATTTACCCCGGTGGACCAGTGAACTTGGGTAAGTGTGGGAGGAGGGTGGTTACAAAGATGTCATAGATACCCACTGCTACCCATTCTTGAAGAAACTATTCATTTAAAATTTGTCTTTGATCAGGTTACTTGTTTTCACATTACATGGAGTGGAACACTACAATGGACTCCCTATCTAAAGCTAGTGCTCCACAAGATTTGGGAATTCAGAAAACCTTTGAAAAATTAGGGGATTGAACATAAGAGTACTTTTGTATGTCATTCATTCATGGTTTACAACATGCTCAATAATAGGAAGAAATTTTATATATGATATTTATTTTTTCTTTTTTTTAGATGTTTCATGACATGGATGGTGGATGATTTTGTATTTAATTCTTATATATATATACTTTGTAGAGAGACATATTATGACTAAACATTGGTGTGCATACACACGATTTATTCAATTTTGTTTTGGACAACATATTATACATAATGCATGGTGATACATCAAAAGAGTGAAATGTATTCATTATTCAATCAAAATTTACGATTTTTTTCTGAGGAAAAAAACATTTCATTCTTAAGAATTAAAATTGTATTATTTTAATATTTTTTAAAATGTTAAGTATTAGCACCATTTGAATATGTAGAGAATTATTACTTTTTTATATTCAATCATAAAAAATACTCTTCATATATATATATATATATATATATATGGTGGTTCAAAGACACTGAGTGTACGCTATATCCATGGTAAAATCCATGTAGATCAACCCGAAGAGATCTACCCACCGACCAAACTAATAAGGCCTAACCTCAAGGACATCAAGGATATTTGACCTTGTGGCCTCCTAATTGGTGAGGTACTTAGAAACACATATATTGTAAGCACAATTGCCACATTCCTTCCGCACACTCATTCTCTTGCACATACCCATATTTGGCACATCCTTTATTTTTCACACATCCCGAACTTCATACACCTTTTGTTCTACAAACTTACTTCCACACTTGAATCTTTTCTTAAAAAAATGGACACCTTAAAAAACATTTTGTATATAAGTTTAAAGAACCATATCATTATTTATATATTTAAATTTCAACACAAAATCCTTTTCTTCACCAAAATAATTATCATTCCACTACAACTTCTTAGAAAAATATATTTCATTTCATATAATTAATATTAATAATAGCATTTAATTTAACTCATACTATATGCATTATATTGACACATATTTGTTTCGTTTCATTGTTAAAGCTTTCCTTTCCTTTTAATGTATTTAAATTGTATTGTATGAATTTTCCAATCTAAAGTTACAAATCTTGGTATCTATTTCTTTCATTTCATACTGTTTTTAGAATTCAAGCATAGTAATATTTTCATAATATTTTAATTTTCAAAATTCAAACATAATAATATTTTCGTAATATTTTTGTAATTTGATTAATTACACCTATTTACAACTACCGATCCCATATTTTTATGCACTTAATGTAATAGTGGTTATAAATTTATTATTTTTATGCAGTTCATATAATAGTGGTTATCAATTTATTTTGTATTCAAATCCATTTGAATTCATCGAGAGTTACAAATCCTCGTACTTTTTTTTTGAATCTTCATACTGTTTTTAGAATTCAATGATACTAAGATTTTCATAATATTTTTTAATTTCTTAAATTATTTTTATTTACAACTACCAATTCTATATACAACTACCAATTCTATAGTTTTGTACACTTCATGTAATAATGGTTATTGATTTATTTTAGATTAAAATTTTTTGAATTCAGAATTCATGTGAATTTTTACAAATAAGATTATGTAGATTGTGAGCTTAGACAATCTGAAAAGTAAAATTTTACCTAGTTTTTCAATTACTTATAGTAGGCCTAATGATTAAGGGTAAGTGTTTTCTTGTAAAAGGTCACACATTCAAAACTAGAAGACATAAGTTTTTTAATCGGGTTATGTAAGTTCTCCTATCATAAATTTTCAATTTCAAAAGCTTTTATTTGATTCAAAATTTACATTTTAAAATCTATTATTTTAGATGTTTATTTAGTTCAACTCTGTGATACTTTTTTTGGTTAAAAAATTATATAAAGTGTTTAAATGGATAAATTATTTTAATTTTTTTTTATTATTTAATTTTTTAATAAATTTTTTCAAATGAATAAGATTTTAATTTTTTTTCATTTTAAATTTAATTTAAATTAATTTGAGTTTTTAAATATATAAATTATTTTATAAAAATGTAGTTTTTTATATATAATTTTATAACTTTATATAAGGTATATTAGGTAAATTTTTATAATATTTATAATATTAATATGTTTGATCATAAAATAATTTTAATATTTAATTTCAATATTATTTTAAAGTTAAAACGATTTCACTTGTGTAGAAGAAAGTTTGTGTTACATGCTCTACAAGTATTCCCTCAACACACTTGTTCTCCTACACATAACCACTCTTCAACACATTTTTTATTCTACACACATCCCCAACTCTATCCACATGTTGTTCAAGACAACTACTTACCCCCTTGGATTTTTTTGAAAAAACTTTTATCCTTTAAAAAAAAATGTATATAGGTTTAGTTAAAGTTTTCAAATGTATAAACTTTAAATTTGTTCCTATTATTTTTCTCTATATAAATTTTTACAACACAGGACTTCTAATACTTAAAGTTAAATCCCCTTCACATATATCAAAATTTGTTCGTAATTTTTTTTTAATTCAGTTATATAAACAATTATGTTGATAGACATGTCTATTTTTCAATAGGAATTTCTGTATGTAGATGGTAACGATTTAACTTTCATCGAATATCTTAGAATATTCTTAATACTATGCATAAATTAAATTTCAAGGTACTTCCTCCTTTGCATGTTCCTCCTTCCATACACATCCCTACTTCCACGCCTCTATACACAATCCCCTATGCATACTTAGGCTCACCTCCATGCGGCACAACACTTATTTCGCACATGCATAAACTCTTTTTAATGTGATGCATGTAAAAACACACAATAAAACTAGCAAACTCATATAACCTCTTTTCTTACATTTTTGTATTTCAATTTATTACCTTCTATTTTTATTTTAGTTATACAATAAGAATATTTCCATTAATTAAATGATATATATATATATATATATATATATATATATATATATATATATATATATATATATATATACAAAGTAAGTATTAAAGTTATTGCTATAATGATTGTTTTAGAGCAAGCATTAGAGAAAAGAAAAAAATCATATTAAAAATAAATTTTCCTTCACATGTATCACTTTTTTTTATAATATAATGACTTTTACTTTGCAGTGAGTGAGTGAGTGAGTAAGCTTCATGATATTATTAGCATTGGAATCATGGTTGAAACAATAATTTCAATTAAAATTCAATCTCATATTGACCATAGTTAGTAGAATTGAATTCAATAATGGATTTAAATCAGAGTAGATATGAGGAAATTATATTTCCAAATTCAAATGTGATAAGATTAAAAATACAAAATTTATTTTTTTCATATCAATTTTTACAACATAAATCTTTTCCTACCACACACATCCCCACTTTTGCACCTCGTACACATTCAAATTCTCACTTCCACACCTCCACCCACATTCCCCTCTACACAGTTAGCACATAGTGCACAACATAAACTCTATTTCATGTAATGCATGGAAAAACACACTCAATAGAATCAACCAAACAATAAATCTTAAGTATAAATTATTTTCTTACTCTTTGTATTTCAATTTATTATTTTCTATTTTATTTTATACAATTTTGCTATTTCCATATGAATTTTGCTATATATATATATGAATTATATATATATATATATATATATAATAAATTTATTGTTAAATACTTTTTAAAAAAACCTAATAAATAAAAATATCATAGAGTCAAAATAAATTATATAAATTTTCTTATAAGTTTTCAATTTATTTTTTTTTTGTTTTAAGGATAATATTTAAACATATATTACTTTTCAATTTATTTCAATTTTTTGTTTTAAGGATAATATTTAAAAATATATTATTTTAAATATTTATTGGGATAAACTATATTATATTTTTCCCCCTTAAAAAATTATAAAATGTTGATCTAAAATTTGTATTTTAGATAAAGTTTTTTTATTGCTTAGATTTTTAATAAATTTTTCAAAATCATGAACTTTTAAATTTTGTCGTATTAATTTTATTATATCAATTTATTTGATTTTTTAAATTTATAAATTATTTTATAAGAATACTTTTTTATATAAATATTGTTATATATTATTTTATAGCTTTATATATAGTAGTATTTTTTATAATTTTAATATGTTAAACTATAAAATAAATTTAATATTATTTTAAAATTAAAATAATTTTATGTGTGTAGATGAAAGTTTGTGTTCCTTAATTCATATATGCATTTCATTCGAACACCTTTTTGCATACACCTTATTTTCCACAAATCTTTTATTTGGTACACATCTGTCTCTACATCTATTGTTCGGAAACTACGTTCACACTTGGATCTTGAAAAAAAAAAACTATATTGAAAGCCACCACTGCTTTTGCACTTAGATCTTCAAAAAAAAATAACTATATTAAAAGCTATGTGAATGAGTATAATTGAAGACAAAGTACATTGTGAAGTTGTTTAATGGGAAAAGTAAAATATTACCTAGTTTACAATTAGTAATGTATAATTCATGGCCATATTATGGGTAATGACCTCGTAATTTAATTTTCTCTCTATAATATTTCTATTACATATTTATGTCATCTCCCAAAGTGTGAAATAAGTGTAAAATGGATTGCTTAGAAAAATTTAATGATTAAATTTAGCAGATGGAATAGTTTTATATATATTTGTGTGTCTCTATAATATTCTATTTTCGATATTTGTTTTTAGGAAATTTTTATTTCTTCTCAACCCAGAGTTATTTTACAAAATTGCTTTGTCATATAATTATAATTATAATCATGATATTATATGGTCAATATTGAATTGATAAAGAAATAAGTTAAAATAGTTTAAAAAAAATCGTAAAATTTGGGATTTTAGTAAACGTTAATATTATTATTAAAGATCCATTGCTATAATTATATGTTTTATTTACAAAAATCTCTTACATTAACCATCACATATTACTATATTTTCTACCTAACAAGAAATATAAATACCCGATCGAAAAATAAATAAATAAAATTCCTCCCAAGTTAAATGTCCAAATGGTAATATTTACCCAACACATATTGAATAAAGTAAAACACATATCTAGCAATTAAAGCTAATAATTAAAGTAAAACACATATCTACCAAGTAAACTTATCAATTATTAACGGAAAAATTGATAAATTTAAAGTAACAGGAATAAATTAACTAAATGTAATATGTGTTATCATGAATAAATACTTTTCAACGTGATTTTAGCATTTCACCCCATCAATAGTGACTCCTCCTTGTATTTTCTTGTTATTAAATAATACAATATTGTATGGTTTTTAATTGTTACTGTGCATGATCTTCTTCCTTCCCTCCGTTTGTGAACGTTTATTTTACTGATACGTCTCTTAAACCTATAAGTTTTGTGAACGTTTATTTTACTGATACGTCTCTTAAACCAATAACTTATAGAGAATACCAATTAATATACATTGTGAATATTGCAAATCTTATTTCTTTGTTTACTTTCAATATATTAATTTTAAATGTATACCCTTAAGAGTACCTATATTTAACCTTAAGAAATACATTAGCCTACTTTCCATTTTATGCCATTTCAAAAGAGCATGGAATCAATTGTATTGGTTTGATTCATTCCATTAGAATTCTGAATATGTTCTTATCTCGGTTTGACTTTTTAAACCTTTGTAGACGTTATAGGAGAATGTGTATAGGCAATATTGCTCTAGATTATTTAAATATATACTAAATAAATAAGTATTTTTCCTTTAAAATAACTCTAGTTTTAGAGGACGTCATTCAACTTGCAAAGAAATTAAAAATTCTATTATGAACGTATAGATGGTTAATTATTTTAGATCTATGGTATTTTATCACTTTAATTATTATCTAATTGGCAAAAATGGGATGACTTAGTTTCACCTATACTATATTCCCTCTTTGCAAATCCATCATATAATCATTTCACAAACTTTTAACTTCTTCAATCCCAATTCTACTAATTCACTTATTTTATATATACATAAGTGTGCAACAAAAAATCTCTAGTTTTCACTTCTGGAATCATGTTAGTGATTCTACTAATTCACTTATTTTATATATACATAAGTGTGCAACAAAAAATCTCTAGTTTTCACTTCTGGAATCATGTTAGTGTACAATGTTATAGTTTATATTTAATATTCAATATGAAAAATGTCGCTACAAAAACATCTCTAGAGAAATTGGAAACAAATTGGCCGCTGCCATGTAAACCTTTTACTTAGCTAAGCATCTTATTGGTTGCTTCCCATTGGAATGCACGTACTAGTGGAATTTAGAATTTTGGAATCCATCCACCATGAATATCCTCAATTGATGTCTCTCTGCATCATCCGACATGCTAACACAATTGCAAAACGAGTGTTTCCACATTAAAAACCCTTTTAACGTAGCCTTACTGTGATTTCCACTCATATTTTAACGTAGCCTTAAGGTGATTTCCACTCATAATTTAGCGGAAACTCATAGTGTTCCACTCATAAAGAGAAGTTTATTGGTAGACGGCACTAATTCGGCGGAAAATTTATCTCCGGTTAGATTTGATTTGCTACACTAAACATACTCTTCTGGCTTCATGAACATTTTTTTTTTCCACATGAAAAAGACAACAAGCTTTAATTAATGAAAAGTTGTTACATATATCATGATTCTAAGGCGACCCATGAGACTTCACGCACTTGTGTTTATTGTTTATTTAATGCACATGGAACGTTTTCGTTCTACCAATTCTCTATATTATTATCAGTGTTGTTTTTATGTTATGTACAATGAATACCTTTTACCTTTTTACGTGGGACTTTTTATTTTGAAAAATAAAATAAAAAATATTTTGATTTTTTAAGTTTTTTTTGAAATTATAAAATATTTTGGATACACATGTTTATAATAAAATATATTTACAAATCCTTGAATCAGGTGCAAACAAATGAGATGACACATACACCTTTCATGTGTTGGTTAGATGGGGATATGAGCATGACAAATTTTTGGGGGACATAGGTGTTTGGGGATATTATGTCTATTTTGATGACTACTTGTGGGATGAAGGATAAAGCTTGATGCAAAATGATGAAAAAAGGTGAAGCTAGTATCAGTGACTTTGAGAGCTCTTTCAATGATGATTGCATCACAATTAACAAGTAGTTTTGAGTGTGAAAGCCACATTTTGGGTTGGAATAATAAAGAATGAGTGATAGGGTGGTTTCAAATTGGCCCTCTCTAAGTAGCCTTAAACATAACTCGATATCATCAGCCCTAGACACTTGGTAGGTGAATGGATTTTTTTTCACCCTATATTAGGGTATTTTGGTTCTGCTTAGTCTCTAGTAGTTGTGGACAAAGTTGCTTGATATTCATGCACAACTACAAGAATAGGTCTCTCAGGGCTTCGAATGACTGGACTTTTGCCAGGGTGACCTCCTATTTGTTGTTTATATCTAACACATCACCTTATAGAGATGTATAATTTGTGGTAGAGTGGAAAATTATAAAGACTTTTTTTCAAGGCATTAAGCTATGTGGCTATTCTTGTTTTGATTGTCCATAATGCTAAATCCAAAATGATCAAAATTTAGCTATTTGGGCATGTATGTAAAGGAAAAGGGCACACCAAATCCTTAAGATATGTCTTGCCTTGTCCCCATGGAAATGGGATTCAGAGGGATATCATTTAAGTGCAGCAGAGGTTCACACAATGTGTCACTCTTAAAACCCAAGATAGGGTCAAGGATTTGATGAAAGAAACAAATTAGAGGTGATGATGTGCTTCCCCTTAGAAAATCAAAGGGAAATTTTATAATTGGTTTGAGGACTCGAGATTTTCTAGGTCACAGGACACTAAGGTATTTACGATCATGGGCAATTTTATTAGCTTTCCAAAACTCTAGTAACCAACACGTTTCAAAATTAGAGGTAATATGAAACAGAATCAATAGATAAACAAAGATGTTTGGAGTCTAAATTCATTATTTTATACAGAGTTGATTTCAAGATCAATTTTAAATTTATGGAGATATAGGTAGCAACAAGGAGGAAATAATGGATTTGATAAGAACCTCAACATATCAAGGAACTAGCTCCAGCATAATCATTGTGACAGATGAAATAGAGTAGTATCAACCCAACAAATGTAAAGAACAAGGAATTATGTCTCACCTTCGCCCCTCTAAACCTACTTTTATTTTGTAAGAAGGTTATTAGGTTTATATTAAACAAAGAACAAAATATACAAAGTAATTTATTACTCATCTATCAATTGGGAAACCATCTCAGTGGAAATATATCAAAGTTATTTTCCATGGATTTTGTACTAGATTACAATTAGTTAGGTCTCTTGAGGTATATTTTGAGGAAAAGGAGAAATTCATTATATATATTGAGCTAGCCTAAGTTTTATCTATAATATGGCCTCTAGAAAAAGAAACAAAAAAGATATAAACCAAATCACTTCGAGGACGGGAGATGGTGTCCTCTTCAAAAAAGGCATGCCCTACAACCTTAGTAGTTTCTTCCTCCACCCACTTTGGTACCTTTATGGTAATGGAAAACACACAATGAATCACTTGTTGAATCTAGAGTTGAAGAGTGTTGAAACAAAGTAAAATATCAATGTAAACTCAATTTATCTCCACCAAAACCTTTCCATGATAGCTTTTATCTACCATAAAATGTCAACATTATGATAATACTTCGTGTTTCTACTATTGATGTTCCCCATATTCGACATCCAATTTATAATGTTAGTGTCAAATTCATCATCAACGGTCCAATTATGTTGTGCTTGAGCCTTTTCTATTATTATTTCAAGCTCTACCATAATTTCTTGGACATGTATGCAAATGAAAGGATCAAGTCGAGGAATTTAAATTAAGCTAAGCCCCCTTAAGAGTGGGATTGTGTACATGAACTAGAGATGGAAGCCTAAGCTCAATGGTTGAAATCAAGAAAATTGGGAGAAACCAAGGAGGGTAAAATAGGGTTTGAAATAAGAGTAGGAGAGGAACAAAATCAAAGAAGAAATTTAGGGAATAAAACAAGTACAACTAGAGACACCATCCTAGATAGAAGGAATCCAACCAAAAAATAAGAAACAATTCATTGCATTAGAAAAATATGAGTGGATTAGCCATCGTGTATTCCATAGTTCCAAAATGAGGTCAACCCAATTCAATTGATTATTATAAGATATAGTCAGTCCTCAAATCAATTCCAATAAAATTATCCTTCAATCCATGAACTACCTCTACACTATTGATATTCACACTCATTATACCATAATCAATTTCCAAACTTTCAAGACCCCCACCAAACTTCATGGCAAGGTCATGGAAGTATTAGGTAATCCAATCATTTGATTAAAGGTATGACAAACTAAGGGAAATGAAATTTGGATATTAATGGAATTGCAAGGGCCCATCCCCGTCACCCCATTTGGGGAAGGAGTATCCATCCCTACTATATACTTGCATGCCATAGATGAAGGTGTGTGAGAGCTAGGATTGCATTTCTGATATAAAATAATTTGAGTATATGAGATTCCTGAATTAGCTAGTTTATTCACAATTTTTTTTATTATTCTTATAGAATGAGAGGTAAAGATATAAATAATTTTGGGGAAGGAGAGAATTGATGCATTCTAAGCCAAATTTTAGGTCCCATCCCTTTATTTCTTATTTTTGTGCAATGTTGAAATTTTTTGAGCATTTGTATTATAATTTGAGAGTCACCCTCAATGGTCGATGGATGTCACATTATAAAGCATAAATTTGTGTGATATTATTTTTATATATACCTAGATATCCAACATGCATCTAAAGCATTTCACCGGTCTCATTTCTAAATACTCCTCCAAATCTTGTAAGAATAAGGTTCCCTTTTGAGGTAGCATCAAACATAGTTTGATAAAATCAAAGGGTGGAGGAGGCTATTTGTATAGAATATTATTAACTATATCTCAGGGATGTTTAATTAGTACAGGATTATTGGGTTAGTGCAAAGAGATTTTGAGATGATAGCTTGACGTTAAATAAGAATGAAACTCTTAATCAGACCAAGGAGAAATGAGGAATGTTTCTTTTACTTCTAGCATCAATATTTTATCCCAGATTGTATATAGAGTAAGTGAGAGGGTTTTAAGGATTCTTATATTTATTTCCTTCCACAATTCCAAAATTATAAATCATGGGAAAAGTTTGCTCAATTTATTGATAATTGGATTGTTCAACGTTGAGGGTGTTTTGTTGGTTATGGTTTTTGGTAATTTTTCTAAAGATAATCACCCCCCCACCCCCACAAAATCCTATAGGTTTTCAACAAAAGTGTTAAAAATGTATTATGTAGATTCCTCCTCCATACCATAGAGATGAAAATATGATGGTTCTTGGAAGCCTTCTTTGATTAAGTTATCCTAGGTTGGAATTTTTTTGTTCACCAAGAACCAAAGAGAAAAATATACATTCAACCACATATTTTTCTTCCAAATTTACAGTTTAAGAAATTTAGATAGTCCATTTACTAAGTGATAAGACACTTTGGGATTAAATTTCCCACCTAGTTTCCTAGAGAGCTATCTCAATTGGTGATCAAAGTAATGTGATTCTATGGTAACTAAGTGTTTGAAGGTTCATGTCCCCCTGGTGGTGACCTAGTTTATAGAGATGAGGATAGACCCTAGACAGTTATAGGTTTATTGGTAGCCCCATGTCATGTGAGCTACCAAGTTCCTATGTGTTACAAAAAAAACACCTAATTAATATCACAAATGTAATTTATCTTCTCCTTCATGAACTTTTATTTTCCTATTAGTGAACTCTTCCTATAATTTTTCCCAATTAAAATAAATAGTGAGAATGCCCTAATTTTCCTTAGTATGCCAAGACCTACAATGATTATTAGGTTGTAGAGAGAAACAATAATGTCATCCATATCATACTCTCAAGGTAACTCCACTTTCATTATTTCTACCAAGAGTCATCCTAGAATAATATTGTATGACCAGTTAAGGATTCCTAGAAATAATTATCTTGAAGAAGATGTTTTCTTAGCCAAGCAACATTCCATATTAAGGGGACTTCATGGTGGCCATCCATATGGATCAGATATTTATTTGTAATATTGTGAATAAATTTTCTCCTACATATCTCATCCCATTGTGTAGATCTTTCTTGAATCAAGCAACACCATTTTTTAGCTCAAAGAGATGAGATAGAATTTCTATGTCTCGTGGCATAAAGGATCTTACTATTTTTGGAGAGAAAATTTTATGGTAGGAAACCAAGGACCATTTTCTATCTTTCTTGGCTCCACCCTAGAGGAAGGAGGATTTCATGTTATGAATGGATTTGGGTACAAACTCAGATGCAAGAAAAATTGAAACAAGGTAAAGCAACTTTTCTTGGAGGACAAATTTGACATGAGTAAGAGAAACCATGATGTTAAGAGAACAAAAAGTAAAATTTTCCAATTTTTTCTCTAACTTAGAGAGTAGGTCCATTAAAAGGAGGTTTGAAGGGAATTATCCACTATAGCGTAGCTAATTATTTGAACTATAGGGAGATCCTCTTAAAATATAAAATTATGGAAACATTAACTTGAACAATCAGAGATATATTTAAAAAATAAATTTTCGACATACTTTGGTTAACATAATTTATAGAAGGCTCCATGAAGCTAGAAAGGAACTATTTGAAGGAATATTCTTCTCACAATGTGGAGTACTCCCATGTGTATTATGTCATCAATAAATTATTGGTGATAAGCTAGAAGGTTCTAATGAAATAACCTTTATCCTTTGATTATTTTCACTTACATGGTCACTTTGAAGAACAACCAAGACCTTCAGCTACTAATACAAAGAGAAATGGGGAAGGGGATCCCCTTTCCTTATGCCTCCAAAAGGAGAAAAGTAGGAGGAGCTAGATACATTGATGATGACTAAAGGGAAGGTTAATGAAGTCAAATTGAGAATGCAACTAATCCAATCATGTGAAAAGTTGAAAGCAAGGAAATCATGTTTAATGTTTTGCTAGCTCAACTTTTCAAAATCATCAGGCATGTCAACATTAATGAGAAATTTTGGTTTCTTATTTGATTTCACTGAATGGATCCTCTCATGGGATATTATTGAGCTATCCAACATCTATATTCTTACAGCATTACATAAATATTTCAAAGAAATAAGTGGGGGGTAATGTTTTAAGATTATTGGATATGGCCTTTATAATAACTTTATAGAAAACATGCAAAGGTACATACACTTGAATTTATCATGGCCCTTAGCAGTATTCTCCTTCTGGATGATACTGATAAAGGTAGAGTACAAAGTAGGAAGGATAGTTGAGGATTGGTGGGTATATTCAATAAGCTCCCAATCATTTACGATTATGAATGATCGATATGCATGGAAAAATTCTACAGTCAATCCATCCATCCATAGGGACTTTCCCTCAAGAATTTCCATAATTTCTTATTGAACATTTACGAGGTTGATTTCTCTCAAGTGTGCAACATTTTTTCTTATGCAATCAACCTTGGAATGTGCAACATTGTCTTTTGGATGGATTCTCCACCCAAGTTCTGAGAGGACAGAACAATAGAAATCCACTAACTCTATCTGAATATCCTAATGAGCTTTAATTTTCTTTCCCTTATTGTAGTTCAAGATGACTATCATGTTATTATGTCTCTGTTGAATCTTGGATTCAAGGAGAAATAATCTAGTATTTTCACCTTCCTTTAGCCATTGAACTCTAGAATTTTCTTTCATAGGGAGTACTTCATTCCCACCTCTTTGATATAGTTTATTTTTAAGTTATGCTTAATTTGCAATAACGGGTTCCATTTTTCCCTTATAAAATGACTCTCTACTAAATATTCTCCATTTTCTCATCAATCTTGTGTTGGGCCTAGAAAATATCTTCAAATTCCTCTTTCTTCCATTTTTTGAGACAAAGCTTGAGCCATTTTAGCCACGACTTCAATTTATACATTACTAAACCACAAGGTACCTTCTCTTTTTTCCACCCATTCACAATGATGTTCATAAAGGATGGATGATGGAACCAAAAAGCTTCAAAATGGAAGGGAAAAATTTTTCAACTTCCTTGAAGGTTAATATCCATACAAATGGGCTAGTGATATGAGCTTGATCTTGGAAATTTTGTGGCCTTGCATTGGATTCCAAATGTCATTATAGATTCTGAAGGGTGAAAGAAATCAAGTTGGCAAGATATTTAGCTAGCCCCCTAATTTCATTGTTCCAAGTAAACAACCCATTGGTAGTTTCCATATCCATGAGGTTTTAATATTGAAGAAGTCCCTTGAAATAGTTTGAGTTGGCATCCAGTATTGTTAGGACTCCTTGTGTTTCCTCCAAGGATTTGATCCTATTGAATTCCCCACCCATAATATAATAAATACCCCCAAAATTCACATGGATACATTGAATAGATTGTAAAAATAAGAGCTTATGTGTTGGGGTGTTTGGTTCATAGACATTTTATATGAACCTTGATGTCATGGGCCTAATTAGTTAAAATTTAGTAGATAGATCTCTATGTGAAGAAAAGAAATGAAATGCAATTACTTGATTGGGATGATAAGGAAAGTATTTTATTATTTCCTTGTGCATCAATAATAATGGATTAGCAACCCTTCCATATAAATGAGGATATATTGGAAAGTATTTGAGTGGAATCTTTAGCTTCTTGAAGCATAAAAATGATAAGTTTTTTTGGTACCTTTTTGGAGAATATTTTGTTTAATCTCTTCATTGAACCCCTAAATATTCCATGTGATGATATTCATTTGGAATTGGGGGAGTAGGAGGAATCTTGCTTGTCGTTAGAGATATTATCCCTAGATTTACTAGAAACTTTCCTAGCTCATGAACAACTTGCTTATTACTTCTATGTCCTCATTTCTTCTCCTCCATTGTTCCTTTAGAGGGATATTCAGTAAGATTGGCCCTCACTCGTAGATATGGGCATGTTGAATGCTTACCTAAATGTTTCTCGGATCATTTTACTACTACTTTTTTAGGAATGTAGTGGTAAAGAGTTGCAGCTACTAAAATGGTATGGATTGAGGGTCATGTTTTTAATAGGCTACAACCAGAGCCTTAAATTATAGGTCTACGAGATCCATGTCATTACCATCTTCAAAATTGCGTTGATTTCCATCATTTAAGAGAATATTCTCATCATCATCCCTGTGGATAATTTTCATTTCCTCATCCACTTTTGTTCACTTCAACTACTCTTGAGGATCCTTAATTTCATTTGGGGATCAAATTAGGGCTTCATTTGCCCTTCCTGTATTGGCTACTATATGAATATATTCTTCCATATTCTTCAATAATACATCATAATCGTTATTATATTTCACTCCTAACTCTTAATTACGAAAGGATCGACTTTTACCAATTCATTGCATTGGAGGTTTTTTTTCAAACCCTTCCAAATATTCCTCCCTAGATAGACTTATAGTGTTGGGGGCACACTTAGGGGGAATATCTATAAAAAAAGGTCCTTCTCATTGAATTTAAGAAAAGAAATTGGGATGTGTTAATATTAAATGGTTTGATACCATGTAGTACTTTGGATACTTGGGAAGTTGAAATAAGGGAGGGGTTTTAGGGAATTAAAATAAACATATATTCAAGTGTATAGGAAGTGTAACAAACTTTCTTGGTCACTTTTAAGATATTTCAAAAGGTACTAAGGGTGTTGTCTATTCCTTGTAATATTTATCCAACCCAAAATTCTTGAGGTAGTGGATACAATTGAATACAAGAAGGGACTATTGTAATTTCTCCCTTCACAAGGGAAAATGTATCCATCTAGAATCGAATATATACACCTACTAAGTTGAAGAAATAAGGCCTATTTTCATATATTTGAATTCAATCTTCTAAATTATTGAAGATAGTTGTGAAAAATCATTCAAATCCAAGTTTAAAATATATAGGCCCTCTAGGCTTCTAGTAAGTGTTAATCTAATAGATTAGACCCTTGTCAATAAACAAAAACCCCATACAACTACCTACTATTGCATGACCTTGCATATATTGAATCCTTTTGAAAAACTATAATTAGGTATTTTGTATACTTTTAGGATATATTTCTCATTAATTCGTAGAGGAGTTTTCATGAGACTAGTGTATTTTATGGTCCCAAAATTGTACCTTAGTGCATTGGTGATTCCCATCGCATTCCTAGTCATAGGTTTTGCAACATGTTTTACCCACTTTGTTCCTATCTTGATTGGTTATTTATGATTATAACCTATGCTAGCCACAATATCAATATAGGATGGAGAAGTGCTCCCCCTCCGATTGGCTAGCTTTCTAATAAACCCTAGCTTTCTAATTTTTAGGGTTTCAATTTGTAAGGAATTCAAAATTTGATAGTTGACATAACTAGGAGGAGATAGTCGAAAAAACTAACATGTTGGTTCAAAAAGTAAATGAAGCTAGAAAGGATAGGTGGACAATATTCAGAAATTGGAAAATCTATTATTAGGGATCCTTTCTTTAAACTATCGTGGATTTCCATGGCATAAAGGACCTATTTTAAGTTGCATATTGAGTGAAATACATAGTAATTCTCTAGTTGAAATATGGGAGCATGGTGATTCTAAGTTCCCTCACATAAATGTATTCATCTTGTTCTTAGCATGGAATAATAAATCCTATCATAGAGGCTTTGAAATAATACCCTATTATATAAATAAGAATGTTTCTCCTTGCATCAACATCTTTAGATAGACCCTCTCAATCAATACATTTGGATAAAAATATCTCAAATTAATATTAAGAGGATTTATATTATAATTTTTTATTTTGTGTGAATTGATTCTTATGAGAAATAATATAGATCAAAATTTCCCTTAAAATACCCTAGAACAATATATTCATAAATTGAGGAATGAAGATAATATGATTTTTTTATGAGACTTTAATGTTATAATTCCAATTAACTAAACTCTTCTTCTAAGCATTGGTACCAACCCTAATCCTCTATGGCTATATGAGGATCTTATATTAGCTAGTAGATACAAAAAAACCTTCAAAGATTTGACCAACAATTTATTTGGTACTGAGCTAGTCAAGATTTATATTTCTCAATGCATAATTTATAATCAAGACCAAATATTTTTGAATGGCATAGTTAAGTGCCCAAACTCCAAATAAATGACTTGTATTCATGGGATTGAGAGTATTTGTTTCCAAACAAATAATAGGTTTTGACCTCTTAATTGACCATGAGCCTAACTTTGATCATATACATTTAACCTTAACTCTAAACTTTACCATGCACAAAATCCTATCGTAAGAGAATTGTGAGAATCAAAGGTACCTACTTTCTAACAAAAGTAAATTTGATTTCTTCTTCATAGATCTAAATAAGTATTTAAACATATTAACTTATAAGGACTACATTGAAAGCCTTTATCATAGTTTTACTACAGCAATCTCTACTTCCATTAACAATTCTCTATTGAGGTGTCATGTAAAAATAATAACTAAACAAATAACAATAACTGTGATAATGATTTTAAAATTGCTACAAAAGAAATTAGGGATGCTTCTAATGACTTTTCAAAAATTGATAAGATAAATATGTACAAAGTGCTCATTAAAATGAAGAAAAGGCACTATGGAAATAAAGCAAGAGCATTTGCCACATCTATCTAAATGAAATCATGGGATGTCTTGGAGGAAAAATCTAATTTTCAAAACAAAATAAAACAATCTCTTTTTAAAAACTAGAATTTTTCTTTGATTTTAGGCTCTTGTGAGATGATTAATTTTGAAATGAGGCTTCAAGGTCCATAACATTACTTCTTTATGAGAATATAAGAGTATTTTGAAGAAGCAATTTTTTCCAATCTCAAACTCAATGTATATTTCTATCTCTTCTTATTTCTGCTAATTGTTATTTTGGTGAGGAGTGCTTAGGATATTGGAGAAAAAAGTAAATTCCTCCAATATTTCAATCCTAAGATGGGTATGATGATTAATATTGATGAAACAAAAGTCACGATAATTAAATCAAAAAAGTTCACATATGATATTTTCACATATGATAACAATAGTTTAGAAGAATTTCCTTCATAACAATACTTTGTAAATCAATATGCATCATCAGATCAATTGGAACTATAGAATTAAGAAAAGTATAGATTTAGGATGGAATGATTATCATGGATTTAAAAATAATTGTAAGTCCACGGATCTTTAGAATAGAGACTAAAACCAAAAAATCCTCTTTATGACTCTCATCAACCCTATTATTTTTTGTCAATGTAAGGTTTAGGGATCTAGTATCTCTAGTTATTCATGGAGGAAGACAAATAAACCGAAAATCAAATTATAACCTATCATATCAGGATTAAAGAAAATGCATTCTACATTATCCTCATCATCAAATAAATCCTTTTACCCCCATTGAAGGTGTGACTATGACTACTTATCTTATGTATAATAAAAAATTAAACAACTTGGAATAAAATAGGTTTCCTAAAATGGCTTTTAGCTCTTAAAAAAATCACGACCTTCGGCTTAAGTAGGGATGGCATAAGGATTCCTTGTCTTGGGAAGACCATTGGGGGATAAGGAGGATATCACTTTGTAGAATACAAATAACATTAAAAATATGATTACATCAACATTTAAGGAAAATTTTGGGGTGATAAAGAGTTAGATGGGAAAAGGAAAATAAGATATTATAAGGAGGTGATTATTTCTCTAAATTCCTCTTCTTTCTCTTCTATATTAATAATTGTCTCTCTTTGCTCCTTTCACCCCTTATCATGAAATGTTCTAGGGTGACCCTCTTTGTCCATTCATGTTTATTCGTATGGTAATATCGTCTAGGTCAAAGTCTATGAATTGTATTTCATTATAGAAAAAATTATGATCTTCACCTACATTATCACCCTTCCCTCATTTCCCATAACCAATTTTTGGATGACACTATGCTAATGGGCCTCCCTAAAACTCATGAAGAATATGCATTGACGAAAGTTTTTAATTTGTTCATAGATTCCTCCATTAGTCTTCTAAACCTTTTTTTTCTTTCATAACACTCCCCTCTCAATTCAACACCCCATTACCCACATTGTTTTCTTTTCATAAACCTCCCTTTGATCAAATTTTTAGGAGCACCTCACCCATACTCAAGCTCCCAAAATTATTATAGGGAGGACCTCCTCGCTAAGCTTACTAAAATACTCTCCTGCCAACATTTAAACTCCTTGAACATTATGAGACATCTTACTATTCTCAAATATATTCTTTGGGCCATTTCCTTGTACCTTCATTACACCCTTATGGACCTTAGTGGTATACTTAAAAATACGCACAACATTTAAAGGAACATCCTTTGGAGAGGAACCTTTGATATTCAGAAGTTGGATCCTCTTGGAAAATAATTTATTTGGTAAAATTTTAGCGGCCTAGAGTAGCTAAATGTAGTCGTATGTGCCAAATATTGTGGTGTTGACTCACTAGAAAAAGAGTGCTAAGGACCTATTTATAGAAAAGGAAGTATGCTAACAACACAAATAATCAATATTTAAATAGCATCGAGTGTTATTGACCTAGATCAATGTTGGTTTGTTCCTTTGAAACACATCCCTCTCTAAGAAAAACTTGATTTTTACACTCTCATCTCAAAGCTCTAAAATTTCCATATCAGATCCAGTAGACAAACATTCAAGACAAACTTTTCTAGGGATTTGTTATCAATATTCTGCCTTAAAAATGTTAAGATGTCAATTAATACAATACTCTTCAAGGGTGGAACTGTCTTTTACAATAAGAACAATATAACATAATATGTGATGATCTTAAGACTTGTTCTATTTGTTATATATATGAGAGACAAAGATTACAATTATAATGAAGAGATACAATGAAAATTGGTTCTAGGATACATCATGATATAGCAATATAACTGTAATAACTTAATATATATGGCTTAAAAAGGTGTTTTAAGGTTAACTGGTGTTATCATGGGGCTTGTATAAGGCTTAACATGTCACTCCGCTTAAAATAAGTGTTCTAATAAACATTTGACTAACTAAGGGTGGTTTTGCATGAATAATCCATCTTCCCACATAGAACTTCCCATGAATAAGTTGAGAGTCTGATAACTCAAATAAGGGGAGCATAATACCATATTTTTCTACAACTCCATGATGCAAATGTCACACTACAAAATAGTCACCCATGTTAATAAATCTCAATGTACAACTCTAACATATCATCATTGCATTGAGTAGGAACTAACTTATTCTAACAACTCCCTCTTAAAGGAACCTAACTAGATCACTCTCCTATTATAAACAACATAACCAAACTGCCTATTGAAGATCATAATGTTATCATTTTGATACCTATAACCCTATAAGATAACAACATTGGTTATCAATGACCATAATGCTAGAATTTTTAGAATCATAATCCTCCTCAATGTTAAATATATTGTCATGGATCTATCATATAGTCAAATACTATAAAATTGAATTGCATATCAAGTTTATAAAAATTTTACATAGTTCAATTCCAAAAGGTTTAACTAGCATGACAACTAACTGTGAAAATATACATACATGGATATACCTGTTTGAAGATATGCTATCCCTCATGGATTTACCATTTTTTTTTCCAATATAGTTAGAATACTATCAACAATGATGTATGTGATTTAGTCAAGGAATCCAAATGAATTTTAGGTGTGTTCCCTAAAATGAATTCCATTTTTATTATTGTCGTTCTAAAACATGATCACATCACAGAACCCAAAAAATTCAACTCCATTTCCATATTCAATGTAATATACAATATCAACATGAAGGTCATCTCCTCTTTTCCCAAACCCTTCATGCCTCTCCTCACCTTGCTTGAAAAAGCATGTTATGCAGATGTTTGTTAGGTCCTCATAGCATTATTCTTTATCCTCACGTAGTGTACTCACTCAAAACCACTAAGTCACTTGGATTGTTTCTTATGCTAGATATGTTTGAAGCCTTCAACAAATATCATTGGCATTAAATACACTCCAATCTTTTTGGTTTTGGTTTTGATCAGTCCTAGTTTAATTGGATTCTTTCCCTAAATTCATCTTCTCTCTTTCCCATTTCAATAAATGGGTCTCTCTTTCCTCCTTTCACCCTATTGTAGTGGCTACAACAACCCTCCAAATATTTCCCTTATCTTTACTTTGGAGCCTCCCTACCGACCATCCTTAGTAGCAAACTTGCACTGTCTAAGTACATATGCTTCAGTTGAGTTGCAGTGGCTTACTAGCCTCTGCTTGCCAGCTTGTTTGCGTCCCACCTGCAGGCTGACATTTCAGAGCTTGGTCAATTTTTTGTTGTTATGCTCACTTGGAAAATTGTGCAAATCTAGAGGGGAACCAACCTTCCTCTCTAGAATTGCGTAAATCATCTAGGCAACCTCCTACTCTCCAGAAATGTGAAAAATAGCCAGGTAGACTTCCCTCTAGAAATTGCACAGAGCAACCTGTCATTAGGATTGCTCTCAAAAAATGCACAATTTTTGTTGACAGTTAGGGCTTCAATCTAGAAATTGTGCAAAGCCTGAGGGACAGCCAGACTGGCTTAGCCCAGAATCCGCACAAACGTCACTCCAAGGCTTGTTGTTCGTTGCATGTGCTCCCAAGTTGACTAGTTCCCTCCAGGATTGACCAATCTTGATTTGCATGCATAGCTTCGTTTCCCGAAAAAAAAGAAAAAAAAAAGAAAAAAAAAAAGCATCCCTAGATTTTAGGGATCCTTTTTAGTAGTTGGAGGTTACATGCAAAAGTTGTTTTAGAAAAATCTCACCAAGTGTTTCTTTTTCCTATATTTGTGGCATGCACGTCATAAACCTCAATCTTATAAAAACTATTTATTCGATGCTTCAGATCTCATTCCTCACATTGACCTTGCATATCTGGCATCCCACATCGCATCTAGGAGCATTTGGCACACTCAGCTTAGCTTTTTTTGGGTAAGTCCGCTTTTCACGTCTTTTGTTTATTTTATGTCGCTTTTTGTATTTCAATTTGTGTGAGTGTTGTTTTCTTGGTTTTGTTGAACGCTTGCTATCATTTTAGTGCATGTTATCTTGTAGAAATATTGTTTCAATTTTTTCATTGCATCTCATTACTGCCGCATGCATGACAATGTTTCTGCACTAACGGTTGAAGTTGCAGCAACTCGCTCTACACACTTAATTTTTTTCCCTTTACTAAATCCTACACTCACTGTTTTCATGCATGATCATTCACTCTTGTCTACACTCAGCTTCACATAGGCATTTAGCCTTTTCATGTTTTCAGTTGTCCGTCGGTGGGTCTATACTGCCTTAGCCCAGACCTTGCCTTGCCCAGCTTGCACAACACATTTCTGAGAGTGAAGGCTCTGCCTTCCTCCCATAAATTGTGTAGATTTGGCCCAACACTGGTCTCCGGGCTTCCTCTACACAATTATGAGAGGAAGCGCCCTGCTAGACCCTAAAATTTCACAGATGCAATTTTCTGGGTTGCAGTCATTGTTGACTAAAACTATGCATTACGCAGTTTGAGTCCTCAGAAGTCCACGTTGGACTATGCTCTATTCAGTTTTAGTAGTTAGTCATACCACTGATAGCCCATACTATGTTCTCTACAATTTTGGTAGTTAGTCTCCTAGCCTCTTGATGAAAATTGTGCAATCTTTTCAGTCAATCACCGAGGTGTGTTGCATGATAGTGCTCAAGTTGTTTTGGTTTTCAACTGACATTTTTCTTTCCATGAGTGTTGCTCTATCTCCAGGGATCATAGGTGTTCTTTTGTATCTCAGTAGTACAGGTACAATGGCTTCAAAGAGAGCAGGGTCAAAGGACATCATTGAGAATGCAACTAGAGATGTAGTCGAGCAAGTGTCTATGGGCTTACCCAACTATAAAGACACTAAGTTGTTCGTAGACAAAGAGATCAAGATGAAATGGTAGGACATCAATGACACCTTTTCAGACACATTTGAGGAAAATCTAGAAGACCGCAGAGTCTATATCAACATACTCAAGTCTGGATTGTATTGGATTGCATGCAGGTATCCCACGTTTCCATGTGCGAACATGATCCATTGGATTGTCTCGCATACTGATCTAGAGACAATGGAACAAAAATTTCTACCTTCAGGGCAAAGGTCTTTCAGGAGATGTATCACTTGCTACAATTGGTGATCATGATGGATACACCCTTCACCAGACCTAGCAATAGTGCAGACTCAAGAGACATGTTGAAGAGCTGGGTGAAAGATCCATCCAAGTTCAAGAATACACCCGAATAAGTGTACAAGACAATGGTACTATGGAAGGTATATCATATCTTGGTCATCTTTTCATGTTGATTATATGGCTAGGAGAGCACAAAAACCTTCCTACAAAGTTGGGTGATTGTGTTGGATCAACTAGCAAACGAAGGGAGACCTTTTGACTGGTCTAACATGTTGGCTCTTAGGTTGAAGGAACAGATAACCGAAGCCCGACATCTGCCCAAGGGCTAGGAAGTGGAGCTATTCATGTCCTCTTAGATACTTGATGCAGTCTGTGCCAGTCAGCAGTTCCCAGGCTTGGGTTGGGCATGGACAACTTCAGAAACCTTTGTGCACACTTATTACAGGTTGTTATCTGAATGCAACTTCCGTGGAGTTATCATACATCTATCAAACCACTTTGTCACCCCGATATATATGATTATCTTTTAGCAGGATCGACCTTGCATGTCACAGGCTGCGATGGAGGCATTGATTAACATAGCAAATTAGTATGCCTCGCCCCTTAACACCTTCATCTGGAAGTATAGAGTGGAGAAGGCTCCACACGTTTTACCGAAGTTTTCAATAAATAAGATCGTCATACAAGAAGTTTCATATCACATCTCGACAAGGTTGTCAGCTAGACTGCATAGGAAGAAGAAGCACCTTGGCCTACACTTGCTTTGCGAATTAGGCTGTATGAGATCCGGAATCTCAAGCATGCTGAGGTAGACATGAAGTAATTCAATAGATTCACCTTTGGCACCAGAATTTTCAATCCGTATGACACACATTTCTTAATGAAGGACCATTGTGCGAGAGTGCATCATCCTTGGATCCACAGGGCATGTCCTTAGCTTGAGGAAGACCCATGGAGATACTATTATCACTTCTCAAGGCTCAATGAACTAGTCAGCATAGTTTTAGAGTGGTTAGCAAAGCAGAAGGCAGTGACATCTCGGAGAGAATCATCATCAGTGATAATAGAAGGCAGCAAACTTGTGCTTGACAAAGGTAAGAGGAAGGTTGAAGATATCGTAGAGGTGTAGCAAAGCTGCAAGTTCAAAGTAGATCCACTTGTGTTGACAACATCTTAGGATATTGAGGCTAAGAGGTGACAACATGACAAGAGGATCGTACAAAGGTAAAGGAAAAAGAAAAAGTTGGAGAAAACAGAAAAGGAGTTACAGGAGTTGAAGCAACAACTCATTGAAGATAGGAGTTGCATAGAAGAGAGAAGGAAGTGTAGAAGGAATAGGAACAGAAAGAGGCGTAGCATGAACATATTGGCGTAGTATGCACATATTGATGAAATTGTGCCCATACAAGTTATTGACTCATCCAAGGATCTTGCACAGAGAAGAAAGGGTGAGTAGTCTGAGGAGCAGGAATTTGCTCAAGAAATTGAACATATGCTAGAGTAGATGGACATGGATACGGTTCAACCAGAGTCAGATCAGGATATTGACCTCATGCCTCAGAACCAAGATGTCACCCAACCAGCTTCACCAAATCTTGAAGCAGAGCAGTTCCCAAGCGATAAAGGAGACACTGAAATCCTTGAAGACAATCTGGAGGTGGAGATGCACAACATACCTTTTAATGAGTCATAAGATAGAGTTTTACAATCTCACAGAGTGTCTTCTCTAGATGGCCATGTATCCCCTGCGCAGTTTGAAGAGAAAGTGATTGTGTCCGATGTGCGCAGACATCTAGTTGAATTTGCCGATGCTACCAAAGCATATGCCGAAGCCACCCTCTTGAGTGTTAGATTCTTGATAGCTAAGAATCATTGCATGGCTAAGGAGTTACAAGTGGCCAAGAAGGGAGGAGACCAAGTTACAGCATCCACCAAAGTAGAGTTGAGGAGAGCGCTATTGGATGAAGTATCGTCTCTCGAGACAGTCATGTGAAAGATTTACTTTAGATTCATCACCATGCATATGTCAATTTTCCATCTCAACAGTTGGCAACAACGCTCTACTAGGACAGCATGCATATTATCAGACTTGCACACTTTTTTCGGTCACATGAAAATATGGACAATGAGGTACCAAGGATACCCATTTCACTTTCAAAATATGATGAAGCCAGAGGCAATAGAGTTGAAGGCACGCATTCGGAGTTAGATCCGGAACTATGAGGAACTCTCGTAGCTCATCACCAACTTGCAGGCTTCACGTGCATAGGTGTTCAGGAGCATGGATTTCATTGTGTGCACACATGCGATCCCATCCATTGGAACAGTCACCTAAGCAAAAACAAAGAACCAAGTCTAACTAGAGCTAGACATGCACTTTGATAAGTTGATGCACGTAGCCACCCGTGTAGACTTGTAGATGAGCACAGACATTATGCATCAATATGTTGTTGGTTCGAGTGCACTCAAGACTATGATGTGCATGTTATCTAACGAGTTGGATAGAGGTGCCAAATCAATGTATCTAGATGCAACGGAGGCAAGAGTTCTCTTTCATAAGGATGTCACCACAGAGTATGCAGACACCATAATAGACTACCAAACATGGCATCCGTTCACCATCATCGATCATCACAAGGAAGTCGAAGAGTTAGTCTTCCCATAGTTATCTGAGTCTTAGTGATGTCTTGCATGGTTTACTCAAGCCTATTTTGGCTCACATGGGTACATGTGCAGAGTATAATGTAAACATGTTGGAAAAGCGAAAGACCAAGTGTCGATAGTAGGATGTAACAGTCATGTAGTAGTTGAAGAGTCGTGAGGGTAGCTGAAGAGTCACAAAGGGTAATGTCAAGAGTCACCCCACCCTTTGCTATTTATAGAACCTCATAACTCATTGTAGAGGCTTTTGGGAGCCAATCTTCCTGTAGGATAACTTAGAGAAAGCTTTGTGTGCATTGAAACACACCTTGGCTTCTCTACAATGTAGAGCTAGTACATCTCTTTGGAGGAGCAGGTAGTAGTGATTGTAATGTTCCACTATCGGGGCTAGTGGAAGTCATGGTTGTATGTATGATTGGATCTTTATCTCTTTTAATATAGCAAAGCCAACACGTTTCATGCATATGTTTTTATTGTAGTTCGGCTATCCTAGTTACTCTAATGATGTATGTAGCTATTATTTATGCATGTATGTATGGACTATTCCATATGTGCTTGTATGAATATTATCGAAGCATGTTGTTAATATATGTTGGGCCTCAAAATAGTCCTTATTCTCACTCCATTATTCACCAATACTTTCACATTACTTCCATATTACCTTCATGTCACCTCCATTCCACCTCCACATCATTACATTTACCCATCATTGGGTTATAACTATGCTTTTCCAAAGTTTATTAATTCTTAACATTTTAAAGTGGATTTATGGTTAAACTTTAGAAAATAATATGCTTATACTTATACCTAACGATTAGAATGAGTTTGTTGACATGTGTAGGTACAAAGGAAGCTTCCAAGGCATCCTTATGTGGCACTCTATGTTCAAATTCGAATTTGAGAAGATCATGAACCTCATGGAGAAGATCATGGACCTCATGGAGGAGATCATGGAGGATAGGGTTATGTGTCACCATTGGTTGAGAAATATGTGGGTCAAAGGAGGGAATAGTGGGTCTACATTTATGAGGTGGTTATCATATCTTTTGTATAAATAGGAGCACCTCCTCCATTCCAAAGGAGAGGACTCTTGGAGCATGTATCCAACTTATGATGGAATAGAATAAAGCTTCATTTTACATAAATTTCCATTATATAGGTTTAGATATAAATTGTCTTAATGTAGTATATGGAATAATTTGTCACTTTGTTCTTAGGAGAATTGAGCTCACTCTAAAAGGATCAAAGGAACATTTTATTTCATAATAGATCTTATTTTATTTAATTGCCTAGATGTTTGAGGATTTGTTTATGACTGATGAATGAGTCTTAAATTAAAATCTTATCAGCATATGAGGGAACAACCAAGGGTCTAAGTTAGGCTCTCCCTCTATTTGATTTGCATGATAATTGAAATTCATTCTTTTGCTTTTAAGTTTCAAGTTATTTCATTTCTTATGCTTATGAATGAATCTTAGTTTGGTTTGGATCAGTATATGAGGGGACAATCAAGGGACTAAGTTAGTCTCTCTCTCTATTTGAATCTGAACAACAATTAAATTCATTCTCTTGTCTTTATTTCAAGTTTCTAGTTTTATGTAATTAATGATTTCTTTTCAATCTATAATACTGTAGTGAAGGACAATCAGGACCTCCTCAATTAGGAGCCTCTTCCCTTGCATATTATATTGAATCATAAATTATTTAGTTAGACATAGATTTAGTTGCCTACTCCTGCACATATTTTTCTGGCATCATCACAAGCTTACGAGTTTCCCTGGTTGATAATTTAATGAAAGCAATTTAAGCAATTAAATTGCCCAACAATATAATCCATCACTTTGGATTGTCTTCAATCCTATTTTCTATCTTGTGATGTATTTATGTTCGTGTGTTCCCTTTCAAGTTGTGTGCTATCATAGGTTTCTAAGGGGCACACTCTTCCCCCCTTCCGTGTGTTAGAGCGTTTCATGCACCTCCCTTGACTTGTTGCAAGGTCACACCCTTGCTAACAACAAGGAAATATTACCTACCTCTGCATGAAACTGTAGTCAAGGCGATACCGTACTACCCACTGCCAGGACTCCTACTCCAAACAGTCTAAGGTCTAGTTGAGACTTCTTACTAGGGAGATCCCCTGACATGTTGGCGGGTCCAGCACTGTCAACAACCCCTTCTCATGAAATCTGCTAGGGTGACTCTATTTCTCCATTGATCATTATTGATATGGAAAAAGGGCTAGCTCAGAGTCGATTATTTGTTTCTCATTATAGAAAAAATTATGTTGTTCACCTACATAATCAATCCTCCCTAACTTCTTGCAACCAAGTCATGGATGAAAATTTGCTAATGGGTCTCCCTCCAACTCATGAAGCCCATGATTTCAATAAAGTTCTCATGATTTCATGGATACATCTAGTAATCTTCTCGAATCATTGATTTTCCCTTTTAACACTCACCTCTTAGTTCAATATCACACTACCCACATTCTTGGATTTTCACAAATCTCCCTTTGACCAAATATCTAGGAGCTCTTCTCCTATACGTAACTTCTTGGTATGATTCTAGGGAAATCCTCTCTAATCTTACGAAAAGGCTCTCTTTCTAGAATTCCTACTCCTTAAGCACTAGTAGAAACCCTATTCTTCTCAAATCTATTATTTGGGCCATTCCTTTGTACCCTTTTTCAACCCTTGTAGCCCCCATGGGTATAATTAGTGATGTAAATGACATTCAAAGGAAATTTATTTAGAGAGGAAACCTTGATGCTAATAAAATTGTCCTTGATGTCTTGGAAAGACCTTTGTTTTTCAAAATTTGAAGAACTCAAAACAACTACATGCATTCTTAAGAGCCGAAACTTATGGTTTTCGCTAACTAGGAAGGGAGTGTTCAAGGGCTATTTATAGAAAATGAAATACGTTAGAAACAATTTGTATTTAATTAGAATTGAAGGTGATTTACCTAGATGAGCATTGTTTTATCACTTTGAAACACATCCCTCTATAAGGTAGACTTGATATTGACATTTCCAACTCAGATCTCCAAAAATTCCATATTAGATCAAATAGTAAACCATTCAAGACAAGTTAACTAGGGATATGATATGAACCTTGTGCCTTAAAAATCATAGGAAACCAATGAATTGAATAGGAAGCCTCCTTTTATAATGAATACAATACAAAATAAGATGGTATGATCCTAATGCTAGGTCTTGGTAGATATATAGGAGAAAACTTTTACAATTATAAAGAAGGGGTACACTGCAAGGTTCTAGGCTACATAAAAATATTAGAATAGAAGTGTAATATATCAATACTTGGGGCTTAATAAGGGGTTTTTATATTATATAGGGTTAACATGGGGCTTGTATAGGACTCATCTTGCAACTCCCCTTTAAATAAATGTTTTAATCAACACTTGACTAAGTGAGATTGTTTTTACATGAATACTTAATATGCCCGTGTAGGATTTTCCCATGAAAAATTCAAGAGTCCCATTGTTCAAAGAAGGGGAGCATAATAATTTATTTATACATGACTTGGTGATCTGAGGTCACACTACAAAATAATCACCTCCATTAAAAACTCCCAAGGTATGCTTTGAACTTCTCATCATGGCATTGAGTGGGAATTATCCCATTTTAAATTCCCCCTCCTTGATGAACCCTAGTTAGATCACACACCTACTATAAGAAAACATAACAAATCACAAACCCAAATTGGTTACTGATCATCATAGTGTTAACATTTTGAGACCCATAACCATCTCAAAATTTTAATATACTTTCATGGATCTATCTGCTAGCTGAACTTCCTAAAATTGAACTATGTATCAAGTTTAAAAAATTGATACATAGTTCAATTCCAAGAAATTCAAATAGCATGTTAACTAATAATGAAAATATACATATGTAATCTGCCTACTAAAAAATATCCTATGAACCATGGATTTACCATTACTTTTTCCATTACTATTAGCCTATTATCAACAATGATATCCGGAATCTATGAACATAGATGAATTCAAGGTGTCATCCTTGTCCTTAATACCACTATTGTTACGTTCATTCCCAAATAGGATCACTCATAGAACCCAAAATATTCAGCCCCATTTCCCTCTACAATGTATTCTACAAGATCAACATGAAGGTCATTTCCTCTTGTCTGAAACCCCTTGTCACTTCACTCACCTTCCTTAAAAAATTATGTTACTTGGATGATTGTTAGATCTTGGATAACATTATTCTTTCTCGTGAAGTTTCTTACTCGCTCAAACCTACTAAGGCATTTGGAATGTTGCTTAAGATTGATATGTCAAATTCCTTCTAAACACTTAGCTAACAATATAGACACTCCAATTTTCTTGGTTTTGGATTCCATCACTCATAGTTTAATTGGATCTTGTCCTTAAATTCCTTTTATTTCTTTTCCATTTCAATAAATGGGTCCCTCTTCTATACTTTTACCGTTTCCAATTAAATCCACTAGGGTGGCCCTCTTTCTCATTTCATCTATATCCATATGATAGAAGTTATATGTAAAAGCCTATCAATTGTTTTTCATTATAGAAAAATTTATGCTCTTCACCTACATAATCACCCCTCTCTAATTTATCACAACAATTCATGGATGACATTACGTTAATGGGTCTCCCTATAGGTCATGAATCCCACACTTTCAGGAAAGTACTTGATGAGTTCATGGATACCTCCATCGGTCTTCTAAAATATTTGATCTTCTTTTATAAACTCCCTTCTTGGTAACATAGCATTACCCACATTCTTGGCTTTTCACAAATGTCCCTTTCTCCAAATATCTAGAATCTCCTCCCCTACACTCAAACTCCCAAAATTCTTTTGGTGGGGACCTCCTCTCCAAGATTATTGAAATACACTATTGTTGTAATTTAAACTCCTTGAACATTACCACCCATATTATTATTTCAAATCTATTCTTTAGGCCATTCCTTCATACTTTTTTTCAACCCTTACAGTCCCTAGGGGTATACGTAAATATGTGAATAGTATTCAAAGGAACTTCCTTTGGAGAGAAACCTTTTATATATCAATTTTTTCTTTGTTCCTTTGGAAAAACCTTTGTATGGCCAAATTTGAGGGACCTAAAATAACTAAACGCAATCCTACAAGTCAAAACTTGTGGTGTTGGCTCACTCGGAAGGGAGTACTATAAAGCTATTTCTAGAAAAGAGAATATGCTAGCAATATCAATAATCAAGATTTAATTACCATGGAGGGTGATTGACCTAGATCAACATATATTTATCACTCGCAACCACATCCCTCTACAAGGTAGACTTGATTTTGAAACTCTCATCTCATAGCTCCAATAGCACCATATGAGAACATACATTCAACCATTCGAGACAAGCTCCACTAAGGATATGTTATGAACCTTATGTATTAAAATTGATGAGAATTGAATGAAGAGAATACAATTCAAGGGTGCATTCTCCTTCTACCATGAGTACAATACAACACAAGATGTTATGATTGTAAGACTAGTTCTCCTTTATATATATATATATATATATATATATATATATATATATATATATATATATATATATATATATATATATATATATATATATATATATAGAGAGAGAGAGAGAGAGAGAGAGAGAGAGAGAGAGAGAGAGAGAGAGAGAGAGAGAGAGACAAATGTTACAGCTATAAGGAATGGGTACAATCAGAGCATGGGGCCTTCACTAAATGAACCTATGACATATCACGTGTGTTCATGGCATACTCAACACTACTCTTAATTTGATTAAATATTGGAAAATACGTCTTAAAATAACATTATTGAACCCCCTACCAATACAAACTCGATACATCTTACCGATTTAAAAGCCCTTACTTTCACTAGATATTGTAGGTATCCATTTTTTAATTAACCATTTTTATGCCCCTTTATATATTTTCATTAAAGTTGAACTCCATTTTTTATATTCTCAAATATAGGAACCCTTTAGCCCCTACTATATGTTTAATAGATTATGTCATTTTTTCCTCAATATATATCCCCCAATATGAACACACGTGGTCTAGTATTTCCCCCCGGTGAAGCCCTTGTGAATGAAAGGTTGTGGCCTACATAACAGAGTAATAATGCAATTGTAATAACTGATTATATAGGGCTTTATAAGTGGTTTTAAGGTTAACATGGTGTTTGTATAGGGCTTAACATGCCATACCCATTCAGATAAATATTTTAATCAATTCTAAACTAAATGAGGGTGTTTTTCCATGTGATGAGCTACTCAATAATTGTTTGACTTCTAAACTACTTATTCTTGTTCAAATAATTCTTGTTTGTTCTAAAATTATTTTATCTTCTTCGCTAGTCTTAATTAAAGTTGTTTGGATTAAAATCTTGTCACCTACTACATTCTTCTTTAATCAAGAAACAACTCCAATTTGTAAGCCATACTCCAATCCTCTATAACACCTTACCTTACAAGATGCATAACATGATAGTGTTAACTTTTTTGCAAAAACTTTTAGAAATCATAAAACTCTAGTGTTAATTATTTAGACAAATGTGCCATGAACCATTGTTTTTTCTGGAAAAAACACTTGACTATATACATTATCATGCATAGACTTATTGTTTTCATTTTAAATTCACTTAAAATAATATTTAAGATTTCTATTTATCATCTCAAATAATTTTATAATCATTTTAAATTAAAATATAGCATTCAACTAATTGGATGGCAAAAATTTATTCAAATATAAGGGAAAAGGTAACTACCACCAATATGCTTTTATTGTGAGGGAAAAAAGTGGTTACTGAGATGGAAAATATATTGGTTAGAATAGTTATATCCACTCACCTAATATGTTTTTTTAGTTTTATCATATATTAAATATATTGATTTTATTTTGAAATTAATTTTTGGATTTTTTTTACTAAAATATAAGAAATTGAACAAACATGTATTTTTTTTTTAATTTATAATATGAAAGTATTTGGAAAGTATAATTGTCTGCAGTGGTATAGCCATAATTATTTTCTTTTATTGTCATGATACCCATCTTTTGGGAAGGAGCTATTATGATATTCACAATACACTAAGAACTTTCCAGTGTTTTTTCTCCAAAATGAGTATGATTATTAATACTAACATAAAATCATGGTAATTAAATCCAAAAATATTTTATATAATAATTTCATATATAAAACCAACTATTTGGAGGAGGTTTCTTCATACAAATATCATGGAACCCATATCCGTCACAAACCCAATTGGAATTATATCATTGAAAAAATGATAATTGGAGTATGGAAATCTTACTCTGAGGTTGAAACTAATTACAAGTTAGAAAATATTTGAATATTTGCTTAAAAAATCTTCTCTAGTCATATGAATGTGAGATTTTGGTTGCAATGATAATTAGAATTATTGCACACTTGAACTATACTTCATACATTATTATTATCACACAATATCACATATTTACATTGGAACTATATTATCCATACAATTTACATATTTATCGATGTCTCAATTACACATTAAAACTAACAACTAACAAACAACCTCCTAAGAAAACAACTCATGTAATAACATTTTATGATGAGGAATATCACACATTAAGCACAAGACAAGTAGGAGTTAATGTCTCCAACACTATCCCTTAATGAGTACTTCTCTTGAACATAAAGTCTTCTTCAACATCTCTAGTAATTTTCCAAATCTTGTAGATTAAGTTTCGTCAACCTATTGCATAATCCTCATGAAAGTGTAGTTCTTAAGTTGAATTCTAGAACTCCATAATCACAAGACTACCAAAATAAATTACCAAATAACATTCCACAAATTATCTCAAAACATCACTAGAATAACAATCATGATTATTTATTTTACTAATACATATTATCACTAATTCAAAAAATTATTTTCCACTAAAAGTAACTAATATAGCCACATAGTCATTGAGAATTGTCAATATTTCTAGCTTGCAATGTATATATAACAATTTGCTCATACTCATTGACTAGTTGATGAAACCTCATATTTTTCAAATTATTTTTTTGCGGCTAGATGGGATTATATCTCTTTCTTACGAGTTAAAACTGACCACCAGAATAGATCTGCTTATTGCTCTCTATAATTTTTCCTATACATGGTAATGTTGGGTAAGGAATAAGCAACGCTAAGCAATTTGTCTATGATTATCTTCATCTTACGAGGTAAGTAATTCCAATCGCCAAACATGACATTCTAGTTGAAAGGCAGTAAATAGTAGGTCACGACCTTCATGCGATTAGGAGAACTTTTTTCCATTTCCATCATGTGGTCTCAATCCCCGAACTAACAAACTGAGCCTATGCAACTCCTCTTCTTCTTTACAAACCTAGTACCATTCATCCTCATATGTTAAAGCATCATATTTGTCCATGAGGCTTATGGTCACGCCACTCAATTTCTTCTCACAATAGTAAAAGCAGAATATTTCGTTGTAACAACAGCAGCATGTCAAGCAGTTTGGATAAGACGGATGTTGAGGGATCTTCACCGCGACCAAGAGGGAGTGACAACTATTTTCTGCAATAACACATCCGCAATTGCATTGTCAAAGAATTCGGTCTTTCACAAGAGCACCAAGCATATTGATGCTAAATATCATTTTATTAGAGAGTTGATTAACAATGATGAAATTGTGTTACAGCACTACAGGTCACAGGAACAATTTGCTGATATTTTCACAAAGCCATTAGCACGTGAAAATTTCATTTATCTGAAAGATTGTCTAGGAATTGTCAATGGCAGAAATTGCAATTAAGGGGGATTGTTGGAAATAATAATCCCAACCACCGCCTTAAACACACTGACAACCATAATGTTTTCCTAGTCAACCACTACATGATTTCAATTTTGTTTGAAGGCAGAATGACAGAAGTTAGAACAGAAGTTTAGAGCGGACCATTCCGCAACACATCACAGAGGTTAAAGCATTTAATGAAGTTGGGTTAAAGAATTTAATGAATTTTATTAATTAGATATGGGAAAACATTCATTCCATGATTGTTGCCCACACTCCACAACTCCTACAAGTTCAAAAAAATCATTTACTACGTAAAATCACCCATGTTGCGTATTAAATATTTTCTCTGTCATGTAATTAATGTCAAATTTGTATGTTGTGATAAATATGGATGAAAAAGTCATTTGTAATGTTGGCCATTTTTGGCAAGTTAGGGAGCGAGAGTCTGTGAGGTAGTGAGGATAAAATCGTGGAGGAAATTTTGGTGGCAGGATGAAAACCGGTTTTACGGAGTTTTATAGAGGTTTACTCCACAACCTAGTAATGCGTAAATCGCAGTAAGTTTGTTGTGTTTTTCACTTGGAGCTGCAACCTCCATTTATCACACAAATGTAATTTCTTTATATTTTGACATATAATATAAAGTGTGGTCAGATGCATTATGGTTTTAATTTTCCACAAGTAAATTTCCGCAACCCTTTCTTTGTTTTACTCTATTCTGCTGTGAGTTATTTTCCCGTGTTTAATTAAGTCCCTGTGTGGTTGCGATATCCTCGCCAAAACCTAAAGATTTACCTTTCTGCAACTGAAGTTGACCTTGCCTACTTTTCCGCAACTGATTTCTGAGTTCCTCTGCCCCGTAAAATTATATTTCTAACATGGTATCAAAGCTAGTTAAATATTGTTAGTGAAAAAACAAGTGTTTTTACTAGCAATTAAAATTTGTTTTGAGGGCAGATTGGTTTTTCCTTTGGAGCGAATTTACTAGCAAGTAGAAAGTTTTTTTTACACCCAGAAATGGCAACATCAAGCACAATCTTGACTAATCCTCAGATACCTCAATTTAATGGAAAAATTTATTATTATTGGGCTATTACAATGAAGGCCCTATTTTCATCTCAAGACATTTGGGATTTAGTGGAGAATGGTTTTCAAGAACTAGCAGATGCAGCACCATACAATGCCTTATCTCAAGCAGGAAGAGATTTGTTAAGGGACAATAGGAAGAAGGATTCAAAAGACCTGTTCTATAGTTTCCAAGCAGTTCATGAAAGTATTTTCCCAAGTTTTGCAACAACAATGAAGTTCAAGAAAGAATGGGACACCCTCCAGACAGCCTACCAAGGAATGGCAAAAGTGAAGACATCAAAGATACAAATGCTAAGGAGAGATTTTGAAACACTTTGTATGAAAGAGTCTGATAATATAGACTGGTCTTTTACACATGTAAGTGGGCTGGTTACTCAAATAAGGTCTCATGGTGAGACACTTGAGGAAAGAAGACTAGTTGAGAAAGTTTTGAGAAGTTTGCCAGCAAGGTTTCAGGCCATTGTTGTGGCCATAGAAAAGACAAAGGATCTCTCACAGTTCTCAGTGGATGAGCTTAATGCATCATTGATTTCACATGAACATAGACTGAATAGAGCAGCAAGCTACGCATTGGGGCATGCCTTCAAGACACAAGTATCATTTGGTCAAGGTCGAGGAAGAGGAATATCATATACTAGAGGAAGAGGAAGAAGCCCACATAAAGGTGGAAGAAGAAACCCTTCAAGCTCAAGTGGAAGGGGCAACAATCAAAATCCAAGTCAGGGCCCAAGCCAAAATAAAGCACAAGGTCAGAGGTATGATAAATCTCAAGTCCAATGTCATTACTATAAGAAGTATGGTCATTGTGCAAATGAATGTACAAAGAAGCAATATGACATTAGTAACAAAACAAGTGTAAATTTCACAAAAGAAAATCAGAACTATGATAGCATGTTTTTAGCTTGTAATGTAGCACAAGAAAAACAAAGCAATATATGGTATCTAGATTTAGGGTGTAACAACCATATGTTAGGGAACATAGAAATGTTTTCAAATCTAAATTAAAGTGTGAAATATGAAGTGGCATTAGGGACTGATAGCAAAGTCTCTTTCATGGGGAAAGGAAGAGTTAATATCCTAACAAATAAGGGGGAAAGAAATGCATCTTGGATGTTTACTTTGTCCCCGGTCTAAAGCATGACCTCATAAGCATTAGATAGGTCATGCAAAAGCGCTACAATGTCTTTTTCAAAAATGATGAGTGCACAATTTTGGATAGGCCTCCAAGAAGACAGCTGATTGAAAAGGTTCAGATGACAAACAATAGAATGTTCCCCTAAAGATAACATCAAATTTGAAAGAAGGTGCACAAGCACAACTATCAATGAACTCACAAGAGGATGGAAGAAAAGAGGCAGCTGTCACACAAGTGAACTATCAAACAGAGGTCAAAGATGAAAACTGGTTATGGCATTTGAGATTTTGACATCTCAACTTTGGAGGTTTGAATTTGTTGCATAGGAAAGGCATGGTGAACGGTTTTCCACTCATAGAAAAACTGAACAGCTTATGTGAAGGATGTATCTTGGGCAAGCAACATAGAGAGACATTTCCAATAAGAAAGTCAGTAAGGGCAAAGGCGCCTTTGGAGATTGTCCACTTAGATTTATGTGGACCAATGCAGACACCATCAATTGGTGACATCCACTATGTATTGACCTTCATATATGACTACATAAGGAAGACATGGGTCTATCTCCTCAAATAGAAAAGTGAAGTGTTTGAGCACTTTCACCAATACAAGGCTCTTGTTGAGAAGCAAAGTGTACACTACATCAAACTCCTCAGGACTGAAAGAGGTGGAGAATACATCTTAAATGATTTCCTTCATTTTTGTAGGGAGCATGGAATTCACAAGCAATTTACAATAAGATATACACCTCAGAAAAATGGTGTGGTGGAAAGGAAGAATAGGACCATTATGGAAATTGCAAGGACTATGTTGAAGGCAAAGCATTTGCCAAATGATTATTGGGTTGAAGTTGCCGCTTGTGCAACATATATCTTGAATAGATGTCCAACCAAAAGCGTCTAGAATATAGTTCCTAAAGAGGCATGGAGTGGAAGAAAGCATAGTGTCACCCACATGAGAGTTTTTGGATGTGTGGCTTATGCACATGTCCCATATGAGTTGAGGAAGAAGTTGGACAGCAAGAGGGAGAAATGTATATTTGTTGGATATAGTGATGAATCCAAAGCATACAAGCTCTAAAATCCATCAACCAAGAAGGTCATAATCAGTAGAGATGTGTAGCTCATAGAAGAGGAAGAATGGGATGGAAGTTTAGAGAAGACAGTCAATGTGAAAGCATGTATACCACATGAAGACAAAGAGGAATTTACAGTAGCAAGTAATTCCTCAACAGTAACTCCCTCTACTCCTATTCAAGCGCAATAAAGTAGGCAGCAAGGAACACCATCAACAAATAATAGGACAGTGTCACACAGTCAAGCAAGTTCTTCTCCAAGCATGCCGCAAAGCGCAACACCAAGTGACATATCAAGCCCATCTTCAGCAAGCATAAGAAGACAAAAATTCAGAAATTTGAATGAAATATGTGAGTGATGAAGTTGATTTCAGTGTTATCTTGAATTCATTATTTGCTCTATTTTTTCATGTAGATGATCCAATTCACTTTGAAGATGCAGTCAAAGATGAAAAATGGGTTGCAGCAATGGAGGAAGAAATAGAAGCAATAGAAAAGAATGACACATGGGAGTTAGTGGACTTGCCGCAAGGAAAACAAGTCATTGGAATGAGGTGGGTCTATAAGACCAAGAGCAATGTCGACGGTAACATTGAAAGGAACAAAGCAAGGCTAGTTGTCAAAGGATACAAGCAACAGCATGGAATAGATTATGAGGAAACGTTCGCACTAGTCTCGAGGATAGAGACGGTGCATACAGTTGTCGCAATTTTTGTGCAACATAAATGGAAAGTGTATCAAATGGATGTAAAGTCAGCGTTCTTGAATGGAGTGCTGAAAGAGGAAGTGTATGTTGCGCAACCGCCTGGTTATGAGGTAGAAGGCTAAGAAGACAAAGTTTATCAGTTGAGGAAATATCTTTATGGGCTAAAGCAAGCATCGCGTGCATGGTACAATAGGATAGATGCCTACTTGTTGGACAATGGTTTTGACAAGTGTGACGGTGAGCCTACTCTCTAGATCAAAGAGAATGATGGTAAGATTCGTATTATTATTTTATATGTAGATGATTTAATTTTTACAGACAGTGATGATTTTCTTATCATTGATTTCAAACAAGTCATGAAGAATGAATTTGAAATGACTAACTTGGGGTTGTTAAGATATTCTATAGGCATAGAAGTGAAGCAAATAGAAAATGACATTTTTATCTCTCAAGAAAAGTATGTTGCAGACATTTTGGGGAGATTTAAAATGCAGAATAGCAAGCCTGCACCAACTCCAACTATCATGGGGTTGACGTTGAGCAAAGAAGATTTTAGTAGCAATGTCAATCCGACATTATAAAAATGCATGATAGGCATCTTGATCTATTTGAGAACCACTAGGCCAGATATAATATATGCAGTGAGTTTGGTGTCAAGGTTCATGGAGACACCCAAGGAGACAAATTGGCAAGCAGTGAAAATAATTCTAAGGTATGTCAATGGGGCAAAACAATATGGCGTTTTGTACACCACAACACATGATTTTAGGCTGGTTGGTTACACCCACAGTGATTGGGTAGGAAGTATCAATGACAGAAAGAGCACGCCGGGTTATGTTTTTCATTTGGGCTCTGGAGCCATTTCATGGGCCTCCAAGAAGCAGCCAATAGTGTTGTTGTCAACAGCAGAAGCTGAATATGTGACCGCAATAGCAAAAGCATGTCAGGCAGTTTGGATGAGACAGATGTTGAGGGATCTTCACCGCAACCAAGAGGGAGTGACAACTATTTTCTGCGATAACACATCCACAATTTCATTTTCAAAGAATTTGGTCTTTCACAAGAGGACCAAGCATATTTATGCTAAATATAATTTTATTAGAGTTGATTAACAATGATGAAATTGTGTTGCAGCACTGTAGGTCACATAAACAGTTTGCTGATATTTTCACAAAGCCATTGGCACGTGAAAATTTTGTTTATCTCTGAGATTGTCTGGGAATTGTCAATGGCGACAGTTGTGATTAAGGGGGAGTGTTGCAAATAAAAATCCCAACCATTGCCTTAAACACACTGACAACCATCATGTTTTCCCAGTCAACCACTACACGGTTGTGAGTTTTTTTGTAGGAAGAATGACAGAAGTTAGAATAGAAGTTCAGAGCGGACCATTCCGCAACACATCACAGAGGTTAAAGCATTTAATGAAGTTGGGTTAAAGCATTTAATTAAGTTTATTAATTAGATATGGGAAAACATTCATTCCGTGAATGTTGCCCACACTCCACAACTCGTGCAAGTTCAAAAAAATCATTTACTATGTAAAATCATCCATGTTGTGTATTAAATATTTTCTCTGTCATGTAATTAATGTCAAATTTTTATGTTGCGATAAATATGGATGAAAAACTCATTTGTAATGTTGGGCATGTTGGGCAAGTTAAGGAGTGAGACTCTGTCAAGTGGTGAGAAGAAAATCATTGAGGAAATTTTGGTGGGTGCGCAAAAACCAGTTTTACGTAGCTTACTCCATTTATCACGGGAATGTAATTTCTTTATGTTTTGACATATAATATAAAGTGTGGTCAGTCGCGTTATGGTTTTAATTTTTCACAAGTAAATTTCCGCAACCCTTTTTTTGTTTTACTCTGTTTTGCATGATTTTCCTGCGTTTAATTAAGTCCCTGTGTCATTGCGATATCCTTACCACAACCTAAAGATTTACCTTTCCGTAACTGAAGTTGACGTACTTTCCTGCAACTGATTTCTAAGTTCCTCTACCCCGTAAAATTATTTTTCTAACAGATTCTGCCAGTGGTAATGCGTCACCCAAGGAAGGATTTTCAACACCATGTTGCTTCTCATTGGAATGGCATTGGGCCAACTGGAGTGTAGACAGGTTTTCTCTTACAAAACTGGCAGCGGTTGCCTTTACCTGACAAAATCTCTCCAAACAGTAAATTATTTCTTTCAAAATGAATGGTTTCCACATCGCTGACAGCACAAGTAGAAACACAGAGTAGCAATCTGTTGGGTCCCTATAATACTAGTGATTACCCCATTACTATTGTAGTTATACCCCTTATTTATATTGTTGTGCCGCTATTACCCACATATTGTTATTTCTGTACCCCATAGAATCCCTCTATTATTATTTTTGTGGCTTTATATTATTATTGTTAGGTCGGCTGGATTATATTGTGACTCCTTAGACTCCTATATATAGAAAGGAGGTTTTGTCATTTGTATCATCCAAGAATTGTTCATTTATGTAATGTAAAGGAGGTTGCCCCCTCGAAGAGGCTGAATTCTAAGGCGTGGATCTCTCTTTTCTATCTTTTTGTGAGCTGGTTTCATAACATTTGGTATCAGAGCTTTGGATTCTAGGGTTTCGCTGCTCCAAACAGGTCATCATGGCATTTTCACTATAACTTTTTTTCTGTGACATTTCAGAAGTCGCAAAAAAAACCCATTGGAGAAGAAATCGCGCTAAACCTTGGGTCCAAATTTCAGAGTTTTGCGGGTGATATTTTCGGAGATATGATCTGAGGAAGTTGGTCTTTTTGCAGACTCCTGAATTACACTCAAAACAGGTGACCTGGGGAAAATCGTCATAACTTTCTTTCTGAGCATCGGATTGAAATTTCGTAAGTTACAGAAAGAGGAGGGACTGTAGTTTTCGTTTATATATTTTTTAGAGTCAAAGGTTGAAACAGTGACATGTGGCACGTCGTACAAGTTCACTCTACTGAACTAGTCTATAATCAAGTCCCTGTGGGAGATTTCGCATAACTCTTCCTTGGAGAATCCAATTTGGGTCAGAATTGTGGCATTGGAAAGAGGACACAGAGGGATACTACAGGTCACAAATTCAGAACTAGATAATCAGAAAGTACAAAGATGCATTGGAGGCAATATCGAGCTCCTACAAAGTGAAAAAAGGTGTGTAGATTTTCTTTAATTTTTGCTTAAGCTTGGTTTGAAAATTTATTTTGAAGGAATTCAAAGGGCATATTAGAGAATTATTATCGGTAACTGATGCCCCGAGGAAAGAAAATGCAAACACCTAGTAAGGAGCCTGAAATCTCTAGCATGACTCATGAAGAAGAAGAAGAAATGCTATATGATATATCAAAATTACAAGAACAAGTGCAACGAGTGTCACTTGCACAAAAAGCAACAGAATCTAAAATGGATGGTTTAAGGAAAGATGTAGAAGCTAATATGGATGGTTTAAAGAAAGGTGTAGAAGCTAAGATGGATGGCATGGAAGCTAAGGTGAATGGCATGGACGCTAAAATTGATGGCATGGATGATAAGATAGATAAGTTGCTACAAGAAATGGTCACTAAGGGTGAAAGAGTACTAAAGGAAACTCATGATGAGAACAAAAGAAATGTTAATCATGATTCCATAGACTCTAATGTTGGATTGAAGACTCACCATGTTCCAAAAATCGATATGAGGAAGTTTGATGGCAAGGATCCCGCCACATGGATATTACAGATGGAGCAATTCTTCGATCTCAATAATGTTCAAAACACACAAAAGGTACGTATGGCAACTTTATATTTGGAACCAAATCAGTTTGTATGGTATCAATGGCTTTGTTCTCGTAAACAATTTATCACTTGGGCAATTTTTACGGAAGAATTGATAGCACATTATGAGGATACAAAAAGCAACACTTTTTTTAGCCAATTGATAAGTCTCAAACAAAAGGGTTCAATAATGGAGCACATTGAGGAGTTCCAAAAATTGAACGTAAGGGTAAAAGATATTCCAGAGGAGCATAGGATTGATGTGCTCATAGGGTCTTTAAAGGATAATATCCAACATGATGTGCGCCTTTGCGAACCTGATTCATTAGAGAAGGCATTCAGGTTAGCAAGAAAAATGGAAAGCAAAATTATGGCAACTAGGAAGCATACCATTCACAACTATAAAGACGGAAGTGTTGTTGCCCATATTCTTCCACAACCTACAAGGTTGACACCAGAACAATTGGAAGAAAAAAGAGCAAAAGGGATTTGTTACAATTGTGATAGCAAATACACAAAAGGTCATAAGTGTGCTGAGAAGAAATTATTCTACATAGATTGTGAAGAGGAAGAAGAAAAGGAGCAAGAAAGGTCAAAAGAAGAGGATATATTCTAGGAACAAAGCCTAGATGAAGAAAAAATAAATCCGACCATATCTTGTAATGCATTGGCGGGAATTACCACTCCTCAAACCATCAAGATAGAAGGACAAATCAAGAAGAAAAAGGTAATAGTGTTGATTGATTCAGGAAGCACCCACAATTTTATTCATTGTAGGGTAGCAAAAGAATTGAATTGCTTCCTATATCCAGCACCAGAGTGTCAAGTGATGATTGCAAATGGAGGAACAATAAATTGTTCTGGAAAGTGCCATAATATCAAGCTATCCATGGGATAATATGTATTGACTAGCCCAATGCTTTCCATTCCAATGGGGGCTGGTGATGTTGTACTAGGAGTCCAATGGCTACAACCCTTGGGTACAATAGCTTTTAATTTTCAAGAACTTTTCATGAAATTTTCTGTGGAAGGAAAGGAAGTTGAATTAAGGGGTATTGCAGGGAAACCAGGAAAGATAATCAGCTCTAATGGCATGACAAAACTTCTAAAAAAGGAGAAAAGAGGTGTAATTGCACAATTATGTTCGCTAGATGTTTCCACATTGGAATCATTTATTTCTCCAGATCTCCAAAAAGTCCTGGACAATCATTCCAAGGTATTTGAGACTCCCAAAGGTCTCCCACCTATGCGTGATCATGATCAAGCTATTCATCTGATTCCAGGAAGTGTTCCTCCAAACATCAGGCCGTACAGATATCCATATGTCCAAAAAAGTGAAATTGAACGTATGGTTGCAGAAATGCTAGAGGCTGGTATAATCCAACTGAGTCAAAGTTCTTTCTCAGCTCCAGTAGTATTGGTGCACAAGAAGGATGGATCATGGCGCATGTGTCCAGATTATAGGGAGCTCAACAAGCTCACTATTAAAGATAAGTTCCCCATTCCTGTCATTGATGAATTACTGGATGAATTGCATGGATCACCAAGTTGGATCTTCGTTCGGGATATCATCAAATCAGAAAACGGCATGAAGATTGAAGACATTCCGAAAACGGCATTTAGAACTCATGAGGGTCATTATGAATTTTTGGTCATGCCTTTTGGCCTTACCAATGCACCTTCAACATTTCAAGGTTTGATGAATTCAATTTTCAAACCATTCCTTAGAAAATTTGTGTTAGTATTTTTTGATGATATATTAATCTACAGCAAGTCTTGGAAGGATCATGTTGAACATGTTGACAAGGTGCTACAACTATTGGAGGAGAAACAATTATATGCAAAAAGATCCAAATGTTTCTTTGGAGTCTAGGAGGTGGAATATTTGGGTCATATTGTATCTCATGAAAGAGTTAAGGTAGATCCTACCAAAATTAAAGCCATTAAGGAATGGAAAATCCCCACATCCATAAAGCATCTGCGAGGATTTCTTGGGTTGACAGGGTATTATCGCAAGTTTGTTAAGAATTATGGGAGAATAGCAGCACCTCTAACAACATTATTGAAGAAAGATTCATTTTCATGGACTCCAAAGCAACAAAGGCCTTTAAACATCTTAAGGAGGCAATGTGCCAAGCACCAGTCTTAGCTACGCCGGACTTCACAAAAACCTTTATTGTGGAATGTGATGCTTCAGGAAATGGAATTGGTGCTGTTCTAATGCAAGATGAAAGACCCATTGCTTTTGAAAGTCATCCAATCAAGGGAAAGTTTTTAAGCAAAGCTATTTATGAGAAGGAAATGTTGGCAATACTCCATGCACTTAAGAAATGGCGACCCTACCTAATGGGAAGACACTTCAAGGTAAAAACGGATCATGATAGCCTTAAATACTTTTTAGAACAAAGATTATCCTCTGAAGAGCAACAAAAGTGGGTCACAAATATGTTGGGTTACGACTTTGAAATAATCTATAAAAAAGGGAAGCAAAATGTGGTGGCAGATGCACTCTCAAGAAAGGATGAGGATATGGAAGCATTGTTGTTTGCCATTTCTATTATCCAACCAGATTGGATAAACAAAGCAAAGGAGGAATGGAAGAATGACGAAGAAGTGTGGGCACTTATTCGAAAGATACAACAAGATTCAAGTACTTCTGATACATTTAGCTGGAAAAATGATTCGTTATGGTACAAAGATCGCTTATACCTCTGTAAGAATTCCCAGCTAAAACAAAAGATTCTTATGGAATTGCACACTTCTCCCTTAGGAGGGCACTTAGGATTTTTAAAAACTTACCACAGGGTTAAGAAGGAATTTTTTTGGGATGGCCTTAAATCAGATATTCAAAAGTTTGTAGCGGAATGTTTGGTTTGCCAACAAAATAAAGTTGAAACAATTAAGACACCGGGTCTATTACAACCTTTATCCATTCCAAGCCAACGTTGGGAGGAGGTTTCAATGGATTTTATCACAGGTTTACCCAAGTCTGAGGGAAAGAGTGTCATCATGGTGGTAGTTGATAGACTTACCAAGTATGCACACTTTTGTGCATTATCACATCCATTTAAAGCCAGTACAGTTTCTACTGCATTTATGGAAACAGTTCAAAAGCTACATGGAAACCCAAAGATTATTGTAAGTGACAGAGATCCCATTTTCACTGGAAATTTTTGGACAGAGTTATTTTCTTGTCTTGGTACTCAGTTAGCTCATAGCTCATCTTATCATCCTCAATCTGATGGGCAAACTGAGATAGTAAACAAATGTTTGGAAGGATATCTTCGTTGCTTTGTATCTGATAAACGGACACAATGGGTCAAATGGTTGCCTCTGGCTGAATGGTGGTATAACACTTCCTTCCATACAGCAACAAAAATGACCCCATTTATGGCACTTTATGGGTACCAACCACCATCAATCACATCATATTTAAGAGAAAATTCTAAGGTTCAAGCAGTGGAACATCACATCGAACATCAACAACAAGTCCTCCAACTCTTAAAGGATAGCCTCGTGTTGGCACAAAATAGAATGAAACAATAGGCAGATCAACATCGCAGTGAAAGAAGTTTTGATGTAGGTGATTGGGTATTCCTACGGCTACAACCATATAAGCAAATGTCCCTAAAGCAAGCTAAGAAGGATAATAAATTATCACCAAAGTATTATGGTCCGTACAAGGTGTTGGAAAAGATTGGTACTATGGCATACAAATTGGAGCTTCCTGCAGCTTCTCGATTGCACCCAGTTTTCCATGTTTCATGTTTAAAGAAGGTTATAGGCGACAAGCTCCCAGTTCAAACAATATTGCCAGAACTTGACGAGGAAGGAAAAATTATATTGGAACCGGAAGCAGTCACAGAAACAAGAACTCGACAGCTACGAAATCGATCAATTTCAGAATATCTTATCAAGTGGAAGAACTTATCCGTTGAAGATTCCACATGGGAGGATGAGAATTTTATGCAGAAGTATCCAGAACTGCTCAAGCGTTGAGGACAACACTTTTTTTGAAGGAGAGGGGCATGTTGGGTCCCTATAATACTAGTGATTACCCCATTACTATTGTAGTTATACCCCTTATTTATATTGTTGTGCCGCTATTACCCACATATTGTTATTTTTGTACCCCATAGAATCCCTCTATTATTATTTTTGTGGCTTTATATTATTATTGTTAGGTCGGCTAGATTATATTGTGACTCCTTAGACTCCTATATATAGAAAGGAGGTTTTGTCATTTGTATCATCCAAGAATTGTTCATTTATTTAATGTAAAGGAGGTTGCCCCCTCGAAGAGGCTGAATTCTAAGGCGTGGATCTCTCTTTTCTATCTTTTTGTGAGCTGGTTTCATAACACAATCCCATATTTACTCTAATCTAATTTTACATATTTATAAATAATTAAAGCTTATATCTATCTTTCTTTTCCTTTTTTTCCATTCAATTCCTGCCCTCATTTGATATAAGCTTTAATTACATATTAGATCTTATATCTAGTTTAAAGCTTATATCTATAAATATTTTAATTATAGATAATTAGGGCTTATATCTAGATTAAAGCTTATATCTATAAATATTTGACATATTTACAAAAAAATTAAAGCTTATATCTATAATTAAAGCTTATATCTATATTTACAAATAATTAAAGCTTATATCTATATTAACACTTTTGTGAAAATAATTTGTAATGGCCTTAATAATATTCATTTAAGCAATGGTTTAAACTTGAAACAACTTCGAAATAGTTTCCTAAGGCTAATATTCATTTTGACAAGCCACATAACTGGTATTACACTAATATATTAATGGAAAATTTCAACTTATATATATATATGCTATTCAAGCATATTTTTTAATATTAAACACTAACATAAATATATGCAAATTAACCTTTTGAATTTATTTTTCAATTTATATATTTCGTAATTATATCTTTCCTAAGTGTCACAAATTTTATAATATATATATATATATATATATGTATATGTATATCTATATTAAAAAACTTAATACGAGAAACATAAATTTATAATTTAGAGTGACAATGATATATTTATTATATTAAATGGTTTAATAACTTGCACATATAAGAGGATTAAATCTCACTTTCATGTTATTCAATTGTTATTCAATTTTAATAGTCAAATATACTGAGGGGAGGGAGATTGGATTTCGAGAGTTTTATTTTGGAAAGTTTCCAAGACTCAAAAATTATATTAATTGGAATAAAAAAATAAGTATTTTAAAGATTATTAGAATACATATTAATTATTATTAGACTACATATTAGTCCCAAACACACTAGAAAACTTTAAAAAATATTGAATGATATGTTTTTTAGAAAAATAATTATTTTAAATATAAAAAACCAATAATGTTTGACACTTTCCTATTTGAAATTTAGTACATAATTGACAAACTTAACATATGTACCATTTTAGCACTATTGGAGTTTTAGGGTTTCATTTTGTAAGGAACTCAAAATTTGATAGTTGACATAACTAGGAGGAGATAGTCGAAAAATCTAACATGTTGGTTCAAAAGGTAAACAGAGCTAGAAAGCATAGGTCGACAATGTCTAGAAATTGGCAAATCTACTATTAGGGATCCTTTTTTCAAACTATCGTGGATTTCCATGGCATAAAGGTCCTATTTTAAGTTGGATAGTGAGTGAAATACATAGTAATTCTATAGTTGAAATATGGGAGCATGATGATTCTAAGTTCCCTCACGTAAATGGATTCATCTTTTTCTTACCATGGAATAATAAACCTTATCATAGAGGCTTTGAAATAATACCCTATTATATAAATAAGAATGTTTCTCCTCACATTCAACATCATTAGATAGATCCTCTTAATCAATACATTTGGATAAAAATATCTCAAATTAATGTTAAGAGGATTTATATTATAATGTTATTTTGTGTGAATTGATTCTTATGAGAAATAATATAGATCAAAATTTCTCTTAAAATACCCTAGAACAATATATTCATAAATTGAGGAATGAATATAATATGATTTTTTTATGAGACTTTAATGTTATAATTCCAATTAATTAAACTATTCTTCTAAGCATTAGTACCAACCCTAATCCTCTATGGCTATATGAGGATCTTATATTAGCTAGTAGATACAAAAAAACCTTCAAATATTTGACCAAGAATTTATTTGGCACTAAGCCAGTCAAGATTTATATTTCTGAACGCATAATTTACAATCAAGACCAAATAATTTTCAATGGCATAGTTAAGTGCCCAAACTCCAAATAAATGACTTGTATTCATGGGATTGAGAGTATTTGTTTGCAACCAAATAATAAATTTTGACCTCTTAATTGACCATGAGCCTAACTTTGATCATATGCATTTAACCTTAACTCTAAACTTTACCATGCACAAAATCCCATCATAAGAGAATTGTGAGAATCAAAGGCACCTACTTTCTAATAAAAGTAAATTTGATTTCTTCTTCATAGATCTAAATAAGTATTTAAACATATTAACTTATAAAGACTCCATCGAAAGCCTTTATCATAATTTTACTACAACAATCTCTACTTCCATTAACAATTCTCGCTTGAGGTGTCATGTAAAAAGTATAACTAAACAACTAAAAATGACTGTGTTAATGATTTTAAAATTGCTACAAAAGAAATTAGGGATGCTTCTAATGAATTTTCAAAGATTGATAATATAAATATGTACAGAGTGCTCATTAAAATGAAGAAAAGGTACTATGGAAATAAAGCAAGAGCATTTGTCACATCTATCTAAATCATATCATGGGATGTCTTAGAGGAAAAATTTAACTTTCAAAAGAAAATAAAACAATCTATTTTTAAAAACTAGAATTTGTCTTTGAGTTTAGGCTTTTGTGAGATGATTAATTTTGAAATGAGGCTTCAAGGTCCATCACATTACTTCTTTATGCAAACATAAGAGTATTTTGAAGAAGCAATTTTTGCCAATCTCTAACTCAATGTATATTTCTAACTCTTCTTATTTATGCTAATTATGTTGTTATTTTGGTGAGGAGTGCTTACGATATTGGAGAAAAAAGTAAATTCCTCCAAAATTTCAATCCTACGATGGGTAAGATGATTAATATTGATGAAACAAAAGTCACAAAAATTAAATCTAAAAAGTTCACATATGATATTTTCACATATGATAACAATAGTTTAGAGGAATTTCCTTCATAACAATACTTTGTAAATAAATATCCATCATCAACTCAATTGGAATTATAGAATTAAGAAAAGTATAGATTTAGGATGGAAATATTATTATGGATTTAAAAATAATTGTAAGTCCAGGGATCTTTGGATAAGAGACTAAAACCAAAAAATAATTGATAAGTCCACGGATTTTATGTCAATGTAAGGTTTAGGGATCTAGTATCTCTAGTTATTCATGGAGGAAGACAAAATAAACCGAAAATCAAATTATAACCTATAATATCAAGATTAAATAAAATGCATTCTAGATTATCCTCCTCATCAAATAAATCCTTTTACCCCCATTGAAGGTGTGACTATGACTACTTATCTTATGTATAAGAAAAAGTTAAACAACTTGGAATAAAATAGGTTTCCTAAAATTGCTTCTAGCTCTAAAAAAAAATCACAACCTTCGGCTTAAGTAGGGATGGAATAAGGATTCCTTGTCTTGGGAAGACCATTGGGGGATAAGGAGGATATCACTTTGTAGAATACAAATAACATTGAAAATATGATTAAATCAACATTTTAGGACAAATTTTGGGGTGATAAAGAGTTAGATGGGAAAAGGAAAATAATATATTATAAGGAGCTGATTCTTTCTTTAAATTCCTCTTCTTTATTTTCCATATTTATAAGTGTCTCTCTTTGCTCCTTTCACCCCTTATCATGAAATTTTCTAGGGTGACCCACTTTTTCCATTAATATTTATTCCTATGGTAATATGGTCTAGGTCAAAGTCTATGAATTGTATTTCATTATAGAAAGTACATTATCACCCTTCCCTCATTTCCCATAACCAATTTTTGGATTATGCTAATGGGTCTCCCTAAAACTCATGAAGAATATGCATTGAAGGAATTTCTTAATTAGTTCATAGATTGCTCCATTAGTCTTCTAAACCTTTTTTTTTCTTTCATAACACTCCCCTCTCAATTCAACACCACATTACCCACATTGTTTTCTTTTCATAAAGATCCCTTCGATCAAATTTTTAGGAGCACCTCACCTATACACAACCTCCCAAAATTATTATAGGGAGGACCTCCTCTCTAATCTTACTAAAATGCTCTCCTACCAACATCTAAACTCCTTGAACATTACCAGACATCTTATTTTTCTCGAATATATTCATTGGGCCATTTCCTAGTACCTTCATTACACCCTTATGGCCCTTAGTGGTATACTTAATAATACGCACAACATCTAAAGGAACATCCTTTGGAGAGGAACCTTTGATATTCAGAAGTTGGATCCACTTGGAAAAAACATTTATTTGGTAAAATTTTAGGGGCTTGGAGTAGCTAAATGTAGTCATATGTGCCAAATATTGTGGTGTTGACTAACTAGGAAGAGAGTGCCAAGGGCCTATTTATAGAAAAGGAAGTATGCTAACAACACAAATAATCAATATTTAAATAGCATCAAGTGTGATTGACCTAGATCAATGTTGGTTTGTCCCTTTGAAACAAATCCCTCTCTAAGAAAAGCTTGATTTTGACACTCTCATCTCAAAGCTCTAAAATTTCCATATCGGATCCAATAGACAACCATTCAAGACAAACTTTGCTAGGGATGTGTTATCAATCTTGTGCCTTAAAAATGTTAATATGTCAATTAATACAATACTCTTCAAGGGTGGAACTGTCTTTTACAATAAGAATAATACAGCATAATATGTGATGATCCTAAGACTAGTTCTCTTTGTTATATATATGAGAGACAAAGATTACAATTATAATGAAGAGATACAATGAAAATAGGTTCTAGGATACATCATGATATAGTAATATAAGTGTAATAACTTAATATATATGGCTTAAAAGGGTGTTTTAAGGTTAACTAGTGTTATCACGGGGCTTGTATAAGGCTTAACATGTCACTCCACTTAAAACAAGTGTTCTAATAAACATTTGACTAACTAAGGGTGGTTTTGCATGAATAATCCATCTTCCCACATGGAACTTCCCATGAATAAGTTGAGAGTCTGATAACTCAAATAAGGGGAGCATAATACCATATTTTTCCACAACTCCGTGATGCAAATGTCACACTACAAAATATTCACCCATGTTAATAAATCTCAAGGTACAACTCTAACATATTATCTTTGCATTGAGTAGGAACTAACTTATTCTAACAACTCCCTCGTAAAGGAACCTAACTAGATCACTCTCCTGCTATAAACAACATAACCAAATTTCCTATTGATGATCATAATGTTATCATTTTGATACCTATAACCTTAGAAGATAACAACATTGGTTATCAATGACCATAATGCTAGACGTTTTAGAATCATAACCCTCCTCAATGTCAAATCTATTGTCATGGATCTATCAAATAGTCAAATATTCTAAAATTGAATTGCATATCAAGAATATAAAAAATTCACATAATTCAATTTCAAAAGGTTTAACTAGCATGCCGACTGTGAAAATATACATACATGGATATGTATGTTTGAAGATATCCTAGCCCTGATGGATTTACCTTTTTTTTTCCAATATAGTTAGAATACTATCAACAATGATGTATGTGATTTAGTAAAGGAATCCAAATGAATTTTACGTGTCTTCCCTAAAATTAATTCCACTTTTATTATTTTCATTCTAAAAGATGATCACATCGCAGAACACAAAAAATTAAACTCAATTTCCATATTCAATATAATATACAATATCAACTGAAGGTCATCTCCTCTTGTCTCAAACCCTTCATGCCTCTCCCCACCTTGCTTGAGAAAGCATGTTATGCAAATGTTTGTTAGATACTCATAGCATTATTCTTTATCCTCAAGTAGATTACTCACTCAAAAGCACTAAGTCACTTGGAGTGTTTCTTAAGCTAGATATGTTTGAAGCCTTCAACAAATATCGTTCGCAATAAATACACTCCAATTTTTTTGGTTTTGCTTTTGATCAGTCCTAGTTTAATTGGAATCTTTCCTTAAGTTCATCTTCTCTCTTTACCATTTCAATAAACGGGTCCCTCTTTCCTCCCTTCACCTTGTTATAGTGGCTACAACCACCCTCCAAAATTTTCCCTTAGATTTTCTTTGGAGCCTTCCTACCAATCATCCTTAGCAGGATGTCTTGCACTATCCAAGTACATATGCTTCAATTGAGTTTCAGTGGCTTACCAACTTGTTCTTGCCAGCTTGTTTGCCTCCCACCCGCAGGCTGAAATTTCACAGCTTGGTCATTTTCTTGTTGTTTTGCTCACTTGGAAAATTGTGCAAATCTCGAGGGGAACCAACCTTCCTCTCAAGAATTGTGCAAATCATCTAGGAAGCCTGCTGCTCTCGAAAAATGTGCAAAACAGCCAGGCAGATTTCCCTCTGGAAATTACACAGAGCAACCCATCATTGGGCTTGCTCTCAAAAATTGCACAGTTTTGGCTAACAGTTAGGGCTTCAGTCTATAAATTGTGCAAATCCTAAGGGACAGCCAAACCAGCTTAGCCTAGAATCTACACAAATGTCACTCCAAGGCTTGTAGTCCATTGCATGTGCTCCCAAGTCGACCGGTTCCCTCCAGGACTGACCAATCTTGATTTGCATGCATGGTTTCTTTTCCCGAAAAAGAAAAAGAAAAAGAAAAAAATCCCTAGATTTAGGGATCCATTTTTAGCAACTGGAGGTTACATGCAAAAGTCATTTTAGAAAACTCTTGCCAAGTGTTTCTTTTTCCTAGATTTGTGACATGCACATCATAAACCTCGATCTTATCAAAACTATTTATTCGATGCTTCAGAGCTCATTCCTCACATCAATCTTGGAGATTTGGCATCCCACGTCACATCTAGGAGCATTTGGCACACTCAAGCCACCTTTTTTCGGGTAAGTCCGCTTTTCAAGTCTTTTGTTTCTTTTATGTCACTTTTTGCATTTCAATTTGTGTGAGTGTTTTTTTCTTGGTTTTGTTGAATGCTTGCTGTCATTTTAGTGCATGTTAGCTTGTAGAAACATTGTTTCAAGTTTTTCATTGCATTTCACTATTGTCGCATGCATGAAAATGTTTCTACACTAACAGTCGCAGTTTCGGCAACTCGCTCCACACACGTACTTGTTTTCCCATTACTAAATTCTACACTCACTATTTTCATGCATGATCATTCACTCCTATCTACACTCAGCTTTGCATAGGCATTTAGCCTTTTCATGTTTTTAGTCATCCGTCGGTGGGTCTGTGCTGCCTTAGCCCGGACCTTGCCTTGCCCGGCTTGTACAACACATTTCTGAGAGTGAAGGCTCTGCCTTCCTCCCATAAATTATGCATATTTGGCCCAATAGTGGTCTCCAATCTTTCTCTACACAATTATGAGAGGAAGTGCCCTGCTAGCCCCCAAAATTGTGAAGATGCAATTTTCTGGGTTGCAATCATTACTAAATGAAACTGTGCATTACGCAGTTTGAGTCCTCAGAAGTCCAAGTTGGACTATGCTCTGTGCATTTTCAGTAGTTAGTTATCCCACTGATAGTCCAGGCTGTGTTCTGTGAAATTTTGGCAATTAGTCTCCCAGCCTCTCGATGAAAATTGTGCAATCTTTTCAATCAATCACCAAGATGTGTTGCATGATAGTCCTCAAGTTGTTTTGGTTTTAAACTAACATTTTTCTTGCCATGAGTGTTGCTGTATCTCCAGGTATCATAGGTGTTTGTCTGTATCTCAGCAATACAGGTACAATGGCTTCCAAGAGAGCAGGGTCAAAGGACATCGTTGAGAGTGCAACTGGAGATGCAGTTGAGCAAGTGTTTATGAGCTTGCCCATCTATGAAGACACTAAGTTGTTCATAGACAAAGGGATCAAGATGAAATGGCAGGACATCAATGACACCTTTTCAGGCACATTTGAGGAAAATCTTGAAAACAGTAAGGTCTATGTCAACGTACACAAGTTTGGCTTGTATCAGATTGCGTGTAGGTATCCCACGTTTCCATGTGTGGACATGATCCATTGGATTGTCTCGCATATTGATCTAGAGACAATGGAACAAAAATTTCTACCTTCAGGGAAAAGGTCTTTCAGGAGATGTATCACTTGCTACATTCGGTGATCATGATGGATACACCCTTCACCAAACTCAGCAGTAGTACAAACTCAAGAGACATCTTGAAGAGATGGGTGAAAGAGCCATCCAAGCTTAGAAAGACACCCAAACAAGTGTACAAGACAAGGATACTGTGGAAGGCATATCATCTCTTGGTCATCTTCGTATGCTACTTATATGGCTAGGAGATCATAGAAACCTTCCTGCAAAGTTGGGTGATTTTGTTGGATCAACTGGCGAACGAAGGGAGACCTCTCAACTAGTCTGACATGTTGGTTCTTAGGTTGAAGGAACATGTAACAGAAGCCTGACATCTGCCCAAGGGCCAACAAGTGAAGCTATTCATTTCCTCTTACATACTTGATGCAGTATGTGCCAGTCAGCAGTTCCCAGGCTTGGGTTGGGCATGGACAACTTCAGAAACCTTTGTGCACACTTATTGCAGGTTGTTCTCTGAATGTAACTTCCATGGAGTTATCATACATCTATCAAACCACTTCGTCACCCTAGTATACAGGATTATATTCGAGCAAGATCAACCTTACATATCGCAAGTCGTGATGGAGGCATTGATTGACATGGTAGACTAGTATGCCACACCCCTTGACAACTTCATCTGGATGTATAGCGTGAAGAAGGCTCTGCATGTTTTACCAAAGACTTTGATATATAAGATCATCATCCAAGAAGTTTCATATCACGTCTCGACAAGGTTATCAGCTAGACTGCATAGCAAGAAGAAGGCACCTTGCCTGCACTTGCTTTGCAGATCAAGTTGTATCAGATATGGAATATCAAGAATGTTGAGGTAGAGATGGAGGAATTCAATAGATTCACCTTTGGCACCAGAATTTTCAATCCGTATGACCCGCATTACTTAGTGAAGGATGACTGTGCGAGAGTGCATCATCCTTGGATCCACGGGGCATGTCATTAGCTTGAGGAAGACCCATGGAGATACTGCTATCACTTCTCAAGGCTCAATGAACTGGTCAACATAGGTTTAGAGTGGTTAGCGAAGCAGAAGGTAGTGACATATCAGAGAGAAGCATCATCAGCGGCAACAGAGGGCAACAAACCTGTGCTTGAGAAAGCCAAGAGGAAGGTTGCAGAGATCGCAAAGGTAGAGGAACGCTACAAGTTCAAAGCAAATCCACTTGTGTTGACAATAAATTTGGATATTGAGGCTAAGAGGCGACAGCGCGACAAGAGGATCGCACAAAGGTAAAGGAAAAAGAGAAAGCTGGAGGAAGCAGAAAAGGAGTTGCAGGAGTTGAAGCAACAAGTCATGGAAGAACAGGAGCTACGTAGAAGAGAGAAGGGAGTGCAAAAGGAACAAGAATAGCAAGAGGCGCAGCATGCACATATTGGCGCAGTATGCACATATTGATGAAATTGCACCCATACAGGTTATTGACTCATCCGAGGAGCTCGCACAGAGAATAAAGGGCGAGTAGTCACAGGAGCAGAAATTTTCTCAAGAGATTGAACTGATGCTGGAGTAGATGGACACGAATATGGTTCAATGAGAGTCAGATCAAGATATTGACCTCATGCCTCAGAACCAAGAGGTCACCCAATCAACTTCACCAGATCCAGAAGCAGAGTAGGTCCCAAGCAATAAAGGAGACACTGAAATCCTTGAAGACGATCTAGAGGTGGAGATGCACAACATACCTTTCAATGAGTCACAACACAAAGTTGTGCAACCGTACAGAGTGCCTTCTCCAGATGGCCATGTATCCCCTGTGCAGTTTGAAGAGAATGTGATCGTGTCCGATGTCCGTTGACATCTAGTTGCATTAGACAATGCTACCAAAGCATATGCCGAAGCCACCATCTTGAGTGTTAGATTCTTGATAGCTAAGAATTAGTGCATGGCTAAGGAGTTACAAGTGGCCAAGCAAGGAGGAGAGCGGGTTACAACATTCGCCAAAGCAGAGTTGAGGAGAGTGATATTGGATGAAGTATCATCTCTCGAGATATTCATGTGAAAGTTTTACTTTAGATTCATCACAATGCATATATCAGTTGTCCATCTCAATGGTTGGCAGCAATGTTGTGCTAGGAGAGCATGCAACTTGTTAGACTTGCACACTGTTGTTGATCACATGAAAATATGGACAATGAGGTACAAAGGATACCCATTGCACTTTCAAAATATGATGAAGCCAAATGTGGTAGAGTTGAAGGCACGCATCCAGAGTCAGATTCGGAACTATGAGGAGCTCACGTAGCTCATCACCAGCTTGCAGGCTTCACATGCATGGGTGTTCAGGATCATGGATTCAATTGTGTGCACGCATGTGATCCCATCCATTGGAACACTCACCTAGGAAAAAATAAAGAACCAAGTCTAACTAAAGCTGGACAGGTACTTTGATCAGTTGATGTGTGTAGCCACCAATGCAAACTTGTAGATGAGCACAGACATTATGCATCAATATGTTGTTGGTTCGGGTGTACTCAAGACTATGATGTTCATGTTATCTGACGAGTTGGACAGAGGTGCTAAATCAATGTATTCGGATGCAACGGAGGTAAGAGTTCTCTTTAATAAGGATGTCATCACAGAGTACGCAGACACCATAACAGACTACCAAACTTGGCATCAATTCGCCACCATCGATCATTGAAAGGATGTCAAAGAGTTAGTCTTCCCACAATTGTCCAAGTCTTAGTGATGTCTTGCATGGTTTACACAAGCCTATTTTGTCTCACATGGGTACATGTGCAGAGTGTAATGTAAACATGTTGTAAAAGTGAAAGACCAAGTGTCAATAGTAGAATGTAACAATCATGTAGTAGTTGAAGAGTCATGAGGGTAGCTGAAGAGTCACAAAGGGGAATTTCAAGGGTCACCCCACCCTTTGCTATTTATAGAACCTCATAACTCATTGTAGAGGCTTTTGGGAGCCAATCTTCCTGCAAGATAACTTAGAGAAAGCTTGGCATGTATTTTAACGAGCCTTGGCTTCTCCACAGTGTGGAGCTAGTACATCTCTTTGGAGGAGCAAGTAGTAGTGACTGTAATATTCCACTATCGGGGCTAGTGGAAGTCACGATTGTATGTATGATTGGATCTTTCTCTCTTTCAATATAGCAAAGCCAGCACGTTTCATGCATATGTTTTTATTGTAGTTCGGCTATCCTGATTACTATAATGATGTATGTAGTTGTTATTTACGCATGTATGTATGGACTATTCCATATGTGTTTGTATGAATATTATCGAAGCATGCTGTTGATATAACCCATCACTTTGGATTGTCGTCTATCTTGATTTCCATCTCATGATTTATTTATGCTCGTGTGTTCCCTTTCAAGCTGTGTGCTATCATAAGTTTCTAATGGGTGCACTCTTCCCCCCTTCCACATGTTAGAGCCTCTCATGCACCTTCCTTGACTTGCTGCAAGGTCACACCCTTGCTAACAACAAGGAAATATTACTTACCTCTACACACAACTGCAGTCAAGGTGACACCATACTACCCACTGCTGGGACTCCTACTCCAAATGGTCTGAGGTCTAGTTGGGACTTATTACCCGGGAGATCCCCTGACATGTTGGTAGGTCCAGTACCATCAACACACCCCTTCTCATGAAATCTACTAGGGTGACTCTATTTCTCCATTGATCATTATTCATATTGAAAAAGGGCTAGGTCAGAGTCTATTAGTTGTTTCTCATTATAGAAAAAATTATGTTGTTCACCTACATAATCAATCCTCCCTAATTTCTTACAACCAAGTCATGGATGAAAATTTGCTAATGGGTCTCCCTCCAACTAATGAAACCCATGATTTCAATAAAGTTTCTCATGAGTTCATGGATACATCCACTAATCTTTTCAAATCATTGATTTCCCTTTTTAGCACTCCCATCTTAGTTCAATATCACATTACCCACATTCTTGGATTTTCACAAAGCTCCCTTTGACCAAATATCTAGGAGCTTTTCTCCTATACGTAACTTCCTGATATGATTCTAGGGAAATCCTCTCTAAGCTTACCAAAAGGCTCTCTTGCTAGAATTCCCACTCCTTGAACACTAGTAGGAACCCTATTCTTCTCAAATCTATTATTTGGGCCATTCCTTTGTACCCTTTTTCAACCCTTGTAGCCCCCATGGGTATAATTAGTGATGTGAATGACATTCAAAGGAAATTTATTTAGACAGGAAACTTTGATGTTAAGAAAATTGTCCTTGACGTCTTGGAAAAACCTTTGTTTTTCAAATTTTGAAGAACTCAAAACAACTACATGCATTCTTGAGAGCCAAAATTTATGGTTTTCGCTAACTGGGAAGGGAGTGTTCTATGGGTATTTATATAAACCGAAATATGTTAAAAATAATCTGGTTTAATTAGCATTGAAGGTGATGTACCTAGATGAACATTTTTTTTATCACTTTGAACCACAACCCTCTAGAAGGTAGACTTGATTTTGAAATTCCCAACTCAGATCTCCAAAAACGCCATATTAGATCAAATAGTAAATTCAAGACAAGTTCAACTAGGGATATGATATGAACCTTGTGCCTTAAAAATGATAGGAAATCAATGAATTGAATAGGAAACCTCCTTTTATAATGAATACAATACAAAATAAGATGTGATGATCCTAATATTAGGTCTTGGTATATATATAAGAGACAAAGGTTACAATTATAAAGAAGGTGTACACTGCAAGGTTCAAGGCTACATAACAATATAATAATAGAAGTGTAATATATCAATACCTGGGGCTTAATAAGGGGCTTTTATGTTATATAGTGTTAACATGGGGCTTGCATAGGACTCAGCTTTCCACTCCCCTTTAAATAAATGTTGTAATCAACACTTGACTAAGTGAAATTGTTTTTACATGAATACTTAATATTCCCATGTAGGATTTTCCCACGAAATATTCAAGAGTCCCATTTCTCAGAGAAGGGGAGCACAATAATTTATTTATACACGACTTGGTCATCTGAGGTCACACTACAAAATAATCATTAAAAACTCCCAACGTATGCCTTGAACTTCTCATCATGGCATTGAGTGGGAACTATCCCATTTTAAAATCCCCCTCCTTGATGAAACCTAGTTAGATCACTCACCTGCTATAAGAAAACATATCAAATCACAAACCCAAATCGGTTATTGATCATCATAGTGCTATCCTTTTGAGACCAATAACCATCTCAAATTTTTAATCTACTTTCATGGGTCTATCTGCTAGCTGAACTTCCTAAAATTTAACTATGTATCAAGTTCAAAAAATTGATACATAGTTCAATTCCAAGAAATTCAAACAGCATGTTAACTAACAATGAAAATATACATATATAATCTGCCTACTAGAAAATATCCTATGAACCATGGATTTACCATTGGCTTTTCCATTACTATTAGAATATTATCAACAATGATATCCGGAATTTATGAATATAGATGAATTCAAGGTGTCATCCTTGTCCTTAATACCACTATTATTATGTTCATTCCCAAAGAGGATCACTCATAGAACCCAAAGAATTCAACCCCATTTCCCTCTAAAATGTATTCTACAAGATCAACATGAAGGTCATTTCCTCTTGTCTCAAACCCCTTGTAACTTTTCTCACCTCCCTTAAACAAGTGTGTTATTTGGATGATTGTTAGATCTTGGATAGCATTATTCTTTCTCGAAAAAGTGCTTACTCACTCAAACCTACTAAGGCATTTAGAATGTTGCTTAAGATTGATCTGTCAAATGCCTCCAAAAACCTTAGCCAACAATGTGTACACTCCAATTTTCTTGGTTTTGGATTCCATCACTCATAGTTTAATTGGATCTCATCCTTAAATTCCTTTTATTTCTTTTCCATTTCAATAAATGGGTCCCTCTTCTATACTTTTACCCTTTCCCATTAAATCCACTAGGGTGGCCCTCTTTCTCATTTCATCTATATCCATATGATAGAAGTTATATGTAAAAGCCTATCAATTGTTTTTCATTATAGAAAAATTTATGCTCTTCACCTACATAATCACCCCTCTCTAATTTATCACAACAATTCATGGATGACATTACGTTAATGGGTCTCCCTATAGGTCATGAATCCCACACTTTCAGGAAAGTACTTGAGGAGTTCATGGATACCTCCATCGATCTTCTAAAATATTTGATCTTCTTTTATAAAACTCCCTTCTTGGTAACATAACATTACCCACATTCTTGGCTTTTCACAAATATCCCTTTCTCCAAATATCTAGAATCTCCTCCCCTACACTCAAACTCCAAAAATTCTTTTAGTGGGGACCTCATCTCCAATATTATTGAAATACACTCTTGTTGTAATTTAAACTCCTTGAGCATTACCAACCATATTATTATTTCAAATCTATTCTTTAGGCCATTCCTTCATACTTTTTTTCAACCCTTACAATCCCTAGGGGTATACTTGAATATGTGAATAGTATTCAAAGGAACTTCCTCTAGAGAGAAACCTTTTATATGTCAATTTTTTCTTTGTTCCTTTGGAAAAACCTTTGTATGGCCAAATTTGAGGGACCTAAAATAACTAAACGCAATCCTACAAGTCAAAACTTGTGGTGTTGGCTCACTAGGAAGGGAGTGCTATAAAGTTATTTCTAGAAAAGAGAATATGCTAGCAACACCAATAATCAAGATTTAATTAGCATGGAGGGTGATTGACCTAGTTCAACATATATTTCTCACTCGCAACCACATCCCTCTACAAGGTAGATTTGATTTTGAAACTCTCATCTCATAGCTCCAAAAGCACCATATCAGATCAAACATTCAACCATTCTAAACTAGCCCCACTAAGGATATTTTATAAACCTTATGTATTAAAATTGATGAGAATAAAACTCAATGGTGCATTCTCCTTCTACCATGAGTACAATACAACACAAGATGTTATGATTGTAAGACTAGTTTTCCTTTAGATATATATATATATATATATATATATATATATATATATATATATATATATATGAGACAAATGTTACAGTTATAAGGAATGGGTATAAATAGAGCATGGGGCCTTTACTAAATGAACCTATGACATATCACGTGTGGTCATGGCATACTCAACACTACTCTTAATTTGATTAAAGATTGGAAAATACGTCTAAAAATAAAATTATTTAACCCCCTATCAATACGAACTCAATACATCTTACTGATTTAAAAACCCTTACTTTCACTAGATATTGTAGGTATCCATTTTTTAATTGACCTTTTTTATACCCCTTTATATTTTTTCATTAAACTTGAACTCCATTTTTTATATTTTCCAATATAGGAACCCTTTACCCCCTATTATATGTTTAATAGATTATGTCATTTTTTCCTCAATATATATCCCCCAATATGAACACACGTGTTCTGGTATTTCCCCCTAGTGAAGCCCTTGTGAATGAAAGATTGTAGCCTACATAACAGAGTAATAATGAAATTGTAATAACTGATTATCTAGGGCTTTATAAGTGGTTTTAAGGTTAACATGGTGTTTGTATAGGGCTCAACATGCCATACCTATTCAGATAAATGTTTTAATCAATTCTAAACTAAATGAGGGTGTTTTTCCATGTGATAAGCTACTCAATAATTGTTTGATTTCTAAACTACGTATTCTTGTTCAAATGATTCTTTTTTGTTCTAAAATTATTTTATCTTCTTCACTAGTCTTAATTAAAATTGTTTAGATTAAAATCTTGTCACCTACTACATTCTTCTTTAATCAAGAAACAACTCCAATTTTCAAGCCATGCTTCCAATCCTCTATAACACTTTATCTTACAAGAAGTGTAAAGCATAACATGATAGTGTTAATTTTTTTGCAAAATGTCTTAGAAATCATAAAACTTTAATCTTAATTATTTAGACACATGTGCCATCAACCATTGTTTTTCCCAGAAAAAACACTTGGACTAAATACCTTATCATGTATAGACCTATTGTTTTCGTTTTAAATTCACTTAAAATAATATCTAAGATTTCTATTTATCATCTCAAATAATTTTATAATGATTTTAAATTAAAATATAGCATTCAACTAATTGGATGGCACAAATTTATTCAAATATAAGGGAAATCAATATGCTTTTATTGTCAGCGAAAAAAGTGGTGAGTGAGATGGAAAATATATTTGTTAGAATGGTTACATCCACTCACCTAATTTTCTTTTTTTCCTTAGTTTTTTCATATATTAAATAAATTGATTTTATTTTGAAATTAATTTTTGGAATTTTTTTATTAAAATATAAGAAATTGAACAAACATATATTTTGTTGGGCATATGAATTTATAATATGACAGTATTTGGAAAGTATAATTGTCTATAGTGCTATAGTCATAATTTTTTTTATGTTCATGATACCTATGGGAAGGAGCTATTATGATATTCACAAGACACTAAGAACTTTTCGGTGTTTTTTCTCCAAAATGAGAATGACTATTAATACTAATATAAAATCCTAGTAATTAAATACAAAAATATTTTATATAATACTTTTATATATAAAACCAACTATTTGGAGAAAGTTTCTTCATACAAATATCATGGAACCCATATCCGTCACAAATCCAATTGGAATTATATTGTTTAAAAAATGATATTGTAGTATGGAAACCTTACTATGAGGTTGAAACTAATTACAAGTTAGAAAATATTTGAATATGTGATTAAAAAATCTTCTCTAGTCATATGAACGTGAGATTTGTGTTTCAATGTTAATTAGAACTATTGCACACTTGAACTATACTTCATACATTATTATTATCACACAATATAACATATTTACACTGGAACTATCTTATCCATACAATTTACATATTCACGGATGTCCCAATTACACATTAAAACTAATAGCTAACACACAACCTCCTAAGAAAACAACTCATGTAATAACATTTTATGATGATTAAGCACAAAACAAGTAGGAGTTAATATCTCTAACACCATCCCTTAATGAGTACTTATCTTCATCATAAAATCTTCTTCAACATCTCTAGTCATTTTCCAAATTTTGTAGATTAAGTTTCATAAACCTATTACATAATCCTCATAAAAATGTTGTTCTTCGATTAAATTCTCGAACTTCCTAATCACAAAACTACCAAAATAAATTACCAAATAACATTCCACAAATTATCTCAAAACGTCACTAGAAATACAATCATGATCATTTATTTTACTAATACATATTATCACTAATTCAAAAAATTATTTTCCACTAAAACTAACTAATATAACCATAGTCATTGAGAATTGTCAATATTTTTAGCTTACAATGTATATATAACAATTTGCTCATACTCATTGACTAGTGGACGAAACCTCATATTTTTCAAATTATTTTTCTGCGGCTGGATGGGATTATATTTCTTTCTTACGAGTTAAAGCTGACCACCAGAACATATTTCTTTCTTACGAGTTAAAGCTGACCACCAGAACAGATCTGGTTATTGCTCTCTATAATTTTTCCTATACATGGTAATGCTGGGGTAAGGAATAAGGCGACGCTGAGCAATTTGTCTATGATTATCTCCGTCTTATGAGGTAAGTCCTTCCAATGGCCAAACCTGACATTCTAGTTGAAAGGCAGTAACTATTAGGTTACGGCCTTCATGCGATTAGGAGATCTTTTTGCCATTTCCATCATGTTATCTCAATCCCCGAACCAACAAACTGAGCGTATGCAGCTCCTCTTCTTCTTTACAAACCTAGTACCATTCATCTTCATCCGTTAAAGCATCGTCCTTGCCCATGAGGCTTATGGTCACGCCACTCAATTTCTTCTGAACCAGGATTCTGCCAGCGGTAATGCGCCGCCCAAGGAAGGATTTTCAACGCCACGTTGCTTCTCATTGGAATGGCATTGGGCCAACTGGAGTGTAGCCAGGTTTTCTCTTACAAAACTAGCAGCGGTTGCCTTTACCCGACAAAAGCTCTCCAAACAGTAAAATTAATTCTTTCAAAATGAATGGTTTCCGCATCGCTGACAGCACAAGTAGAAACACAGTAGCAATCCCATATTTACTCTAATCTAATTTTACATATTTACAAATAATTAAAGCTTATATCTATTTATTTGTAAAGCTTATATCTATGTTTCCTTTCCTTCTTTTTTTTCCATCGTGATTGTCCAATTAAATATATTCACATTCAAATTATGTTTCATATATTATTATTAAATAATATATTTTAAATCTGGAGAAAATTTATGTTAATTTAGTTAATAAATTAGTAATGTGAACAATTATTTCGGACTACTATCCAAGAATGCAGATTGATTCATCACCATTATTTAAGGAAAATCATGCTATTTCGACATGATTTCACTCTTGCGAGAAAGTTGACAAACTATTAGTGGGGAAAACCATTTCTGGTTGCTATACCCTAATGCAGGCTTGCTCACCACTATTATTTAATGAAAACCTTGCTATCTTGGCATGCTTTCACTCTTGATGCCCTATGCCTTGAGTATTAATGTTTTCTTATCTTCTAACAAAACAAACTCTTAACCAAACAAAAACAATTTTAAAATAGACTTCAAACCCATGTATTGTTATTATTACTACACAATATTATATATTATTATTAATATAAAAAATCACATTTTAAATATAAATTAATTATTTAAATTATATAATCTAGTTAGTTAGTTGAGAGAATCTATATTAAATTTAAAAACTAATAAATGAACGATAAGAAATATTATTAAGATGGTATAAAAATTTGACAAGTAAATTTCAAAAATCAAAATAGATATGGGATGAAATTTAATATTATAAACTATGTTGAACTTGGAATATTCATTTTGGAGTTCTGTTTTTTAAACATGAAAACTAAATATTAAAAAATTAAATCAAAATAGATATGGGATGAAATTTAATATTATAAACTATGGTGAACTTGGAATATTCATTTTGGAGTTCTGTTTTTTAAATATGAAAACTAAATATTAAAAAATTCTAAATATCTTACATGAAAATCAAATAGATATGTATAACAGAATGAGATGAGATTTAATATTATAAACTATAGTGATTTTGGAATATTCATAAATATATATAACACAATAAGATAAGGTTTAATATTATAAAATATAGTGATCTTGAATATTCATCTGGGAGATCTGCTTTTTAAATATGAAAACTAAATATTAAAAACTTCCATAATCTCTTACCTGCAGATCAGCATTAGAGATTACCTGAAGATCGGTATTATTATTACTAGACTTTAATCATCTTTATATCAATATAAGTGTCATGGGCTGTTAGAAGAAATTCAAGCAATAGTTTGAGAGAAGTTGGTATAAAGCCATATTTTAACCACTGTTGAAAGATCTAGTGGTAGCACATCACCGTATCTATTGAAAGGTACTGCGTGACTTCGACAACAGTTTAGAAATAAAAGGTTTCTGAAACTATCAGAGGCCATCATAGTCGTAGCACGTCATCGTATCTATTGAAAGGCACTCCGTGCCTTCGAAAACAGTTCAGAAATAGTATATTTCTGAGACTATCAAGATCCTACGGATCTTCGATGCGATTCTGGTTTATTCCGATCACAGTCCTATTGTAGATTTTCAGCCAGGAAAATTGAAGGAATGAGTGGAATTGCTTTCGGTGATGGGATAAGAGAGAAAAAAAAGATTGATGGAATCACCTGTTCAATTTCTGGCCGATCATTCCAAAAGCTGAGAATGGTGAAAGATCCCTGCAAACCTATTTTACTGACTTTGTACAACAATTACAGTGCAAAGAAAGCCAGTGAATTATTCATATTTTCAACTTTTATGCTCCATAAGTTGTCTGTGCATATCATACCTGCTTTCCGGACTCTAACTCTGAACGCTTTCAGATTCGAAGATCTACCGACTGTTCTGCTTTAAACCCTTTGAAGGTGCTTTCTATATATAAAAGAGTGGGCAGAAAAATGCAAGAGTGTAGGGACAAATAACCGGGCAAATATAGTGCAGCAAAGAATCTAGCAGCTCATAAATCGAAATGCATGTGACATGCGGACTTCGGCAGCCTTTTGATCTCTACTACAGAGTACAGCAAGAGATTTGGAAGCCATGTCAAGTGGATCTGTTCAAACTACGTAAAAACAAGTAAAATCGCGCTATAATGGATTCAGCGTTTTCTTTGAGGGAGTTTCAATTCAACACGCCACCAGACCTGCAAAAGAGGGGATGGGACAGACCTGCAAAAGAGGGGATGGGTTGGAGGTTCATTTCGGTGTGCAACCAAAGAAACTCCAAAGGGTCCTGCGTTTCTAGAGAGCCGCAACTGAAATAGGTACTCCACAGTCCAAAGTTCAACGTTTATATCGCTGTTCAAAAAGGCAGAAGCGAGTACACAAGTGGCGTTATGGCGGTTTGCTAGGAACTCCACAGTCCAAAGTTCAACGTTTATATCGCTCCTAAAAAATACAGAAGCGAGTACAGTTATGGCCGTGTGTCATCACGACAGAGTCGCCCACATTAACGTAAATGGTGCAAAACAATTTCGTGATGATGGTCATTTCTCCCAGGAATCTGATTATTAACGGTGTAAATGCATTCACACCATCGAAAAATAAAAAAGTAAACGCCATAACTGTAATTTAGATTTCTAACAAAATCCTACTAAAATTTCTATTATTTAAAAAAACCTAAAGATGATAAAAGTAATCTAGATATCCAATAATTTCCACAATATTATAGCAAAATCTTACCAAAAATTCCAATTATTTTCAGGAAAACACGTGGCTCTTTACACTAAGCAGGCGGGGCAAAACCTAACGAAAACAACTTTCTGCCCACGAGGCTGTATCATAGTTGTTCCTCGCATTAAACATGCCTCCTTACACTAAACAATTGGGGAAAAACCTAACGAAAACCATTTCCTGCCCACGAGGTTTTATCATAGTCGTTTCACGCATTTCTATTGAAAAAAAATATTGGCTTTGCGACAGTCGTATAAGTTAGATTTATGATTAAAACGAGCCGGTGCCAACGACGGGGTTGTCCACATTTATGTAGTGGATGGAAAATTTAACGAAGAACATTTTCTTTTTGGAAAAGTTAAGGAGGCAAAGTACAAAATAACATAAATAATTCATATATATATAATAATAAGAGTTTTATATAATAATAAGAGTTGTGGCTTTTCAATTGATAGTAAATTTGGTGAGGAGTATTTAAATCTTTTTTCACTAGCCACTCTTCTAAAATAAATTAACACGCAACCACACACTAAATTCGATTTTACTCAAAATATGATTTAATTCTACTTGACTCAACTTCACTCTCTATTTTAGCTAACTCTTCATGCTGGAGTAATTAATTATTTTAACAGCCACCTTAATTACAACTGCTAAACTAAGACATGACTCATGCCAACTCAAACATGCTTGTTGGTCTATATCTCAGCTAGACTTACAACACCCAAGTTTCTTTTGTGAAACTCAAACACATTTTTTGCTAATGGCTTCGTAAATATATCAGTTAATTGATCACTCAATTTACAAGGTTTCAAGTGGACTTCTCCATTGCTCACAAGTTCTCTAATGAAATGATAGCTAGTATCAATATGCTTGGTCTTTTGATGAAACACACTATTCTTTAATAACACAGTCGCCGAGGTGTTGTCACAATATATTGTTGTTGATTCTTGTTGTTTCTACTCGATTCCATCAAATACTATCCTTAACCATAGTGCTTGATGATAGCGTCACAATAGGTTGCTTCTTAGATGCCCATGAAATCACACCTGAACTAAGATGAAACACATAACGAGAAGTGTGCTTCCTATCATCCAAACTTCTTACAAAATCACTATCTGTATATCTAATCAAATCCTTCTTTTATGTATTTGCATACATTATGCCACAATCTCTATTTCCTGTTATGTATCTTAGAATTCCTCTTCCTACTCTCCAATGTGTGTCTTTCGGAGCCTCCATAAATCTGGATATCAAACTTACTCCGTGCATAATTATCTACTCTTGTAGTTGTAAGATGCATGAGGTTGCAACCCAATTTTTTTAGTAGAGTTGGATTGACATCTGATCCTTCATCATCCTTATTTAACTTTGTATCTGTTGTAACTGGTGTAGAGACATGTTTGCAATTCTCCATTTTAAATATTTTCAAAAAATCTCTAGCATATTTATTTTGACAAATAAAAATTCCCTTTTCAGATTGCTCAACTTCTATGACAATAAAATATTTCATAACTCTGAGATCTGTCATCTTAAATTCTTTCTTCATGGCTGCTTTTAAATTCATCCAATTCAAAATCACCTGTATAAACCATATCATCAACATATAAGCAAACAATCAAAATTTTTCCATGTTCATTTACCTTTGTGTACAAGGTAGGCTTGATGTTGTTTCTGCAATATCCGTTCTTGATCATGGAGTTGTCAATTCTTCTATATGGTGCTTGCTTGAGTCCATGTAGTGCTTTCTTCAACCTATAAATTGTATCTTCTTTTCCTCCAACTTCATATCCAGTAGGTTTTTGCACATAAATTTCTTCTTCTAGAATTCCATTCAAGAAGGTTGATTTCACATCCATCAGATATAGTTTTCACTTGTTCTGAGTTGTTGGGGCTAAGACTACTCTTATAGTATCCAATCTAGCTACCGAAGCAAATGTTTCTCCAAAATACATTCTTGGTTACTCTGAGAGTCCTTTTGCTACAAGTCTTGCTTTAAATATGTCAATTCCACATTTCTCACTCAACATTTTCTTGTACACCCATTTCACACCAATGAGATTTTTGTCTTTTGGAAAATCAACCAAATCCCATGTATCATCATTTTCAATAGCTTCAATTTATTCATCTATGCCTTGCACCCAATTTTAATCTCTAATTTCTTCTTCAAACGAAGAAGGTCGAAATGACAACAAAGAAAAAATTGAACTAACATCCAAATCATCATAAATATCTTTCAGACTTCTCATATTTCTCTTACCATTGCTTGATTCATCACCTGATTAGTTGCAAGGAGAATTCCAATCTATTGATTTGTTTGAGGATCCATGCTGCTCAGAAAATTATGGATTCCTTTGTTGGCATGACTTCATTCAGTGTATTCACCTATATTTTGCTCCTTTTCTTCTACATCACCTTCTTCCATCAGTGGTGCTTGTGCATCAATTGTTTTTTCTACAGTCCCATTCCATGACTCTTATTCTTTGAACACCACATCTCTTCTAATTATGGTCTCCTTGATGGCATGGTTATACAATTTGTAATCTTTTGACTACTCATTATAACCAGTAAATATGCATTTTTCACTTTTATCATCCAATTTACCTCGTAGTTCCTTAGGAACGTGTGCATAGGCTACACACTCAATCATTCTCAGATGATATATGTTGCAAGGCATAGCTTACCATGCTTCTTCTAGTACTTTGTTCAAAACACTTTTTGTAGGAAATCTGATTATCATATAAATATCACATGCAACTGCTTCTACCCAATACTCATTAGAAAAGTTTCTTCCTTTCATCATGCTCCTTTCCATGTTCATAATTGTCTTGTTCTTTCTCTCTGCTACACCATTTCACTGCATTCTGTTGCGGTGTGTATCTAGTTGTAAATCATCTTCTGATTCCATGTTGTTTGTAGTAATCATAGAATGTCTTTAAATCATATTCTCCACCATGATCTGACCCAATACCTTGATCTATCGATCACTTTCCTTCTCTGCTAAGGCTTTCAATTCTTTGAACTCTGAAAAAGTTTCAGACTTTTTCTTTAGGAAGTAAAACCAATTCTTTTTGCTATAATCATCAATGAAATTGAGGCAGTAACAACTTCCACCAATCGATTGTGTCCTCATAGGTCCACACGATTTTGTATGCACTAGCTCAGGGTGTTGCCTTACTCTTTATGCAAATCCCTTTGGAAAAATTTCACAGTGTTTCTTTCCCAAGATGCAACACTCACAAGTGCTAGAAAGTTCTTTAATGGGAGGTAATCCTCTAACCATTTGTTTTTGGTGCAACAATCTTAAACTAGAAAAATTCAAGTGTACAAACTGAAAGTTTTATAACCAATAATAATTACAACATGAAATTATAAAAGAACTTATTTGATCATTGTAATTCATAATTAGAGGAAAGAGTTTGTTCCTTCTCATTTGCACCATTTCTATCAGCTACTTGCTTGCAGACTTGTCATATATAACACACTCTTATCCTTGATAGGTAACTCTATATCCTTTCTACATCAACTGACCAACACTTATTAAATTACGTTTGAGACCAAGGACATAATATAACTTTGAGATTTTCCTTGGCTCCCCCCGATTGGTCATAATGTTGACCACTCCTTTTCCATCTACATCTACAGTCTTATCAGTCCCCAACTTTACCTTTGTCATCACATATTTATCCAAATTTGCAACCAAATTCATGTTGCCTATCATGTGGTTACTATAACCATTTTCTAATAGTTACACATTGTTAGAAGGTTCATGCACCATATGAAAAGTTAAGAACATGGAGTCAGTACGCTCTATAGCGACATTAACTTTATGGTTTCCTTAATCATCTCTCATCATTTTGCAACCACGGGAATAGTGACCAAATTTATTGCAATAATAACATCTCACCTTTAATAAGTCAACTCTTTTATTATTGTTGAAGCTTATGTTGTTTCTTCTACTTTGATGTTCATGCTCTTCTCGTCCATCTCTCTGACCACCATGTCTTCTGCCTCATCGTCTACCTCTCGATCTATTTCTGTCTCGACCTTTGTCTCTTGAAATAGAAACCCAACTTTTGAAAGTGGTTTCTAAAGTGGAACCATTGTTTCTGTCTATCCTTACCTCATGTGATAGAAGGGAACTCATCAACGCAACTGTCAATGATTCCAAATCCTTCTCTTTTCCTATGGTTGTTATGATAATATCAAATTTGGTATACAAATACCTGAGGACCTTATCAACCATTGTTTGATCTTTAATATCTTCACCATGAAATTTTAACTGATTTACACAGTCATGACCCAATTCATGAATTATTCGATGTCCTATGTCGCTTTCATCTGCAGACTTCCAAAATCTCCCCTAGTATTCTGCAACTTAACAATATTGACTTTGGCCATACCTTTATAGCTTCTTGCCAAAGTCTCCTTTGTTATCGTTGTTGAAGACATGATCATAATTTTTTGGAACACTACTTAGTCCACTCCTTGCTTGATAAGTTGCAGCACTTGTGCATTCTTATTTTTGTCTTTCTTCCATAGATCCCTATCTGCATTAGTGAGAGCTCGTTCTTCTGCTTCATCCTTAGGTTATGAAAACCCAAATTAGACATGATACTGAACATCATGAGCCTTCAATGTGGGCTCCATATTAGTGGACCAAACATCATAATCATTTCTTGTAAATGGAGGAAATTTAGGTTGGAAACTAGACGAAGCCATCTTTCTTAAAACTTTCTCTTATCAAACCCAAAATTTCTCCTTTTATAATCTTTAACGGAATTTGCATGGTTTATGTACATACAAAGTGTGGATTTCCCACCCTCCTCTGCACTTGTCACTCCTTAACAGTGTGATAATTTTCAACGTAATTAAAAAATTATTAAAAATTTAACAAACATATAAAAAAAAAACTTATAAAATTCAAATATTAATTCTTTTAATATATTTTTTTATGTAAAAATTATTAAAAATTTAACAAATGCATTATAATTTTGTTTTTATTAATAAATTTATCTTTAAAAAATATAATTATGCTTACCTCAAAAATTATATTAAAAAAAATAATTTTTTTAATAAAATTAATAATTATATTAAAACAAAATTAATATTAATATTAAATCATTTTAATTTTAAATTATTAAACAATAAAATAATTTAAAATTTACATATATACATATATATATATATATATATATATATATATATATATATATATATATATATATATATATATTTTTATTAATCGTCATTTTTTTGTGGGGTGGGTTTATTTTAATTACTATTTTAAAAATAATAATTACCTTTAATTTTTCTCAAGAGTTTGGACATTGTTTGGGATAATCTTAATCTCCCATAATTAAGTCTCTTCAGCATACCCTTTTGAATAAATTTGGAATATAAATATGGCGGGATTAACCTCACATAAACCAATTAGTTTTCAACTTCTGGATTATATAACCATTCTTATATAGAAAAACTCTCACCCTTAATCATAATTGACAAAGAACCACTCAAAAACAATCATAAGTAAAAGATTTTTTCCTTGAATTTACTCAATGAAAAATGCATTAGTGACCCACCTTAAGATTTACTATATGGTATCCCCTAGATCTTATGCAAAATATTCCTTTCAAACAATTGAAAATACAAAAACTTTATTTTCATACAAGAAAGGAAAGTTAGTATGCCAAAAGGTGTAATCAAAGTAAGCACATTATCATCTCATGAAAACATATCACATAGAGAGGAAAAACTTATTGATATTTTGTTAATTTAAGAGTATAATGACAATTTTTTCTTTTGTTGATTTGTTTCCTTCTCTAATCCCTTGACATTCTTCCTCCTTAGCTTACTCATAAACTAGCCTCATCTATGAAGCATGGAAAGACTTCTCGGTCGAAATCCTCCATCATAACAAGGTATTCTAATCTCTTTCTCATGTCTTTCACCCTCATGAAGGTATCATTATATAAGCCTTTCCTATATCTGGGAGGATGCATCTAGGCACTTAGGGATGGGATAATCAATGAATCTTCCTCAATGATTGACCCCAAACGAACTCATGACACCCTAGGTCAAACTAATCAGCTTGGGAAGGCTCAATTCTAGAAACTTAGGGTTCCATTGCTCATTATAATAAGACATAATGAAAAATGTTATGGATGAGTGACATGATGGACACTAGCATGGGGTGATGTTATACATGACCACAAAAGGTTCGGAGTAATGGGATATCTTTAAAAACAAAAACAAGGGTGGAAAGGAATGCATTTAAGCCAACAACTGAGGTAATTTCATATAATCTTATTTTCACTATAATGAAGTGGAAAATAGGGATACAATACTCCTTTTGCAATGAATACAATACAACACAAAATGTCACATCCATAGGACTAGGTCTCCTTGGAATATATATAGAAGCAAAAGTTACAATTAAAATGGAACATTTTGGCCTACATAAAAATATAGTCATAAAAGTGTAATGAGTCATTGTCTATGGCTTAATAAGTGGTTTTAAGGTTAATTATGGTCAACTCAAGGCTTGTATAAGGCTTTACGTGCTACGCCCCTCAAATAATTGTTCCAGTAAACACTTGAGTAACTAAGGGTGTTTTTGGAATATTTAAAAATATCCAGTTTCCAGATTGATCAAGGTTGAACCCATGACTGGGGAAACCTAAACATACCCTCGGCTCCTGTGGCATTCGCCCTTGGCATGTCGAGCCCTCCGATTAACAGTGCCCCCCAAACCTCCCTCTCCTAGGGTGAAGCTAGATATTGGCCCTGATGCTCTTTCCTTCAAGGATATGGTAATAGGTCGCCTTCCGTACCAAGACTCTTTCTTCACTAAGTTGGCCTCCAACAAAACCTTCCGCTCCTCAAGAGAGAAACTAGAGAATAGAGAAATGAGGTAGGAGAAAGGAAAAAAGGATGAGAATCACTCAACAAAAGGCACCACTGCTACCATCCCCTCAATAACATAAGCTATCACAAAAAAGGGTTAGGTGATGCAAGAAGAAACGAAAACAAGGAGTAACTGTAACCGAAAATCCAAGAAAATTCCGGAGTTGGAAATCTAAGACTTAGGAGTAGCTGCTTATAGAGAATACATGAAAGAGCATGCAATCGTTTGCAAATTCATGGGCTTCTAGTCCACAGAGAAAGACCTAAATTGGTGGATCCAAACCAAATGGAAACCAAGGGGGGAAATCAAACTCCAACTAGGCTCAAAGGGTTCTTCACAGTAATCTTCAACCTCCTATAAGATAGAAACATAATATTTGAAGGAGGTCCCTACTTATTCAACTCAATTGGAATGTATATGAGATTTTGGAAAGAAAACTTCACTCTAGAGAAGGAGGATTTCACAAGAGTCTCGCTCTGGGTGCACCTCTATTCCTTGCCAACGGATTACAAGGATACCTCGATCCTAAAAGGCATAGGAGACCAACTGGGAAAGTACATCAAAATGTATGAAGGCACCACAAGTGGACACTATGTCTCCTATGCCAGAATATCCATGCATGTAGATGTCTCTAGAGCCGTCCCTTAAGCCATAAAACTAATTTTTAGGGATGAAGTCTAGCTCCAAAGTATAGATTACGAACACATCCCCTTCAGGTACAGGAAGTGCCATGAACGTAAACATCTATTAATGGACTATCTGCAAAATAAAATGTATGTTTTAACCCAATACAGAAATTTCTTGCATACGAATTCTAAAAACATAGAAAATAAACAATGCGAGAGCATAACACATAAAACACATATACACAGAGATTTTCCCCTGGATCCAAAAATTGGGACTGCTAGCTTGATTTTTCATTATGTTCCTTTCAATATTACAATATATATTTATACATGTCTAAGAATCAAATACCATGGACCGAAAACCATCGCATCAAAAACCATGGGCCGAAAACCATCGCGTCTAAAACCATGTGTGAAAATCATGCACAAAACCATATGTAGGTCCGTCCAACCTAATATAGTGTCCAAAAAGAAAAAATTCTAGGGCGCTGCCCCATACCCCATAGAAGGGGGTTACCTGCCCCCCTCAAACCCCCTGTGACCCCCTTGCTACGCAATCGACGCAACGAAGAGGGGGATCCACCCCCTAACCCCCTGGTTAGCTATGTGGGCTAGTCGTGGAAAGAATATAACACAACCCAACATTCTCCCACTTGTTGTTTTCTTTCCATAGGGTGCCACAAGAGAGCTTATTCATTTATCTAGCCTTGCAATGCCCATTGTTTCTCTGCACCTAGAGAACTTCTCAGAGCTCACAGATTTTGTCAATGCATCTGCAGTATTCTTCAAAGTGTCCACCTTTACCAGCAACACCTTTTTGTATTCTATCATATCCCTCACGAAGTGATACTGAACATCAATGTGCTTTGTCTTTGAATGATATGCAGGGTTCTTTCCCAAGAAAATTGCACTTTGGTTGTCACTGTCTATCCCTATAGCTCCCTATACTAACCCCATACTTGAACACAATCTCTGCAACCAAACTACTTCCTTGCTTGCATGAGTGGCTACCATGCATTCTGCCTATGTAGTTGATAGTGCCACTACAGATTGTTTCTTACTCATCCAACTGACTGCACCTCCAAATAGGTTAAACACATACCCACTTGTAGATCTTCTCTGATCTAGATCTCCAACCCAATCTGCATCAACAAAGCCACGAATACCTAACACTCTGTCCAATCCTAGTCTTCCTTAGTAGCACAAACCATAATCACTAGTGCCACACAAATACCTAAAAACTCGCTTCACTGTTGTCCAATGCTCCTTCCCTAGTTTTCACATAAACTTGCTCAATACTCCCACTACATGTGCAATGTCTAGTCTCATACAGACCATTCATACATCAGGCTACCAAATGCACTTGCATATGGAACATGTGACATGTCTTCTTCCTCTTCTTGTGTCTTGGGACCCTGTTCAGCAGATAACTTCACACCTACAGGAATAGGAACCTTCACCGGTTTACTATCCTGCATATTTAACCTTTGTAGTATTGTCTCGACATACTTCCTTTGGTTTAACCAGAGCTTTGTCTTTGCCCGATCTCTTTTAATTTCAATGCCCAAAATATAGTTTGTAGCACCAAGATCTTTCATGTCAAATTTGGAGGAAAATTGGGTTTTCAAATCGTGGATAATTTCATTTCCAACCACCAAAATATCATCCACATACAAGACCAAATAAATAACGCGGTCACCAATTAATTTAAAATACACACAGTGATCTGCTTTGCTTCTGGTGAAGCCAAGTCCCTATGTAAATGTATCAAATTTCAGATACCACATCCTTGGTGATTGTCTTAACCCATACAGAGACTTATTTAACTTGCATACCAGTTCTTTCTTACCCTTCACCGCAAAGCCTTCAGGTTGCTTCATGTAGATTTCCTCTTCGAGATCCCCATGAAGAAATGTTGTCTTCACATCCATCTCTTCTACCTCAAAATCAAAAGCAGAAACAACAAATAAAAGTAATCTAATAGAAGTTACCTTGGCAACAAGAGAAAAATTATCACCAAAATCAATTCCCGACACCTAGGAATAACCTTTTTCTACCAACTGAGCTTTGTATTTCTCCACCTTTCCTTTTGCATTTGTCTTCTTCTTGAACACCCATTTGCTGCCAATAGATTTCCTTCCAGCAGGAAACTCCACCAGATCCTAAGCCTAATTTTTGCACAAAGATGCCATTTCATCAACCATGGCCTCTTTCCAAAGTTTTCCATCCTTTGAACCTATTTCTTCCTTCATAGTTCTGGGATCATCATTAGTAATAGATAAGAAAAATTTGAATAGAAATCAGATGGAATGTACCTTTCTAGCTGCCTTCTTTCTCGAACTGATCTTCTCACACCCGAAGTTTGTGGCTCTTCATCTTCTGATTTCTCCTCTGTTGTAGAGTCTGATTCTTCCTCCTTAAGCTCAAACTCTATCTTCTCAGATTCCTTTGGTTGGGCTTCATGTTTAATAACATATTTTACCTCTCTGAACACCACATCTTGTCTGTACAAAACCTTCCTCATTACTGGGTTCCAAAGCTTATAACCCTTTAAACCATCCTTATACCCAATAAGGATGCACTTTTCAGATTTAATATCTAACTTGGTTTGTTTCTCCTTTGGAAGATGTACATATGCATCACATCCAAATACCCTCAGATGTGAAAGAGAGGGTTTCTTACCATTCCATACCTCTTGTGGAGTCTTATCCTCCAACGTTGATGAAGGTGTTTTGTTGACAAGGTAACATGCTGTCTCCACCACCTCTGCACAGAATTCTTGTCCTAACCCGGCAACACTGAGCATGCTTCTTGCCCTTTCCATCAACGTCTTATTCATTCTTTCTGCAACTCCATTTTTCTCAAGTTTGTATGGAGTAGTCTTCTTCTGTGCTATACCACACTTCTTACAAAATTATTCAAATTTATTACTGCAAAACTCTCCACCATTATCTATTCTCAACACCTTTATCTTCTTCTCTGTCTGGTTTTCCACCAGAGCCTTAAATTCTTTAAACCTGTCAAAGACTTTAGATTTATTATTAAGTAAATATATCCATGTATTCCTTGAGAATCCATCTATAAATGATAAATAGTACATAGACTTACCCAGTGATGTAACCTTCACAGGTCCAAACACATCACTATGCATAAGTTATAATATTTGTTTCTCCCTCTTACCACTAGAGGGGAAGCTTTCCTGATTCTGCTTCCCATCTACACAATTTTCATAGAAATCAAAATCCAAAGACCTATTACTCATACCTTCTACCATACCTTTACCATGAAGTATTTGAATGCCCTTCTCTCAATATGTCCAAGCCTTTGATGCCACAACATGGTCTTCTCCCCAGAGACCACTAGATTTTCTACTCCTCTTTCAAGAACCACAGAGCTTTTGCACCCATCAACAATAGTGCTACCTTGCATCTTGTACAGAGTTCAAATCCAAACTCCCCACATCTATACCAGTGCTCCCCGAACCATTTTGCAAGTATCCTTCTAGAACACTGTTTTTACACCTGCATCATCCAGCTTGCTTACAGAAATCAGATTTCTAGCCAATGAGGAATATGTAGAACACCCGAAATTGTTCTAACCCTTCCACCTTGCAACTTCAATTTTAATTTTCTGCGACCAAAAATTCTATCCTTCCTATCATCCCCTAAGAATACATCACCACCATCGTATTTCTCATACTCGCAAAACCACTCTCTATGGGCAGTGAAGTGAAATGATGCACCTGAGTCAATCAACCATGCCTCATGATCTACATGTGTACTTGAAAAATCCAAGTACACATCCCCACCTTCATCTGAGGTGGTTTTCACCTCTGCGGGAGGAGTTTCATCAGATCCCTCTCCTTTATCAAGAGCTTCAGATTTACAGTCCCTTTTGTAATGCCCTTCCTTTCCATATTTCCAGCACACCACCTTTATAGGTTTTTTTGGAGATTTAGATCTACCACTCGATGAATTATTTTTGTTTTTGTTCTGGGACCGTCCTCGTACAGACAACGCATCATCATTATGGCTCTCCATATTTTTTCATCTCATCTCCTCCGTCAGCAAGGATGAGACTATTTCATCAAACTACAAGGCAGTTGCATTGCTACCTATTGCAATGACCAAACTATCCCATGAATATGGTAGAAAACACAATAATCTAATGCACTTATCTTCATATGAAGTTTTGATATCAACAGACGATAACTGACTTACCACGGTATTAAACGCTTTTAGATGCTATGTCACCAAGTCTCCGTCTTCATCCTCAGGTTATACAGCTTTTTCCGTAGGAACAATTTATTCACTAGAGACTTAGATTGGTACAAAGTCCCTAGCTTGCCCCACAAAGCCTTTGTCGTAGCTTCCCCTAATACATTCAGCAATACCGAATCTCAGACACGCAATCATATTGTGCTCTTCACCTTCTGATCCAACTTCTCCCATTCTTCATTAGACACTCCCGTTGGTTTAGTACTTGGATATACCGTGATCCACTGATCTTTATCAACCAACATATCCTCCATCTTGAGTTTCCACAACTCAAAACTCTAACCATTAAATTTCTTGATCTCTATATTTCGACTGCTCACCATCTTCTTTCACCACCAGAATCGATCCCACAGATCTCCCACTGAACAGGGTCTACCATAGGCCCGAGCGAACCCCTCAGCAACAAAGGCGTCCCCTTGAAACCAAAATAGCTCTGATACCAAATGTAGGTTTTAACCCCGTACAAAAATTACATGCATATGAATTCTAAAACACAGAAAATAAACAATGTGAGAGCATAACACATAAAACACATATACACATAGATTTTCCCCTAGATCCCAAAACTAGGACTACCAACTTGATTTTTCATTATGTTCCTTTCAATGTTATAATACATATTTATACATGCCGAAGCATCCAATACCATGGACCTAAAACCATCTCATCCAAAACCATGGACCGAAAACCGTCGCGTCCAAAACCATATGCGAACATCATGCACAAAACCATAGGTAGGTCTGCCAAACCTAATATAGGGTCCAAAAAACAAAATTTTCTGGGGCGCTACCCCGGACCCCATAGAGGGGGGTTACCTACCCCCCTCAAACCCCATGTGACCCTCCCCGCTATGCAATCGATGCAACAAAGGGGGGGCTCTGCCCCCCCTCTAACCCCTCGGTTAACTACGTGGGCTAGTCGTGGAATATAACACAACCCAACATAAAACCCTTCAAATGATAGCGAGGGATTCACCAGAGTCAATACAAGAAAATAAAAATAACAGGAAAAACAATACAAAGAAGGAACAACAACAGGTTGTCACTCAGAACTAATTCAAGGCCCTAGTCAATCTACAATAATAAGTGTCTTTGAATTACCTGACAGGTGGTGAAGTAAGAGAAGACAAGAAAACTGAGGAAAATAGGGAACAAGAGGATAGAGGTGCAGATCAAAGCAATAATAAAAATGAGAACTCACAGGAGGATACAAAAATAGAATAGATATTGACAGATGAAACCCTAGAATAAAGTTCTATAGAAGAATCACTCGAAGGAGTAGACCTAGCATCAATAACAGAGGAATAGAACATCAATGGAATAGAGGCAATCCCAGAACACCAACTCCAAAATATAGAAGAACCCTATCTCCTCCAAGAGGAACTCAGGCAAGCACAGTTCATCCTCCACCGAACAACAACTCATCTAAAGGCATCATAGAAAATATATTAGAAGTAAGGTATAACCCAAAAGGACAAAGCCGCAAAAGGGGAAGAAAAATCAATAGCCAACTTCCTCAAGAACTGGGAACCAAACTCATCAATGAATGAAAGGTAAAGTCCCTAGCCCTAACCATCTCTCTTTACCTATGTATTGCATTTCTTGGCATATAAGAGGACTCAATGGTCCTGGAAATAAAATAATCTTGAAAAATAGAATCCTTGTTGATAAACCTAATATCCTCCCGATTCAAGAAACCAAACTTGAGTAAGCTCACATTCCTCTCCTGCAAAAAAACTGCTTCAAGCATTACAATTACTTAGACAACTCTACCATAGGATCAGCGAGAGGAATCATGACCTTAAGGAAAATTTCATAGTTCAATCTCATCTCCTTTGTGGCTACTCATCATTCCATAACTACTATCTTCAAAATTATAGGCTCCAATGACAACATCTACATCACTAATATCTATGCCCCCCAATAAGGTGATTGATCAAATCAAGATGCTTCAAGATATCTCAAGTTTTGTGGACTCCTTCCACACACCTTATAAAATCCTTGCTGGGGACTTCAACATGATAAGAAACCTTGGGGAAAAAATGGAGGTAATCGAAAAATGGACAACAATTTAGAAGCCTTCCTAGCCACTATTAAAAGCCTCAATCTCATAGATATCCCCACAAGTAATGACACCTTTACTTGGAAGAATAAAAGAGGGGGAGAATGAAAAATAGCTTCTAGGCTTGTTTCCTCCTCTTTGAAGAAATCTACCTCACCTCCTAATAAATGGAGGCTAGAATTATCTCAAAATCTAGTTTTGATCATTGGTTGATCTCACCAAAGATACATATCTCTCCTAGCCCCAAAAATAGGCCTTTTAGATTCGAGGCCTTTTGGCTAGATCACCTAAATTTCTTGGACAAGATGAGGCAATTGTGGGATAACTTGAAGATAGGAACTAGAAATAAGATGTACACCTTTGAAAAAAAATTAAAATTCATCAAAGAGGAAATCAAAAAATGGAACAGGGGAACTTTTGGAAATATTATCACCAACAAAAAAAATTGGAGCAGAAAATGGAACTCCGCCAGCAACAAATCATCAATGAAGGCATCACGGACCATAGAAAACAAGAAGAGATCAAATTAGAACAAATCAGGGAGGAAATATCCACTCAATAAGAGAAACTTTGGCAACAAAAATCCATAATAAACTAGATAAAATGTGGGCAAAGGAACACTACCTTTTTCCGTAAATTGATGATCCAACATAGAAGGAATAACATAATTCTATCTCTAAAGAACCAAGAGGAATACCTCACTCATTCTCAGGAGGAAATGGAAGGAGAACTAACTCAATACTTTAGAACTCTCCTCACGAAGCCAAAGAATAATCAGGTAGAGGATATACAAAAAATTACCAACCACATTCCTAAGACCCTCACTGAGGAACATAACTAAATTATTTCGAGAAAGTTTTCACTTCAGGAGGTGGAGGAAGTAGTCATGAGTATGTCGAATGGGAAAGCTCCTAGACCGAATGGGTTTACCATCGACTTCTACAAAGCTTGCTGGCCTATCTTAGAAAATGAGGTCCATGCCCTGGTAGAGGAATCCATAATCGAAAAGTTTGTCTTAAAAGCTCTCAATGCCACCTTTTTCACTCTAATTCCCAAAGGTGATATAGCAGACTCCCTGGACAAGTTCTGTCCCATAGTCCTCTGCAATGTTATCTACAAGATCATCTCCAAAGTTTTGGCCAACTGCTTGAAAATCATCTTGCCTCTTCTAATCTCCCAACATCAAACTAGCTATGTGGAAGGTAGGCAAATAATGGCTAGTATCATCCTCTCTCGTGAACTAGTCCACTCCCTCAAAATGAAAAAGAAACCTTGTATGATGATCCAATTAAATATGTCCAAGGCCTTCGACAAAATCAGTTGAGATTACATGAGAGAAGTTTTGGCAACTTTTGGGTTCCACAAAGACTGTATTAAATAGATAATGGTGATGGTTTTAGGATCTTTTTATTAATCATCCTGAATGGCTCCCCCTCTCTGCCCTTCCATGCTTCAAGAGGCATCAAGAAGGGGGACCCCATTTCGCCCTTTCTCTTTATCATTATGGTAGAAGGGCTCAGTCGCTCCATCTTTTTTTCCTTATCTTCTAATGCCCTATCCAACCTCAAGCTCTATGCTTCAGCTCCTCCTTTCACACAGCAAAAATTTTTGGATGACACTCTACTCATGGGTCTCCTTACTACTAAAGAATCCTCCTCCTTCAAGGCCATTCTCTCTGATTTCTCCGCTACTTCTAGCACCTCCATTAATCAATAAAATTCTAAATTGTTCTTCTTTAATACCTCTCTATCCATTCAAAGAAACATTGTTATAATCCTTGATTTTCCTATAATAATCCTCCCCTCTCGATACCTTGGGGTCCCCCTCACAGACAAGCCAATGGCGCGCTCCACTTGGGAATCCCTGATAATGAAACTAGAAAAGAGGCTAGCAAATTTGACCTTCTGATCACTAAATCTAGTAGGAAGCCTTGATCTAGTAAAATATGTTTTACAAGATATTTCTCATTATTTATATTTGGCTTTAGCTACCCCTAAAGTGATCTCCAATGCAATAAAAAATCTGTAAAGGAACTTCTTATGGAGAGGTGTGGAAAAAAAGTAGAAATGGGCTCTAGTAGCATGGGAAAGAATGTGTAAGCCCAAAAAATATAGTGGCCTTGGAATTAGGGACACTAAGCTCTTAAGAAGAGCCTTGGGAGCGAAAAATTTATGGAGATGGATAGTAAACCCCAACCCCCCCTGGAGAATCCTATGGAAGGAAAAATATTCTCCCACCCATTCGCAAGAGAAAATTATAAGGCTCAATAGAAGCATAAAAGGTTCGGTAATATGAAATGAGGTGTGGGAGAACTGGGAAATTATCCATAAACATAGTTTCTGGGAGGTGGGAAATGGGGGAAACGCACTCTTCTAGGAAGATGCCTGGCAGCAAAGGCTGGACCTTGATAAGGATCAATATTAACAGATTATGTCTGAAATGCAAAACAGAGGTAGGAGCAGGGTTTGTCACTATTCGAAACCCATTACAGAAGGTGACCAGTGGAGAGAATGGATTGATGAGAAAGAGTTTCATCCCCCAATCAACCCTCAGCTGTGGCATGAGTTATCAAGTGAACTCAAAAAGAGACAAATTCTCTACGACACCTCTAAGGACAAGATCCGATGGAGACAAAACACAGCTGGGCACTTCAATATAAAGGAAGCATATAGATACATAGCTCTATATGACCAACATCAACCAAAGCCAAAATGGAATTCGTCGTGGGATAGAAGACATTGGCCAAAAATATTTATCTTCCTCTGGCTCATAATGGATAGGAAAATTCTAACTTGGGACTATCTCAGAAAAAAGTGATTTATCGAACCTTCTAGATGCTATCTATGTCAGAAAAAAGAAGAAACTACTAGTCATTTGTTGAATACACGCCACTATGTGAATGAGCTATGGAACTGGGTAAATTTGGTCTTTAAAGCATCAAATCGGGATCCCTACTCCATTCTTAACACCATCAAAAACTAACGATCCTCCTTCTCCGCCAGTCCTCTTATCAAATGGGCATCGAATCTTGTCCAGCGCATCATATGTGGGGTGCTGTGGAAGGAAATAAATGCCAGAATAGTCCATGGCACCTCACATTAGGAGGAAATCACCCTCTCTAATGTCAAGAAATCATTTCAGGAATTTGTGGCCTTCTCTATTCTATAGGATCCCGTCAACCCTCCCAGCAGCTCAGACATGAGAATTCTTACAATTTTGGATCTCCATATCGCTCACGCCCCTAATGCCTTCTCCATTTCTAGGAACAGGGGACCTATTGGAAAATGGTCACCCCCGGAGCACGGGGCCATTAAGCTTAACTACAATGGAGCGTCCCAAGGTAACCCAGGCTTGACGGCCTTCAAGGGGGCCTTCAACAATGCTCAGGGGGAAATCTTGTGGATATACAAAGGCAATACTGGCTCTTCATCCTATAATGTTGCCAAACTACATGCTCTAGAACATAGAATCACCATTGCAAAGAGCCACAAGTTTAGTCCTCTGATCATCGAAGGTGATTCGAGTCTAGTGATGCAGGTGAGAAATAAAATCTAGCAGGGGATGGACATAGCCAAGATAGTGGATAATTGGCGTTTAAACAAAATCCTACAAAGAATAAAAAAAAAACATTGAAAGCATGGAAGGGTTACACTTCCAAGCAATAAAAAGATGTTAGGTCCCTATAATACTAGTGATTCACCCATTACTATTGTCATTGTACCCATTATTGTTATTATTGTGCCCCTATTGTCCCCATATTGTTATTAGTGTGCCCCATAGAAACCCACAATTTGTTATTGTTGTGCCCTTACATTATTACTGTTAGGTTGGCTTGATTATATGGTGACCCCTTAGACTCCTATATATAGAAGGGAGGTTTAGTCATTTGAATCATCCAAGAATTGTTCATTTGTGTAATGTAAAGGAGGTTATCCCCTTGAAGAGGCTAAATTTTAAGGTTTTGATCTATCTTTTCTATCTTCTTGTGAGATGGCTTCCTAACATTTCGTATCAGAGCTTTGGATTCTAGGGTTTCGCTTCTCCAAGCAGGTCATCGTGGCATTTTTTCTATAACATTTTTTCTACGACGTTTCTGAAGATTAAAAAAACCCATTTGAGTTGAAATTGTTCTAAACTTTGGGTCCAAATTTCAGAGCTTGTCTCGCTATATTTTGCAGATATATGATCTGAGGAAGTTAGGGCTTTTTCATACTCCTGAATTACATTCCAAACAAGTGACCTGAGGAAAATTATCATAACTTTTGTTCTGAGCATCAGATTGAAATTTCATAAATTTTTTTAGAAAGAGGATGGCCTTTAGTTTTTTGTATATCAGTTTTAGATACTAAGGTCAAGACAGTGACACATGGCACTTCTTACAAATTCGCTCTACTGAACTAGTCTATAATCAGGTCACCGTGGGATATTTTCCATAACTCTTCCTTGTAGAATCCAATCTTGATCATACTTATGGGGTTAGAAAGAGGACTCAAAGGGCTACCATGGGACATGGTTTCAGATATTCAATATCCACAGTTATAGAGATACAATAGATTCAATATCGAGATATTACAAAGTGAAAAAAAGGTGTGTAGTTTTTTTCTTTTCCATAAGATAGGTTTGTAAAATTAGTTTGAAGGAATTCAAAGGGAATAGTGAAGAATTATTAGCATTAATTAATGCCCTGAAGAAACAAAATTGAAACACCTAGTAAGAAACTTGAAATCTCTAGCATGACTCGTTAAGAACAGAAAGAAATGCAACATGATAGATCAAAATGACAAGACCAAGTACAACAAATTTCACTCTCACGAAAGGTAACTGAAGCCAAGATGAATGACTTCGAAGCTAATATGAATGGCATGAAAGTTAGGATGGATGGCATGGATGCTAAGATGGAAGAATTGAAGATAAATTTGAATAAGTTGCTACAAGAAATGGTTACTAATGGTGAAAGGGTAGTAAAGGAAACTCGTGGTGAGAAGAAAAGAAATGTTAACGATGATTTCATAGACTCTAATTCTGGATTGAAGACCCACCATGTTCCAAAAATCGATATGAGGAAGTTTGATGGAAAGGATCCCGGAACATGGATACTACAGATGGAGCAATTTTTTGATCTCCATAATGTGAAAACACGTAAAAGGTACGTATTCCAACTTTATATTTGGAACCAAATCAGTTTTTATGGTATTGATGGCTTTGCTCTCGTAAACAAATTTTCACTTGGGAAATTTTTATGGAAGAAATGATATCACATTATGAGGATACAAAAAGAAACACTTTTTTTAGCCAATTTATAAATCTCAAACAAAAGGGTTCAATGATAGAGCACACTGAAGACTTCCAAAAATTGAACATAAGGGTAAAACATATTCCAGAGGAGCATAGGATTGATGTATTCATAGGGACTTTAAAGGCTAATATCCAACATGATGTTGGCCTTTGGGAACCTGATTCATTGGGGAAGACATTCAAGTTAGCAAGGAAAATGGAAAGCAAAATTATGGCAACCAGGATTCCCACCACTCACAACTATAAAAATGGAAGTGTTTTTGCCCCTATCCTTCCACAACCTACAAGGTTGATACCACAAAAAGTGGAAGAAAAAGAGAAAAAGGGCTTTGTTACAGTTGTGATATAAAATACACTAAAGGTCATAAGTGTGCCGAGAAGAAATTATTCTACATAGATTGTGAAGAGGAGGAAGAAAAGGAATAAGAAATGTCAAAAGAAGAGAATATACTCTAGGAACAAACCCTAGATAAAGAAGAAATGAATATGACCATATCTTGTAATTAATTGGCTGAAATTACCACTTCTCAAACTATCAAGATAGAAGGACATGTCAAGAAGAAAAAGGTAATAGTGTTGATTGATTCGGAAAGTACCCATAATTTTATTCATTGTAAGATAGCTAAGGAATTGAATTTCTTCCTATATCTAGCACTAGAGTGTCAAGTGATGGTCACAAGTGGAGGAACCATAAATTGCTCTGGAAAGTGCCATAATATCAAGCTATCCATGGAGAATATGTATTGAATAGCCCAATGCTTTCCATTCCAATGGGTGGTGTTGATGTTGTACTAGGAGTCCAATGGCTACAAACCTTGGGTACAATAGCTTTTAATTTTCAAGAACTTTTCATGAAATGTTATGTGGAAGGAAAGGAAGTTGAATTAAGGAGTATTGTAGGGAAATCGAGAAAGATAATCACCTCTAATGGTATGAAAAAACTCCTAAAGAAGGAAAAACAAGGCATAATTGTACAATTATGTTCGCTAGAGGTTCCCACATCGAAATCATTAATTTCTCCGATCTCTAGAAAGTCTTGGACAATCATTCCAAGGTATTTGAAACTTCCAAAGGCCTCCCACCTATTCATGATCATGATCATGCTATTCATTTGATTCCAGGAAGTGTTCCTCCAAACATCAAGCCGTACATATATCCCTATGCCCAAAAGAGTAAAATTGAATGTATGGTTGCAGAAATGCTAGAGGCTGGTATAATTCAACCTAGTCAAAGTTTTTTCTCTGCTCCAGTAGCATTGGTGCATAAGAAGGATGGATCATGGTGCATGTATCCAGATTATAGGGAGCTCAACAAGCTCACTATTAAAGATAAATTTCCCATTCCCATCATTGATGAATTGCATGGATTGATTTACTTCACCAAATTGGATATTTGTTCAGGATATCATTAAATCAGAATGAAGAATGAAGACATTCTGAAAACAACAGTTAGAACTCATGAGTGTCATTATGAATTTTTGGTCATGCCTTTTGGCCTTACCAATGCACATTCTACATTTCAAGGTTTGATGAATTCCATTTCAAACCCTTCCTTAGAAAATTTGTGTTATTATTTTTTGTTGATATACTAATCTATAGCAAGTCTTGGAAGGATCATGTTGAACATGTTGACAGGGTGCTCAAACTATTGAAGGAGAAACAATTATATGCAAAAATCTCCAAATGTTTCCTTGGAGTACAAGAGGTGAAATATCTGGGTCATATTGTATCTCATGAAGGTGTTAAGGTAGACCCTAGCAAAATTAAAGCCATTAAGGAATGTAAAATCCCCACATCCATAAAGCATCTGCAAGGATTTCTTGGGTTGACAAGGTCTTATCACAAGTTTGTTAAGAATTATGAGAGAATAGCAGCACCTCTAACAACATTATTGAAGAGAGATGCATTTTCATGGACTCTAGAAGTGACAAAGGCCTTCGAACATCTTAAAGAGGCAATGTGCCAAGCATCGGTCTTAGCTATGCTGGACTTCACAAAAACCTTTATTGTGAATGTGATGCTTCCAGAAATGGAATTGGTGTTGTTTTAATGCAAGATGAAAGACCCATTTCTTTCAAAAGTCGTCTAATGAAAGGAAAGTATTTACACAAAGCTATTTATGAGAAGGAAATGTTGGCAATACTACATGCACTTAAGAAATGGTGGCGCTACGTAATGGGGAGACACTTCAAGGTAGAAACAAATCATGATAGTCTTAAATATTTTTTAGAACAAAGATTATCCTCTGAAGAGCAATAAAAATGGGTCACAAAGATGTTGGGTTATGACTTTGAAATCATCTACAAAAAAGGAAAGAAAAATGTTGTGGTAGATGCACTCTCAAGAAAGGATAAGGATGTGGAAGCATTGTTGTGCGCCATTTCTATTATCCAACCAAATTTGATAAACAAAGCAAGGGATTAATGGAAGAATGACGAAGAAGTGTGGGCGCTCATTCAAAAGTTACAACAAGATCCTAGTACATCTGATACATTTAGTTGGAAAAATGATATGTTATGGTACAAAGATCGCTTATACCTATGTAAGAATTCCCAACGTAAACAAAAGATTCTTATGGAATTACACACTTCTCTCTTAGGAGGGCACTGAGGGTTTTTAAAAACTTACCACAGGGTTAAGAAGGAATTTTTTTTGGGATGGCCTTAAATTGGATATTCAAAAGTTTGTGGCAGAATGTTTGGTTTGCCAAAAAAAAAGTTGAAACAATTAAGATCCCATGTCTACTACAACCTTTATCCAGTCCAAGCCAACGTTGGGAGGAGGTTTCAATGGATTTTATCACAGGTTTACCCAAGTTTGAAGGAACGAGTTTCATCATGGTGGTGGTTAACAAACTTACCAAGTATGCACACTTTTGTGCATTATCACATCCATTTAAAGCCAATACAATTTCTATTGCATTTATGGAAATAAGTAAAAAGCTACAAGGAAACCCAAAGATTATTGTAAGCGACAGAGATCCCATTTTCACTAGAAATTTTTGGACATAATTATTTGCTTGTCTTGGTACTTAGTTAGCTCATAACTCATCTTATCATCCTCAATCTAATGGGAAAAGTAAAAAAATGTCCAGAAGGATATCTTCATTAATTTGTATCTAATAAAAAAACACAATGGTTCAAATGGTTGCCTCTGGCTGAATGGTGGTATAACACTTCATTCCATACTGTAGAAAAAATGACCCCGTTTATGGCACTTTATGGATATCATCCATAATCCATCACATCATATTCAAGAAAAAATTGTAAGGTTCAAGTAGTGGAACATCACATCGAGCATCAACAACAAGTTCTTCAACACTTAAAGGATAACCTCACGTTGGCACGAAATAGAATGAAACAACAGGCAGATCAACATCATAGTGAAAGAAGTTTTGATGTAGGTGACTAGGTATTCCTACGGTTACAACCATATAAACAAATGTCCCTCAAGAAAGCTAAGAAGGATAGTAAATTTTCACCAAAGTATTATGGTCTGTACAATGTGTTGCAAAAGTTTGGTACTATGGCATACAAATTGGAGCTTCCTGTAGCTTCTCGAGTGCACCCAGTTTTCTATGTTTCATGTTTAAAGAAGGTTATAGGTGACAAGCTCCCAGCTCAAACAAAATTGCCAGAACTTGATGAGGAAGGAAAAATCATATTGGAACCGGAAGCAGTCACAGAAACAGGAACTCGACAACTACAAAATCAATCAATTTCAGAGTATCTAATCAAGTGGAAGAACTTATTCACTAAAGATTCCACATGGGAGGATGATAATTTTATATAGAAGCATCCAGAACTACTCAAGTGTTGAGGACAACGCTTTTCCGAAGGAGAGGTGCATGTTAGGTCCCTATAATACTAGTGATTCTCCCATTACTATTGTCATTGTATCCCGTATTGTTATTATTGTGCCCCTATTGTCCCCATATTGTTATTAGTGTGTCCCATAGAAACCCACTATTGTTATTATTGTGCCCTTATGTTATTACTGTTAGTTCGGCTTGATTATATGGTGACCCCTTAGACTCCTATATATAGAAGGGAGGTTTATTCATTTGAATCATCCAAGAATTATTCATTTGTGTAATGTAAGGGAGGTTGCCCCCTCGAAGAGGCTGAATTCTAAGGCGTTGATCTATCCTTTCTATCTTCTTGTGAGTTGGTTTCCTAACAGAAGAGAAGGGAACAATTTGGTGGATAGGTTGGCCAATGGAGGTACAATAGGTAACCTCCGATTGTGATCAAGGTCATGGCTTGGAATACAAAGATCTTCGTCAGAACTATGAAGTCATCAATGCCAAGGACAACCAAAAAAACAAACAATAATTGTTCGAGGATCCCCTGTCAGATCAATGATGGTTCAAGGAATTTGGAGGACTGTGATTCTAACGATTATATGCCTAAGGTCATCCTCTATTCAACAGTCATGCTTAATAACCCTCCCATGTCTCCACTCTCCAGTGAGGTCATCACCCTCCTTTCCAATCAGCCCTGTGAGGTACCCTCCCCACCACCTAACTACGGTACCTCCCACGCTGCATCTTCACTCCCCTTCCCTCATCTCCTCGCCCCCTGAGGTTCTCCTGCCCCTATGAATACCACCCCCCACCCTCTCCTTGCCATCATTCTGCCAGCTCTAGTTCCCTGGTATTTCCATCTCCCCCTATGCTTAGCCTATTGTCCGGCCCCTCCTCCCCCATGGTTCCCAAGCGCATCTCTAGCCTAGCTCCCAATCGGGGGCGTGATCTAAGTAGAGATTCCTCTCGTTGGAACTCCTTAGGTTCTCCTCTTACCACTCACGGTAATTCCTCGGTGAGGCGCACAACGCTAAACTAATTAGTGGTTGTGAACCCTGAAACCCAAGAGAGAATTGCTAGCTTATGGGCTCATGTGAAATATTTAAGAAGAGGTTTTCCCTTATAGGAAGTTGATGTTGACTTCACCTAGATCCCTAACCCTACTCTCACTAGGGCTAGAGAAAATCTCTACGGTGCTCCATCAACATGTGGTGGCAAATGAAGACCCTCCTAGGCCTGGCTTTGTAGGAGCAAGCAGAGTGCTCCAAGGTGGTGGAGAATACAATTGATAGCCTCACCAATAAATTTGTGGTTTTTTTCAAAGCTATCCACCACTGCCATTTCATCACTCGAGAATCTCCTCATTATATTGTCTTAAAGAAGAAGTCCACTGCCAAGATGCATTCGCGAGTAGACATCTCTCCAAGTATAAAGAAACAAATGGCAGGAGCCTCCTCTAGCCATCTGTCCTCCATGGTGCCATAGGAGGGAAGCAGCCAGGAGCAATCAATAAGCTTGGATGACGACCTGTTCATCTACATCCCCTAATGGGTGCAGCAAGATCCCTTTTGATATATCTCCCATTCAGATGCAAGGTCATGGTAGAGAACGCGACAATTGAATCGGAGCAGAAAATAAAGTCCCTTAGAGCTGACCTTCAAGGGTCGACTCAGTATTTTGGTCTCTTTTCGGAGTCAATAAAAATTTTGGTCTTTGTTTGTTTACCTTGTACCGATCACTATAATTCTCAAAGAAAACATAACTTCTATTTTGTTAATTCTCAATGTACCTCTATCAAGTTGACTATCAGAATAGCTAGGGTCGTTGGATCTTGTGCTGGAAAGACAGTATCACACAAACCAACTTATGTAAATACCTCTTCTATACAGTAATATATCTTATGTTGCTTACAAAAAAAAAATGAAGGGTGATTTTGTATGAATCAGTCATCCTACAATGTAGCATCTTCCACTAGGTTCTTACATTTAATGAGGTACTTAGTAATTGATTGATTTCTCAACTACTTAATCTTGTTTGAAGGATTCATTGGTTGTAGAAATATTTATCTTCTTAATTAATCTCTATTAAAGGAGTTTGGATTGGGATCGTTGAACCTATTACCTTCTTCTTTAATCAAGAAATATGGATGGAATCAACTCTAATTTGCAATCCATACTTCAAATCCTCTACAACAACTTACTTTATTTGGGCCATAATACCATAGTGTTAATTTCTCTACACCAACTTAAAGGGGCTATAATACCTTGGTGTTAATTTATCTGGAGACATGCCATGAAAAAATATTTTTTGCAAGATAAATCACTTTCACTAGGTTCCCTCTCATATATGGACTTATTGGCTTATTTAGAATTCACTTAAAAAAAATCAAACAGACTTATTGTTTTATTTAGAGCTCATGTAAAATAATCATTAATATTGTTATTTTGTGATTGCAAATCATTTTCCAATCATTTTAAATCAAATTACAGCATTCAAATGATTAGATTGCTCAAACTTATCCAAATATAATGGAAAAGAGGTAGAATTTTAGTAGCATGACATTCAATACCCTTAATATGTTTTTATTATGAGGGAAAAAGTGGTTGGTAAGTTGGAAAATATATTTGTCAAAATAGTAACATCTAGTCTTGTAATATGTTTTTTATATATTTAAATTTCACTCGATAAAAGAATTTCGAAAATTCCATAAAATTATTTGTAGTTTACCATCTCATGAATAGATTGACTTTATTATGAAACTCACTGCATGAACCACTTTGATTGAAAAATAAGAAATTAAACAATCATGTACCTTTTTTTGCATATGCATTGATAAGCTACAAGAGTGTTTTGAAGATGTAGGTTGTATTGGCCCCATGCTCATTGCTATAGTTATAACTCTTCTCATTTACGGTAATGATATTGTCCTTTTGGTGAGGAGTCCTACAATATTAGCAAGAAAATAATAATCCTCCAATATTTTTACTCCAAAATGGGTATCAATACTAATACTAACAAACAGCATGACAATTAAATCCAAAAGGATCACATACAATACTTTCATATATGACAACTAGTTAGAGTAAGTTTCTTCATACAAATATATTTGAATCAATAACCACCACAATATCAATTGGGATTATAGCATTGAGAAAAGGATAAATGGAGGATTTAAATATTACTATGAGCTTGAAAACAATTGTAAGTTAGAAAATATTTGGGTATGATATTTTAAAGAAAAAAACTCTATTCTCACTTGTATTATTTTACATGAATGTTAGGTTTGGAGTTATAGTATTGATTAGATTATTGCACAATTAAACTATAATTCATATATTGTTATTATCACACAATATAACATATTTATACAACCTCAACGTTACTATATAATAACTATCGTATCCATGCAATCTAGCTATTTGCGAGAACATATCAACAACACTAAAACTAGGAGCTAACAAACAACCTCCTAAGAGAACAACTCATGTATTAATCAATACATTCTATTATGAGGTATATCTCACATTAAGCACAAGACAAGTAAGAGTTAATATCTCAAACACCCTCCCTTAGTGAGTACATGTCTCGATCTTTATTGCTAAAGCCTTCATTAGTCTATCTATTCATTTTTTAACTCTTGTGGACTAAACTCTATCAAATTGTCTTGTAACCATGGTAAAGATGTAGTTCCAAAGTTAAATTCTATAATTGTTGAACTTCAAAAGAAAATCCCAAATCATAGATATCCCAATGTCAATTAATCAGTAACATTCGATAAGTTTTCTCAAAACCTCACCAGTAGATTCCAATCCACCAGTAGATTCCAATCCACATGCAAGTGTGTACACTTAAAATCCGAAACTTCCCAATTAATCCTTCCCTTTATCCACAACTTCCCAATTAATTGGACAACCATACGTAATGAGTTGCGTTGCATCTCCACTTGATGCGTCGAATATATATGTGCTTTAGAATACTAAATCAATTGTCTTTTTGTAATGATTGAATTATTAATAATTTTATAAACAGTCTTCCATTTACTTACATACATAGTTGTCATTTTTTAGACTTGCTTTAATTGTCTTGAAAAATAATATAAATACTTTTACTTTGTAAATTCTTCTAATCAACCTCTCTAATATATATTAGCACTAACTTCAAAAATTATATTCCACTGCAGCTAATTTATTAACCAATTTTATAACCACGCCATTGAAAATAGAATGAACCATTTGCCCAGCATAACCATCACAATGTGCGCATGCTTAGGATATATATAAAAAATTTCCCCTACTTGATGGTTAGTGGATGAAACTTCACTTTAAATATTTTTTAATTTCTTTAATTGGACAAAACCTTCACCTTTTCGTTGGATAGGGTTCAAAAATAAACCTAGTTCTTGCTCTTTGTAATTGTTGGCATGCATGGTAGTGTCAATAAGTAGGATAAGTGAAATTTATTTCTAGTTGAGAGGGAGGGTTTAAATATAATCTCTCAACCCAAGATTAAGTCTTATTTACATGAATATGTATGGTTGTCCTGAAATATGTGGATTATCTATAAATATGTTTTATTATGTTCTCTTCCCTTATTGAATTGGAAGAGGGAAATATACTCTTTAAAAAATGAAATAAGTTTTAAGGAATAACATGGTGTCGAACAGAATTGCCTATAATTTTCTTCCTTCTCTACCTTATGATATAAGTCCTTCCAAAGGTCACACATGACCTTTTGCTCAAAAGGAAATAAAATGTAGATCACAACCTACAAGCTATTAAGAGGTCCTTCTTACATTTCCTATCATATGATTTCAATCTTCAAACAAACAAACTAAAGCCTATGTAGCTCCCCTTCTTCCTCTACAACCTTCAGATCATAAACCTAGAAGCAATTTTTTTCATTGGTTACATTTTTTTCGTTGACTTATAATAACACTATCAAATTGTTAAATATTGAAGAAAAATTAACTCAAAATGGAAAAATGGAGCAAAATTCACAATTCAAATTACTCAGTGGATATTGAATAAGCTTACACAAGAGACAAAAAAAATAAATGACTGAACTGGAAATGAACTATAACTCAACCAAAATGGACTAAACTTAAACTAATTATGACACCTGGATTGACACCTAGTAGGTGGTTGTAATTAGTTTCTCCAACACTCCCCCTTAATTACAATCACAAAAATTCAAACTAAGGTGCATACTGGTCTAAGTCTCAGCTAGGCTTACAATTTAAAAAAAAAAATGACATCAACTCTTGGGTTGGATTTCCTTTTCTTTTACTTTTCTTCGAGATCCTTTATCCTTAAATTGCTTCCACTTTTTGTTTTTATTTTAAGATTCAAATTTCATATTCTTCATTTATTCTTGTAGCTCTTCCATATTTCCAGGTTGTCTAACCATATCTTCAACTTCTTCAAAAAACTTCTTGTATGTGGACTACTGCCACATGTCATCTATTTTTGTGTGTTTTTCATCACCAATATTCTATTGCAACATAAGTCTATAATAAAGATGTATCTCTTCAGGACTCCAATACCTAAACATTTTATTAACATTTTCATTTTCTATAGCGTCTATGTTGTCTTCAATGTTCATTGTTGCTTATATCGCTTCCACTTCTTTACTAACCTGTTTTGATGAAAATAGTTTTTCTTCTGCTTAGTTTTTAGAATCAAGTGGGTTTCTCTCACCGAGTAACATCATGTCGATAGGATTTTTTTTGCATCATATATAACAATTCATCATTAGCCAATTGGTCTTCATCAAACTGAACATTAACAAATTGAATTGTCGGATTCACCATAACACTAGCTACTTCAATGATAGCTTCATTGTCATCAACAAGCATTTTTTTGGACGCACCAAATTGTCATCCACTTGTGGTTGTGCATAGTGCAACTCATGAGCATCTGTCTACCCTTTCCTATAGCTAGTAACAAACCATCATCATTTTCATCCACTTTGAAGTTGGATTCACCAAAATCTTCATCTCATTATAGATTTGTTGATATTCAACCACCTTCATCTTCAACTTGAATGCTCCCCCTTACACCAAAATCCCTCTAAAGAGTATCCCAAGACTCCTTGTTTGTATATGCGTCTACAATTAAAAGAAGAATGTTTTCATCTATGCATTCCTTTATGAATTTCAATGAAAATGTGTTATTTTGAGCTTCCAACTCTTTCAAGTAGATCTAGAACATCTCATGTTATTGCTTCTACTTTCTCAACCTCTTGAATTTTTCCCTTTTTTTTAGCAATAACTCAGTAAGAATCAAAAAGAAAATCAAATCGCAAATATAGTGTTTTCCTACAATAAAAACACCTCTGTGGTGACTTCTCTGCTACTTAGATTCGACAAAAAAGAAAGTCTACAAATTCTCTACAAATGCATTACTTCTTTCACAAGAAACTATCACAAACCCCCTTTTTTTTTAATGTTACAATATGCACAATTAATTTATTTTTATTTTTTATTTTACTACAGCCTCTTTTAAAAAAACTAAGAACCAAGGTTTTAAAAGAAGCATATGAGCATTTTTATTTTTAAACACTACCCTTGAAGTTATTTACCAGAAATTATATAAACCCCTTTTAAAATAATATCAACGCACCCAAAAATTACATGAGCCCACATGCGTATGGTTTATAATATACAGAAAGCACACACCTAAGGAATTTTGATCTTTCAAACGAGTTCACGGAGACAGATTTGTTTTCCCCCTTTTTTAATGGGGGAATTGCTTCACTTCGATAAGTGACGGCGGGCGAATTGACTTTTCGTGCTCTCAATGAAATTGACATTTGAAATCTCATCATTGCACCTGTCGATACAAAGGCATCTTTCCCATATTCATCACATCTTTGCTTTTTGTAGAATAAGTTGAGTTCATCACGCTTTCTTTGTTGTTTGCAAACTGCGCTGCATCTCCATTTGTCTCTCGGCATAATGCAATCGGTTGCATTGATTTCTTCTTTGATATCAAATCTCTGCAAATCTTTTTTTAATTACAACGGTCTTCTTCTCGACTTCAAGCTCCTCTCTTCCTCAGCTACTCTCATCAAGGACTTATATGCAAACTGAGCTCCTATACGATGTTAAATATTGAAGTAGAATTAACTAAAAATAGTAAAATGGAGTAAAACACACAATTCACATTACCCAAACGGTTGTGAAATAATATTACATAAAGTAAATCAATAATAAATGATTGAACTGAAACTTAACTATAACTCAAACTAAACATAAATTTATTATGAAACATTGATAAACACTGAGCAGGTGGTTGGAATTAGTTTCTTTGGCGTAAATTTTTTCTCATTCGAAATTTTACCAATGGTAATGAGTTGCCCAAAGAAGGATTTCATTTCCACGTTGCTTATCATTGGAATGACATTGGCTTATGTCAACTTTACATCAAAGCAGAAATGATTTCCTCTTGAGACGAATTCCGCGATTCTGTGGCAGTGATTTCCTTCAAACTAAAATAGTTTATGGATGATGGATTAATAACAGAATAAGTACCTATAAACACACCATAGAAACCTACTCTCACTTATTTTCAGTAATTTAATTTAAGCTAGTGTAAATTTAAGTTTAGATATTTCCAGAGTATTAAAACTTCTCCCACAAATTTTTGGATCTTCTAGAGAGAAAGTTCAAGTCAGGCCAATTTACCAAATTAAAATTATTGTCCACTCAATCTGTATTTTATATATTGTTATTCTTATCCCACAATATCACATATTTGTATAAGAATCTATACTTTAGGATACATTACTTATTTTAATCATACGATCTAGTTATTTCAGAGAATATGTAAAACACAATTGAAGTATTAACATCTTCAAACAACTAAGTAATAATTAATACATTTTATCATAGGAATATGACATATTAATAACGAGTTAATATCTCTAACAATCTATTTAGGAGTTATGGAGTAAGATAGAATGGATCCAAAATAAATTTATAACCTACGAAAAAATCCATATCATATATTCATGATTGAGATGAGTATTTCTCCTTGAAATCATGGCTATGACTAAGGATAGATTCTAAAAATTTTACTCACTCCATATCCTATACTCATGATTGAAACAAGTCTTTCTCCTTCAAATAATGGCTATGACTAGTTATAGATTCTAAAACAATTACTAAAATTTATTTTAACTCTTGCTAAAGCCACCACCCAAGATAACATAAGAATGCCCACTAATAAGCTAGGAAATCATTTTGCATAATAAGAAGAAGGATGATATTAAAAGTATTTTTTACTTAGAAAAAGAAAAGAAACTATAAAGGTAATAAAGAATTAGAGAAAATTTATGCTATAAAAATATGATAAGCTCCTACCAAGAAGACCATGTGATATCTAACTTTCAAAATATTTGTTAGGCTATCAACATTATTGTATTAGATCTCATACTTTTTTATCCATATTGTAGATAAATGTCTTCCAGATTAATCACATCATTAGGATTTGATCAAATTTTCAAACCAACTAATGTGGTTCATCCTCAAAACAAGGTGAAAACTCATACAATCTTCATGAACAAATAGAAGGGATGCATCATTGCCCAAAGGCACTCGTTGGAAAAAGAAATGAGTCATTGGAGATTAGTTTAGAATAAATAAATAAAATTAGAAACGAATTATTTAATATTCTAAATCTAGTTATGAATTATTTAATATTCCAAATTTAGTTATAAAATATTTAATATTCTAAATTTTGTTATAAATTAGTTGTTAAGTGTACAAATAATAGTAATATATTGTTAAGGAAATTAATAAGGATAGAATAAGTTCTTAATAAAATAGATGATGTGAAATTATATATAATAATAATAAAGTTTTAAGTGGGTTATTATTAATAAAAATAGTTGTTATATAATTTTGATTAATAATCAGGTTATAAGGTTAAGAGAGGTTGAGAGCAGGTTTCAAAATATTCTAAAAGGGATAGGAATGATTTACTATTATAAATTTAGTTATAAATTAGCATTTAGGAGTACGAGTAATATATTGTTAAGAATACTCCAAAATTAAGAGGGTTAAGAATAAGATATAAATATAAAAAAATACAGTTGTTAGGAGATTATAAATAATATTAAATACTAATAAGGTTTAGATCTAAAATATTATATACTATAAAGTATAAGGTAAAGGGAGGTTAAAATTTGGATTCAAATTCTTATATGTTAATGAAGTAATTAGGAGCTCAATAATTTATCTTAATTATGTTAAAAATAGGGTACAAAATGAATCAATATAAAGATAAAGTGATAATATATGCTATAAATATATAAAGAAAAGGAGAGGAGAGAATTTGCTTTAATATAAATTACTAAGGAGCTTCGGAATTTATTATAATTATGTTAAATAATAATATGATAAAAATAAAGAAAAGAGGAGGACGAAAAAAATATAAAAGGGGAAAGAGGCAAGAGGAGGGGAAAGAGGCAAGAGGATCATAAGGAGAGGGTCAGAATCCAACTCTTACTTTCTGGCATGCCTCTCAATTTCGATAAGCTTCCTATGGTGGAAATGATCTACTCTAGCAATGCCTCTCTAATCCTCAATATAAACATGGTGCTTGGATTTCTGTGTATGCTCACCTAGAGTCGATCAGAGGAAACTATTGTGCCTTATGTCCGTAGTGTGCTCATGGATCCTCTAGTTAATTAGTCGACCAGTTTCTCCAATATATGGAATACTATAGGAACATGGAACCAGGTAAGCACCTTTCATGTCTTTTGGGTCGATAGGGTCCTTATCTTGCCCAAGAGAATTTCTAATAATCCTCAGACGTTTGAACGAAGAGGAAAGATTATTCCTTCTAAAGATATGAGAAATCATATCCCTGGTCCCTTGAATAAACAAGAGATGAACCATCTATATAGGATAACACAAGCAATATTAACTTTTGATCCTTTACAGGCTCTTTGAAAAGCCTTGAGGCCTTGAGTTCTGCAATCCCCTCACCCCTAGAATTTAAGACCTTCCTAAAATTCATAAATCTAATCCCTTGAGACCTATTGTTGACACAATAGGTGGGCATACTTATCTTCACAGTGCAAATCTATTTTACTGACTTCGTACATAAATCACAGTGCAAAGAGAGCCAGTGAATTATTAATATTATCAACTTTTATGCTCCATATATTGTCTGCGCATATCATACCTGAGATCTAGACTCTAACTCTGAACGTTATCTGATTCCAAGATCTATCGATTATTCTGTTTCAAACCCTTTGAAGGTGTTTTCTACATGAAAGAGTGGGCAGAAAAATGCAAGAGGGTAGCGACAAATAACGTGACAAATAAACTAGCAGCTCAGAAATCGAAATGCATGTGACCTGCGGACTTCGGCGAGCTTTTGATAGAGCAAGGTACAGCAAGAGATTTGGAAGTTCACTTCGGCGGGATTTTGATACATGTTTTTTTTGTTCAAACTACAAAAAAGCAAACAAGATCACGCTATAATGCCTTCAGCATTTTGTTTGGGGAAGTTCCAATTCAACACGCCACCAGACATGCAAAAAAGGTGATGGGTTGGAGGTTCACTTCGGTGTCAAACTGTGCAATTAAAGAACATCCAAATGGCCTTGCGTTTATAGGGAGCCGCAACTCAAATAGATACTCCACAGTCCAAAGTTCAACAGTTATATATATCCTGAAAAAATGCAGCAGCGAGTACACAAGTAGCGTTATGGCGGTGTCGCATCAGATAGATATATATATTTAGGGTTAAATTTCTTTGAACTTATTTTAAGAAATATAAGTATATTTTCATTAAAAATCATATTAAAAATATTAATTTTTTTAACAAAATTTATAATTACATTAAAATGAAAACTAGTATTAATATTAAGATATTATTATTTAAATTTTAAATTATTAAACAACAAAATAATTTAAAAAAAAAAGCGTATAAGTATCTTTATTAATTTTTTTCTTGGTAGGGTCGGTTTGTTTTTAATTATACTTTAATAATAATAATTACTTTTATTTTGAGTTTTACTGTCGATTGGGATAGTGTTAATTTCCCACAATTAACTCTTATTATATACCTTTTTCATAAAATTTAAAACACAAATATGATGAGGTTAGTTCTACATAAACCAGTTAATTTACAATTTATGAGTTATATAACCATTTTTCTGTAGAAAAAATTTCCATCACTGATTTTTGTTTAAAATTTTAAAAATAAAATGATTTTTTTAGCTCTACAGAGTTTAATATTAGAATAGATGATGCAAAATTAAATTGAGAAGATGCTTCCAATAATAAGTTGTAATAATTTGATTTTTGAAGTGTTAAAGATGAGTAAAATATGTTTATACAATTATACAGTTAGTTACTTCGTGAGAGATGAATATTTATAAATTAAAGATGAGTACGATATGTCTATACAATTAGTTTCTTCGTGAGAGATGACTACTTATAAATGAAAGATGTACTTAACTAGTGATAATTTTAAATATATATATAGAAATAATATAAAACTAATTTTTAATATTGGTATTAAATATTAACATGAATTATTATTAAACTTAAAATGAATTATTAAACATTTTTACTTAAAATGAATTATTAAACTTAAAATGTGTATTATTGAAAGACATTAATAATGAAGAATATTTTCAATTTCATTAAATATTTAAAAATACTTCTAAAATTTATTTTCTAAACCCCTTCCAAAACATCTATCTAATTTTAAAAATCCATAATTTAATACATATCTAGGTATCCATTAACATCTCTTTTGTTTCTACCCGTAATATATAGATTGGAAAAGACTCTTATAAGCTTCCAAATCACAAAGATAACAAAAATAAATCAAATGCATTGACATCTGAACACAATGCTATATTACTATAATCAAATAATCATGGGTTCAAGGACTTGGTGTTATACTACATTCGACCCTCTCTTCAATTTATACATGGTCATACATTCTTCTAAGAAGGGATTTATGATCTAGATATCTATTTGTAAATATTGGATGCATTGTCTCAAGTTGTAACTCTTTGTACCTTCACGTATGATCTTATGGACATTTTAAGAAAAGAAAATATATATCTATCAAATGTTTCTTTGCAATGATATTTAGGCAAGTCATGTACCCCATAATCCATTATTGTCTTCTAATTGTTTGGATTAGAAAACACTCTTAATCTTTTATTATCCTATAGATAGAAATTAATTATTTCTTTCTTATGCTCTAACATTCTATTATGTCTTTTCATATACTGTGATTAGGGTCTAATGTAACACGAGAAAATTATTATCTTTTTAAAGTTCACCCATATTTCCAAATAAGATATATTTAATTGGTTGCTCGAGCTTAATAATCTTAAGGTAACCATAATCATCTCTCTATGTATGACTAAGAAAAAGAAAATTATACGTCTCCTCATCTAAATATATGGGGAGAAGATGGAGGGATCATATATGTTATGATTTTTTCATCATTATAAAAGAAAACCCTGGGTAAGCACTTCTTCTTCAACATATAAATTTTATGTATACATAAAACAAAGTAAATCTAATTATGGTTCATACCTAATTAGAAATAAAACCCCACAAATATAAAAATATATATGTTTTTTAAATAACTCATAAATCATAATGGGGCACACAAGCACTAACGTACAATTATCTTTTCTATACATACATAGGTGTGCAACAAAAAAACCAAAGCTTTATTTATCTATTCTTGAAATCATGTTAGTACTGTGTTATAATGTAACACGCGAAAACTATTTTTTCATCTATTCTTGAAATCATGTTAGTACTATGTTATAATGTAACACGCGAAAACTATTTTTTTCTTAAGGTTAACCATAATCCTCTTTATATGTGACCAAGAAAAATAAATTATACCTATCCTCATCTAAATATATGTAGAGCACAGGGAGGGATCATATATGTTATGTGATTATATTGATTTTTTCATCATTATAAAAAATTTGAAACCTTTATTCTCTCAACTAAAATTACCTAACTAAAACTAATCCAAAATAATGAAAATTTTAAATTGAAATTTTTTTTTTAACTAGTAAGCATTTGTTCCTTGAAATACAAATTTTACATATACCTAAAACCAACCTAAAACAAATTAAATCTAATTATGATTGATACCTAATTAGAAACAAAACCCCACAAATATGGAAATATATATAAAAAATTAAACTAACTCATAAATAAGAATGGGGCACACAAACACTAATGCACAACTATGTTTTCTATACATACATAGGTGTGCAACAAAAAAAAACTCTAGTTCTCTATTCTTGATATCATGTTAGTGTATTATGTTATAGTTTATAGGAATTTAACATTCAATCCAAAAGGTGCTACTACAACAATATATGTAGATAAATTGGGTGTTCCCATGTAATTTTCTTCCCTAACAGATAAATTAGGTGATGTCATGTAAATATTTTCCCGAACTCAGCATCTATTTGGTTGTTTTTTCATGTGAATGCACACAACGTTGGAATTTGGAATTTTTGAATCCATATACCATGAATATCCTTAATTGATGTCTCTATGGATCATATGACATGCTAACATGATTGAGAAATGATGGGTTCAACATAAAAAACTGTGCACTGTAGATTTAAGGTTATTTCCACTCTTATCCGAGTAAATAAAGATATGTAAGTGGGTAGAAGGCACTACTTTGCGTAAAATTTGTGTCTTGTTATATTTGTGACACTAATATAAACATACTCTTCCTACCTCCCCGTAGTTGTCACTAATGTAAACATAATATTTCTACATCCCTGCACTTATGTGTCTATTATCTTTGCTACAACGCCCTCTAAAATTTTGGCATACATCAAAATTTCATAGCCTACTTTGACTTTGCATGTTGTCGTCACAAGAATTAAGAGTTATTCCATGTGTTTTCTCTGTGTCCTTGTCCCATTTATAATAAAATAAAAGTGTCATTTTTTAGCATATGGAGTGTCGCATGATGCACAAAATATATGTTTGGTGGTTTCAAGGGGTAACCTATGTGTAAATGATTTGGTCTCACCATTTATGTATTGTACTCATTTCCAAAGTTTTAAGCATTGTCACATAAGCGTCGTCAAGTTCGTTGCTAAGTGTATCTTTGGTGTCGCACTTCTTGTAGGTCATCGCAAAGTTGTCGCATTGAGAAAAGAATGTTGTTCATGATTTCTAGGTGTTCCATGTTGTGTCATCAAGTGATAAGTGTGTGATCATGTTTAGATTCATATTTTTTCCCATCTCCCTTCCACCAATCTAACACTTAGTGAAATTGGGAAAACTCCCTGACAGGGCCATGCAGCCTCTTTCAACCAGCCAGTATTTCAACTACATAGTCTCATTGATCAATAAGTATTCTTATCTCTTAGCACTATGCAATGCACAATTTCTACGTTCCATAACAACGCATTGCACAGTCTAAGTGGTCAAGCCTAGCCCCTGAACTATAAAATTGCACAATCTTCCCCTCCAGTCAACTCTGAACTACGTATTTCATAGTATTTTTCCTCAAGCCTCAACCTTGAGCTCCTGAATTCTGCAATTACGCAATCATGTGGCCTCCCTACACTTCCAACACTGCTCAATGGGAAAACACAGTGCTCAAGCCCTCAACCAGACTCCTTGAATCCCTTAACTGCATAATCCTCAAGCCCAGACCAACCTAAACTACACATTGTGTAGTCTCAAGGCTCAAACCTAACCCTTAACTACCTCAACTACGCAATTACATAGTTCTTGAGCCTCTCCCCCAACCTAACACTCAGTTCTAACTTAGTCATTGGATCATCATGCAACATACTAGACTATGGATTTATCATACTAATGTCATCTTGTCATGAGTGAATTGTAGATGCAGGTACTTTATCATGTTATGAAAAGATGATGAAGAAGGATATGGAGGAGGATACCATGCTAGGAGACACCTATGTAGTTGGAAATACAAGTTGATCATGTAGGAGGAAGAAAAGGCACATTAGCTTGCAACAACATCTCAAGATCTAATAACACAAAAGACTCCTTATCTTTAGCCATATGGAGGTGTAAAAGGATATCATGTGCTATCTCCAAGGAGACACAAAGCAAGAAGCAACAAAGAATGGCTTGACATTTCCATGTCGTCATGCAAACCATGTTATCATTGTCATGTCATGTCATGTCATCAGTCATCACATGCCACACATTTTTGTAGATTATGTAAATTCTTATTCAAAAATAATTATAAAGTGGAAATCAAAAGGACATGTACAGAATGTAAAGAGTCATGTAAGAGTTGAAAACTGATAGGAAAGTCAAATAGTCATGAGGGTAGTACAAGAGTCAAAAGGAAGGTGAAGGATCACCCCATTTGTTATATATACACCCTCATTGTACAAGCAATGGAATTTTCACATTGGCTTATCCCATAAGGCATAAGAGAGACAAAGTTACTACTTTAAGTTAGAAAGTAGTGGCCACAGAAAATTTTAGGGGCTAATATTCGCAGGGGGGAAAATTTTCCATGTTTTAAAAAAAAAGATTCACCAATTTCCATTTTTTTAAAGAAATTTTCCAAAATTTTATAGTATAAAATCATTTTATGTTAAAAATCATCTAAATTTTATAGAGACTATATAAAATAATCATAAATTTGAATCTTTTTGCAAAAAAAATTCCAAACAGTTTATAATATGCATATGAGGGACTAATGAGATTCACCAAGGTTTCTAAGCTTTATCATAAATTTTCATCCTTAAAATTTTCCCTCGTATTGGCTAAAATTCTCCACTATTAAAGTAAGTGATGTTCGTTGTATACATGCATCTTGGGACTTTTACTTAATATTTGAAGCCTCATGGCCAACTCGTTTTCATACATGGATTGTGAATATTTGTAATGCTTTTTTGTAAATGTTTATGATTCATGTTTTCTTTTCACCTGTACTAAAGTAGTTGAATTATTTTGTTTATTTTAGTGCTTATCATATTGAGAATGTGTTGTAATTCTTGTAATGCTTGTTGCATCTTTCTGGAATATTAAGCTAGATGTTAGACAAATATTTCCTAATTTTGTGTGTTTCTTCTAGAGTGTTACTATTACCTCTCTCTCAGACACTCACTTTCTCCTCCCTCCATAGTAGAAGAACCCTGATGTACATTCACCAGGCATAATTACTTACTTTTCGAAGGCACATATGTTATTCTCTCTCTTGCCAATAGTTGAAGCCAAGGAAAATATTTAAGTAGATGGTAACCAGGTCATTCCATATGGGACTCCTACACTAAACAATTTGAGGTCTAAATGGGACCTTATATCAGGGAGACCCCATTGAATGTTGGAAATTCCAACAATGTCAACATTTTTGGTGCTAGAAGGAGGGCAACCAAACATTTATGGCTAATAACTCCACCCACCCACACCATGCTTCCTTTGGACAAGGCAACAACATCCCCAACACCTCTTTGACTCATATTCATGAAAGAGTCATATCTTGTTAGCTCGTCCCTTTATAAAGCTGTGAAGTTTCTTACAAGCACATCTAGGAAATTTGACCCATAACCCGTAAGTTCACAAAGGCTATCAGGTTGATTCCTGGAGTGAATAATCTTCCTCATTTTTCAAAGAAGAAAGAAACAACTCCTACTAGGATAGTGGTTTCTATAGTGGAAGATTTGGTTTTTCCTACCCTTGAAGAGTTGGCAGAATCTGTATACAACCTAGAAATATCATATCAACCTCAATCTTACAATAGGGGTGATGGGGACAACATTGTGATCCTAGAAGGCACTTTCCATGGTTTAGGTGGTCACGAATAAGATTCCTCAGATTCTAAAGAAGAGGAGTACAGAGACAAGCACATAGAAGACCAAGGTATAGATTGGATAACTCAAGGCCCACTTACCATTCAGGGTATTTTACATAACATGCCAAGACACTTGGAAAAGATGTTAATGAAATATGACCCTTACAATACGATTAAAGCAAAAGACCATTTGGATAACTTCTACCTACACCTGCAAATGCTCGAGGTACGATATGATGATGTTGCATGTAGACTCTTTATTTGTACCTTAGATGGTAGAGCAGTTGCTTGGTATCAAAGTCTTCCCACAAATTCAATTCAGAATTGGAGGGGATTTAAAAATTTGTTCCCTGAAAATTTCGTTGATGACAAAACCCCAAGGGAATCTGAAGATGGGGAATAAAAGGTCAAACATATTAATGAGGGGTTTAATCAGGTATTGAACCAATTTCCTCTGAATATGACACCTCATTCTTCCATCATGATTGATTACTACACTTTTGTCTTACCAATAAGCATTTCACAGTTTGTAAAGAGAGCTACAAAAGAAACTCTTGTACAAAATTTTGAAGAAGCCATTGTAGTTTAAAAGGAATCGCGTGAAATTGGAGTCATTTTCGATAATGGATCATCTAAAGAATCCAAGGAGACAGGAAAAGGGTCTCAGACCTCTTCAAACAAGGCCAAAGATAAAGAAGCTACTAATCTAGAAAGCTTGACCAAGACCATCAAGTATTTTCCCAATGAGGTGGCAGAGCTAAAATAAAAGAAAAGTGAGACCATTGTTAGCAGCAAGCCACCAAAGTTCAACATCCTAAGAAGGACTAACAATGGAAACAACAACAGTAGTGAGTTGAATAAGTCTGCATAGAGCTCGAATGGCGTGTTGAATTTTTAAAGCATGGGCATGGACTAATATTGTTCTTCTCATCAAGAATATCATTCAGAAAAGACATTCCCACCGTGGAATCATAACATGAATGCTTTGGTTGCTCACATCATTGACATAGTACTTTCTGATGAGCAGACTTAGGAGACAGAAGAAAAGGAATAATTTGTTGTGGCTGAAGAGACTACATGTATCAAACATGCAGTGAATACTTTCAGTTGTGTGTTCATTGCTGAGAATAATAATTCCAAAGAACTATTACAAAGTGAGGCACCAAGTCAAAAAATAAATTGTCAAAACAAGTTGAGAAGTCAGGGACCTATTTTTGAACAAGAGTTGATGAGGAAAAAAATGAAGGAACAATTGTTAGGGAAAATCACACATCATGTCAACTCAACTCAAAACACTCAGGACAAGTTTGGAAAATATTTTACCTTAAATAACACTTCCACCAATAGTAAAAGAAATTCTACCACTCCAAAAGTGTCAGACAATGCCACTCCTCGAGACACTTTGGAAATTTTGGTTGCATTAGATTATAATATAGTGGAAGACATGAAGAAAATCCATGCCAATATTTCGATCTTTGAGCTTACAATGATAGCTAGCTAGTGGGAACTACTTCTCAGAGCCCTGGACCAGCCTTCACCAAGTGATCATTCTTGTTCTTTGCAAAAGGGTTCTGGTAAGTCTTCTAGCCCCCTGGAATCAACTATTAATGTATTGACATTAAAATATAACACTCGTTTCCCTCCGTTTCTATTGAATTTCAAAAATTTCAATTAGAATGTACACAATTGTTTGCTTGATTTTGGTGCATCCATAAACGTAATTCCATTATTTGTTTCCAAGAAAATCAATGCTAAATGGGATAAGATATATGCATAGATCATTCAACTAGACAAGTCTCTTCTCCAAGCTATAGGGTAAATCAGAAATTGTCTTATCCACATATGATGTGATCATTGAGTTCACAAGTGCATAAACATAGTGATTATGGACATTTTGGAAGCCTATGGTGTACTTCTAAGTATAGACTTGTCTACCAAACTATAGCCATATTTTGTTACTGATTGGTCGCATTTATGGCTTCCGTATAAGGGCAGGAATAAAAAAATCCAAATGGAATCAAAACCTTACATCAAACACATTGTTATACCCTTCAAAGGAAAAAATGATCCATTTTCTTTCATAGATTTAATTTTTCGAAGTTGCTTTTTGGAGACTGACCTTGGGTGTTACCTTTCTTAGCCTTCCCCAATCCCACCAGACACACAGTTGGAACTCCTTCCTAGTCCAACTGGTGGAAATAACCTATGTACATTAGATAGTAGTAATTCTAGTGTAGGGAATTTCTCATGTTTGGATTTTCTATTTTGATGGTTCCAAGACACAATAGGGCTTTAGAGCTAGTTCTATTTCAGTAGACCCATAATGGAGGAAACAATTGATCTCTTGCCGCTTGGAATTTGAATGCACTAATAACATTGTAGAATATGAAGCACTCATCTTGAGCTTACAAAAATCCATTGACCTCAAATTTGGGGCTCTTAAAGAAATAGGTGACTCTGAGATCGTCATACAACATGTACAAAATATTATACACTATTTCACCTAATTTGGAAAGTTATCAACAAGATGTATAGAAATTAATTTCTAAATTCCAGGCTTTCAATATTGTATATGTTCCTAGAATGTCTCTCTAGTAGAAAATGAGAAATTAGGTACTAGGTGACTAAAAACGTTAGTCACTGAAAATTTTCCAATTGAAATACTACCTAAAATGAGCAATCTTAAGTGACCCATCTAAAAACAACTACATAAATGACTAATTTAGTCCCAAGTTAAAATATATGACTAGCTAATAAGTAATGCAACTAAGAATGACTAACACAAATGAATAATTTAGACTAGAAACAACAATGCGACTACCTAACAAGTATTACAATAATATGAATCAGTTGTTTATGTTAGTCATTTTAATTGTATCACTTCAACAATATAAACTTAAAAGTGATTGGTATTCAAAGGCTATTATAAATTTGTTAAAAGGTTATACTTCCTTAAACACTTGTTTTTTATAGCCTAACTTTGTAGTTGAGTTTTAACATTCTACAAACTATTATTAATTTTAAAAGGTCACATGTTGAAATCTTAAAGAAAAAGAAAAACTCTACTAAAACAACATAGAAATTTTCCATCATTTTAATAAAATGATTAACCTCCACACATATTATCATGGTCAATATCCATGCCTTAAATAGAAAAATCAGAATATGTATATATATACACGACCACATTTTCACTCTAATTTATTGTATAACAATTGAGTATGTAAGTATACATATAATTGAATATATAAGTATACATATAATGAAGAGTGTTTATAAATGTGAAATAAATATGAAAGTTGTCCTTTTTTACTATTAGCATGTAGTGTTGGTGAAGCAATAACAAAGCCCACTTTGTTTCCCTCCTTGTTTTTCAGTGATCCAGAGTTTGTTTTATTTTTCCTTAAATTATATTTTCATCTGTGCATTTACTATTTTGGTGGGAGCTTCAACATTTTAGAGTTTCAAAGTTTTTTTCTATTGTCATTGTTGCATTGCAGAACAAGTAGCCATCCATACTCTTTCCTTTCTAACCCTTAGGCAAACCTTATCAACTCAAATTCTTACTGCATTTGCTAGATTTCGATTATAGGTATTTATTTTGAATGTGGTAGAAATCTACATTTAGGGTCACTTCCTATTGTTTTGATAAATTCTACGTGAGGTTACAGGAGGATTTTACGTAATTTTGAAGTCAATTTGGGAGATGTTTGGAATGAAATTGATTGTACATGATGTATGTTTAAATACCCAACTGTTATTATATGAATGATTGGCTTTCACTTGCATAGAATATGATACATTCAATATGTTGTTGGTAATGGATTTCAATGGGGTTGCTATATGATTTGATTTCTAAAATGAGTTTGTAAGCATGGGAATTTTTGATTTGGAGGAGTAGGGTTTTGAAGTGGAGCAATATCGAAAATTGGGGGCATTGAAGAGTGAAATGGGTCTGGTTATAGCATGGACAGACAAAAATGAAAGTCACTCAATCTCCTTAGTATTGTATTGTGAATTTTGGAAGGAAGTGGGGGATGTTGTAGGTGACAATGGGAACTCAAATACGCAATTACCTTCAAAGCTGAATGGAGCAATGATTCATCGTTCGATGGGCCATCATTTATTGAGCAATACTTCTAGTATCAGCCCTAATTCTACTTCTTCTCCTCTTCTTGCCTCCTCCCCTTCATCCTCATTGCTTGGAAGGTTTCAAGGGAAGGATGTGCTATTGTATGGCAGTATAGTGCAATCGAGGAATACATTTATGCATGCGCGTGGTTTTTATGAAATCGTTTTGGAAATAGAGCCTACCAATGTTGAGGCTAACATTGGAAAATGAAGTTGCCTCCAAATACAAGGTCACATTTTGAAGGCATTTGATTGCTTTACAAAAGCTATTGCGCTCAATCCCAAAAATTCTTGTGCTCTCAAACACCGTGGAGTTTTGTACAAGGATGATGTAGCAAAGCTTTGTTTATCCCAACTAACATTGCTTGAAATTTTTTTCTTTATTTTTTTGTGTACTATTTTATGCATTACATTTTTTTCGGTCTCATGTATAATAGTAGGTGTTTTTTAATTGTTTTTGAAACCAAATGCATTTCAGCATGTATCTTAAACAGATTAGTTCATGATTTTTTAGCTTAAAAATGTCAATGTACACCCAAGCACTAGTTTAGAAGTTAGGTTTATGTTATGGAGGAGAACAAACAAATTTGACAATTGATCCAGAATTTTATATTATTACAACCGGATTGGAAAATTTTCAAATCTTATAAGACTAGTAATTTGCTACTTTGGTCAACAGGAAAATGGATTTTCAATCACAAAGTATGTGACTGAAAGAATAATTAAATTATATCAAGTATATATGAATATAACCCTTGCTTTTTTTCAATAGGTCATAACACTAACCAAACTATGGTGGGAGTTTCAATATCGGTTATTCCTTCAAGGAATATTATTTTGGAAGCATAAAATTTGCTCAATAGGTTCATAATGTGACTATGGAAGTGCTTGAGAAAGTGACAGAAGAGCTTTAAAAATACGAAGGCAAGGTTGAGGCAATGGAGGTTCGATTAGAAGTTGGGATCTCATTTTAACCTAATAATAAATCTCCTACAATGGATAAAGATGATAATCATTTGCAGAGTTGTATGCTCCTTCCAAATTTTGATGGTATTTCTATTGAAAATAGTGATCTTGTTTAGTCTATAAAATTGTCTTTTGTTTCCAATGAGGGGGGTGATAAAGTGGAGAAGGTTGGGACTCAATCTGGATATTTAGAAGAAAATTCTATGTCTAAAATTAGTGATAATTTCATATTTGAGATTGGATAAAGAATGTCCCCATTAGAGAGGGTATTTATGGCTCAGTTGATTTCACCCTTTCTGGTGAGATAGATAAAAATGTGGGATGCTGGAAATAATTTGAAACTAGCCAACCAAGTAAAGTGATTTGGGTTTACTTCCATTTATGATGTGAAGTTTATTTTTATTATCTTAAATGAATGCCATTCTTGATGTAGAACAATTTTTTCAAATGAATGTTTTGTTCACTATAATGTCATTTGGAATTATTGAATATGTTGTGGTGATTGAAGCCAGATTCCTTCATTTTTTCTAAAAAAAATTGATTATTTAATTGCTCAAGTATTATTCATTTTGAGTTCATTGTTTGGAGTGGGTTGGAGTGGGTCCTTTGTTTAACTTTACGGACTTACAAATAGGGTGTTTATCAAAAATATCTTATTGTTACTAGATTTTGCTGCACAGAATAAGGCTTCTCCAACATGAAAAACTGGGAAAGATGAAGTCGAAGCATGTCAAAAACATGTAGATGATAATGTTAATTCTACAGTACCTGATACAATTTCGATACTCTAGAAGGATGGTTTTGTCTAATACTGAAGCCAAATCTAAAACTATGCCCAGTGGAGAGAAAATAAGTCATGCAAATACTATTACAGAGTGAGACAAGAAATTTACAAGTCATGAAAAAAATGTGGTGACAATAAAGTGGTAATTTTATGTACTACAACCATGATCTGTAGTGCATCAGTTATGTCAGGGAACCGTTCCTCAAAAATTGAGGCTAGATAGGAACAAAAACCTTCTCAGAAAGTTCTTCTTGATATTCGCCCAAAATTTACATCAACATGTGCCATGTGGCTATCAAAATTACTAGATTTGAATGCAACAATAGTAATAGTATCAATGTTTTTTCAGCAAATTTTCACAGATTCACAACAAGTACAATTATGTGCACACATTCTTGTGTACTTGTCACTTATGTGAGTTATCTCTATTGTGTTTATTTTTCCTTAGAACCCACAATTGTTCTTAATTGTGCTCTATAGTCTAACTAGCAATGCATGATGTGTTTTAGAAGTCGAGGGTCATTACCATATGAAGCACTGATGATAACAATTTTTTCTGATATAGGGAGACGTGTGTGACCATGTTCTATGTTGAGTTCGTTACCTATGTTGGATGATCATTGCTTATGTAATATTTAATTTTTAGTTATTTCATGTCTGTTAGCCTCACTCTCTTAAAAATCAATAATAAATCCAATTATTAAATTAAATAAATAAAATCATGAGAATTCCTCAAACTAAGGAGTCTAGTTTGGATGAGAGATTCTCTCCAACTAGGTCTCCTAAATTAGTGTGTAAATTGAGAAATTGTCTCAACTAATTGAGTCTAAGATAGATGCACTATCTTAAGACCACTTACTCATGTATTTAAATGTATTATTAAATTTTTGAATAATTTGAATTACATGAGCATGAGAGACCACATAATGGCTCTATATCTTTTCCGCCAGTTTAATTTTTGTGTGTTAATTTGTTGTGCATATGGTTATATCGCTTTGTGATTCTTCGTCATGTGGTATCAAAGCAGAAAATATCTACGGAGCCTATGTAAAGAGTGTTCAACATAGCCTATTTTTGGATTGAGCCTGTGAAGTCCGTCGAATGCGAAAGCCAGTTTAAGTTGGTCAAAAGGTGTGAGGTCTGCATAAAGGAATTTAAGTCTTTTTTGTGTGTGTCAAATTGTCTGAATTCTTTCGAATTTATATATTTTATTAGAGAGAAAATTCTATATGAGGTTGTTGAAGTTTTCCATGCAATCAACATCATGGTAGAATGCAATCTGAAATCAGAGTTCAGGTTGGAGCTATATATGAAGAACAACTAAGTGGTGATGATGGCAATGGTGTACTTGTTGAATCTGGTTTAGTTTGGCACAAATTAAATTTGAAACGCACCCTTAGTGAATCTGAGAGAGGCCATTTGAAAATGCACTCAAAAGCAACAACACGTTAGCAGAAATCGCGTGGACATTAGCGCCGCTACAGACTCTTCATCTCCTCGTAATTATGGATGTGCTCCTCAAAAAAGTTCTTGAGCATTTTGCACACTAGGACACGTAACCTAACAATAGCACATATTCATGGGAGCTCAAAATTCTCTCTACATTGTCATTTGTGTGCTCTGCAACTATTTTCTGTGCTTTACTCACGGCCTCAGCCCCTGAGATTTTCCCATCAATGTTCTCAATTTCTTCGAGTTCTTCCAGATTCTCTAAATCATCATCCTCGTCTTCAATCTCTTGTTGGGTAGCTTCAGTTATACTAATTCAAAGTAGCATAACCAGTGAAATGCAAATTAAGCTTCTAGTAATCAGATTGTTTTAGAGAACTCGTTTTCTGTATGAGATCTCGATGTTAGTGACTTGGTCAATTTGCAGAGTTTGAGTTTAGGCAAAAGCAAATTTCCAAACCGTGTAACTGAAAGGTGAAGATGGATAACTTAAGGTCGCTGTTGCATGCTACTGAATGAAGTCATGGGTATCAAGTATCAAGTCATGGGTGTGGCATCACGATCTCTCCGGTGGGCCACTGTTATTCCCTAGTCCGATTCTGTATATTTGCGTTTCAAAAGGAACAAAAGAAAAACTGTTATAAAAAGATTAAAAGCATCTTTGTTACACCCTCAAATTTTTCAAACAAGCCAATAACAGAATTTGATTTCTCTTCAAAAACTGTTCAACCTCAGATACAAAAGAAAGCTTCATGGTAGGCACTCCAGTCTTTTTCTAGACCCAAATCACAATTTCATATCTGGCAAGGCCTCCTGTATAAACTTGTGAAGTACCATTAACAAAAAACAACAGGGTGGGATATCCTTTGATATTATACTTGGAAGTAGTCTTAGTGTGTCTATCCCCATCCATTTTTGCAAGCAAAATAGGAATACCCATATTGCTCAGTGTTGTTGCTACAAATTCAAACTCTGGCATCAATTCAAAGCTTCTTTTTGTCACTGGTGCGATAAAACAAGAGACTAGGATAGTTATCGACCTGGAGGTTTGGATGTTCATTTGCAGAGACATCAATCTTTGCTACAAGAAGTGATGGAAAGCGAAGAAAATGCTGGTGGAATCTATGGAATTAATTTTCTCCTTGAGGGTAGAAGCAAACCGTGAAGAGGATGCAGCTCAACGTGCTAAGGAAGAGACAGCAAAAGGTGTGCATTATTTTTTTTTTAAAGGAAACGAGCACAAAATTTTAATTTTTGAAATTATTTCACTTGACTTCATACTTTTTAAAGTTACATCATAAAGTGATTTTTTATATAAAGTGATATCAAGCCTTTGGAGGAATAATGACATGTTTTAATATTTTGGATTGATAAGATTTTTTTGGAGTGAGAAGTAAAAAGTTATTTTTTTGTACATTTTGGAGAGATAAGGAGTATTTCTAATTCTTTATGTAATGGAGCAATAAGTGATTTTGTGGAGTTATAAGATTCTTATTTTGTCAATTTGGAGTGATAAGAATTTGTTTGAGAGAAATTCATTGTTCTAACTCAAAGTAATATTTTACTCTGAGAGCGATTGAGTAACTATAGTCAGTTTTTGAAGACAATTTGACGCCAAGGAGTTCTCAGTCTTTGCTTGAGACGCCTCACTGAAGACATTGTCATGATGATGTATCTTGAAGGTTAATAGAAACATATCTTTTTGTGGTGATTTCATCCTAGATCTGCCCGAAATTGAATAAGGGGATCATCGGTACACTCTGTGTCATGAATGTGCTTGCATGATTTGAGTTGAATTTGTAAAACACTCTTTATTATGCTTAAACAAAACAACTACATACACATAAGAAAGTTTGCATATACAAATCATCGATCAAGCTCCTGAAATCAAAGCTCCCATAATCAATTAAGTTCATAAGCACAAAGCGTCACATCATCGACTTGATAAAAGTAATATTTTGCAACAACATTTCACAACAGCTAATTGACACCATCAAGTTAAGGACGCTACAAATCAAGCGCTTCAAGCCTATCGACATCAACAACACTTTTGTTTCACTTTCAAATAAACATGTTTTAAACTGAGTTTTACATGTGCATTTTCGGTTGTAACCGACACCCTCATTTGATTTCTTACAGTGCATACATTAATTCAAGTCAGTTGTCACTTGAACATTTATCATTTGGGTGCATTTTCAACAGTGTTCTACACCCATCATTTTTTTTAGCACATTCAATGCATCACTAAGTGCAGTAATAACACAAGAGTTCAAGACAATAATTATTTCAAGAAAATACAATCAAGTGAGCGAGTGTGTTCATAAAAAAGATCAAGAAAGAGAACGTGTTCATAAAAAGCAAGGAAGCGTGAGTATTTCATTCAAGTACGCATAAAACAATCAAGCAATTTCCAGCCCATAATCAAGCAAGCAATCATCTTCAAATGAGAGTGGACTCTAATCTTCAAGTAAGCATCAACAAGCACCCTAAGATCAAGCGAGCATGTCAAGTAACCAGATAAAGTACAATAGTTCAACCCACAACAAGCAAGCATGCGTAAAGTTCATTAAATAATTCATAACATTTCATTCAAGCAAAGTGATATTCATCAAGCGAGCGTACAATCATTAGTTCAAGCAAGTGTTTAAAAGCATCAACAATCAACAACCAGTACAAGCGAGCGTGTCATTTCAATGATTGACTCAAGTGAGCAATATTTTCAAGCATGACTTCTACGACAAGTGAGTCTGACTTCAAAGTAAGCAAGGCAACATGGCGACACACATTCAGTTGTCCCAAATTATTAAAAATTTAATGTTATCATCATCTGGTGGCATGGTGCACATCAGCAAAACCACTCTTGTTGACATTCAAGTGCATATTCAACATGCACATGAAACGATTGAGTTCCTTCAACTAGAGTCGCAATTGTAGAGAAATGAGTTGCAAGAGAAGTGTGTTGCTTCCAAGTCTTTGACCAATCCAAAGACAGCTGAATATTCGACTTCATTCATCCAACCAACTTCAAGTGTTGAAGTTGTTCAAGTTCAACTTTCTTCCAAACCCATCATCAAGCCATGGGAAGAAATTCAAAGTAATCGAAATCGACACGGCTTAGGATATGTCAAAGATAATGACAACTTACATATCCCTGATTATTCAAAGCCCATTCAGTTTTCCAGTGCCAGATTACTTGAACAAATCACCTCAGCATGTTCTCTGCAACTTGTCGACCGATGACAATGCACACAAACTAAAGTTGCAGACAAACAAAAATGCACACAAACTCAAGTTGCAGACAAACTGAAATGTTCTCATTGTCAAACAACTGGTCATCTGGAAAATCAATGTTTTGATATCCATCCTTGTAGCCATTGCTGCAAGTCAAATCATACATCAGAGAAATGTTGCAACCAATAACAGTCAGCCAAATTGAAGATAAAGTATTCATGGATTGATCCCTGGGAATGGTCATCCACATCCAGAAGATTGTACAAGTTTTACAATCGGATTCACTCACACATATTGTAGCCGACAGTCAAATGAATATGGTACTCTCATACAGTTGAACAGGGGAGTACACCAGTGAAATACTCCTCCACCTACAGGGGGGGTTCAGATATATTTTGGAAAAGATTGCCTCTCCTTTCAGTTGACAAAGGGGCAACATGTCAATGAAATTGACAAGTGGTTGTCAGACTAAAAGTCTTGACAACATCAGCGAAGCAGCCAGTGGGCATCTTCATCAGCCAGTGGGTGATCATCATCAGCAAATACACCAGTGGATGTTCATCAAATTGAGTTAGTGGACACCGGATGTTATTTTCAAGCAAAGGATAGTTGGATACTTTTGTGACTTGGCACATGATGGATTTTTCAAGCGACATTTAGAGATGAATCAGTCATGCAACTGACTCATGGTCTCTTCATATTGTAGTTTCTTCAACATCTCGCTTTGGCAGTTTTTCAGGAAAATGTTTTTTGAGGATCAACTTGAGAACTTGGAAGATGGTTCCTTGTTCATTTTGGATTTATCATTGAGGGGGGGAATGTTAACCTCACTCTCTTAAAAATCAATAATAAATCCAATTATTAAATTAAATAAATAAAAGCACGAGAATTCCTCAAACTAAGGAGTCTAGTTTGAATGAGAGATTCTCTCCAACTAGCTCTCCTAAATTAGTGTGTAAATTGCGAAATTGTCTCAACCAAGTGAGCCTAAGATAGATGCACTATCTCAAGACCACTTACTCATGTATTTAAATGTATTATTAAATTTTTTCAATAATGTGAATTACATGAGCATGAGAGACCACATGATGGCTCTCTTCCTTTTCTGCCAGTTTAATTTTTGTGTGTTAATTTGTTGTGCATATGGTTATATGGCTTCGTGATTCTTCTTCACTATCTCTCCAATATCTCTAATATGAACAATCTATTTGTGTGCTAATATTGTGTGTTAGCATCTCAAAATGGTTTCGCTGCATCAGATGGAGGGAAGAGTGTGTGGGAGAATGATTGGTATATTGTTGCATATCATATTCATTGGAAGTGGTTCTCTAGTACCTCAAACATACCTATTCACACCCATTTCTTAAGCAAAAAAACAATAGTATTTAGAAAAAAAATTGAGGTCGTGAAGATTACAACTCATGCATTCGTTAATGCCATTGATACAAGGAATCTTGTTTCAGGAATGAGGTGAGTAGATTTGGCACTGTTAAGGAGCCATTTATTGTCGGCTAGAGTGACTAGGGTTTCTAACTTAGGGATGGGTGGGAGAAATAATACCCCCTAGGAAATTATGAGTTCCTCCCCCCCCCCCACTCACATTGTCACCACTAGGGTGAAGTAACCGAGTGGATGAAGGGATGCAAGGGTCCACCATTTAGAGGGGTTTTCATCTTGAACCCCGTTAAATGAATGTAGCAAGGCATCAGTATTAATCTACACAAACTGGATACTACCCTAACCTAGAAGTTTTTCTCCTTGGATGCCTTACTTGCCTTTCCCTGGACCATGGGTGGTCCCTCCTCAAGGACTTCCACTAGAGTCTGGCTTACAGATTTTTTGTTTTATAGTTCCAAAAAGAACTCAAGATGCACTTAATAACCAGAGGAATTATGTATCACTTTTTGTACCATATACACCAATGACACATGTTGTTCCTCATTTCCCAAGTATGGTGGGGGCTACTACTATTCACAAAAGTACCAAATATGGTACAGATGTTGAAAAAACAAGTGTAGTAGTTGGTAAGCAGTCCTGCAAGGAGAAAAAACCTAGAAAGAGGAAAAAGAAAAGTGTTTTAGAAGAAATTTTTTGAACTGGTAGCTTGCAAGTGACATCCACTGTTATTAAACACCCTACTAAACCCACATCAATATCTTCCCTTGGGTCGTCAATGACTGTCTCAACTACTTAAAATTCTCTCATTGCATAAGGTATTGGAATCTTGGGTACACCTTTTGTTTCTCATTACCAGGTAATAAGTAGATGAGAAATTGGACAGAGAACTATATTTTAAGATTAAACAACAACTTCTATAGAACAGGAAAATTCGAATTTTGAATATGCTACTTCCATTGCAACTATTGTGGTTAGGCACAACCAGGGAATTTGGAGTCAATTAGTGTAATAGCCTAGTTACATTTCCTTCTTAAATTAAACATTGTAAATGGATTGAGTTAGGGACATGGGTTCTAGGGTTGCAGAAGACTTTGCCTGTGGACAAATGGAAAAAAAGGGGCAGGTGGAATCATAGGGATTGGCTTGCAATACTTGGAAAGTAGACACAAGTTAGTCAAAAATGACAAGGTTAACACACACAAAAATATGGAATAAGATGGATAGGTAGGAAGGATTTGATTGGCTTGCTTGTTTTGCACCAGATTGGAAACCAACAACAAGGGGCATATATTTTTCTCTTAAGTAGTAGGAGCAAGGGAATTGAAAATGAGAAGAGAATAGCATAGGAGAGGAGCACAGAGAAGGGTTTGATTTCCTTTGTTGCAAACAATGCTAGGAAATAACTATTGGGTTTCATACATAGATGGAAGGAACAAGGATAACGTTGCACGTCCCTATTCAAAACTCAAGTCCAGTAAATTCATTGAAGAGTGGAGGGAATCAATCCCTTGAAGTCCCTACACCAACAAGCTATTTTCAATTGAATCCTTGAGAAATTTCTCCTCCAATCCATGGAATCTAGCTAATGGGTGACTGTTGAGTCAAATTATAGCATTGTAATTTGATTAAACATAAATCATCAACTCGAGCAGGTAAGCTTGTGAGATGCATGCAAATTATATGCAGGCCTAATACTATAAGTGTTGATTAATATAACTAACCAATCATACAAAACCAATGACTCTTTCCTGCATCAATCACTTAGCAGCAAAGACTATAGAGTGGATTGAACTTCCCTCTACAGCTCTTAAGATTGCTGATGATGATTAGGAAAAGATATAAAAATAAACTTACAACAAATTCAGAAATTCAATCAACATGAGAAATCAAATCTTCATTAACTAAATCCCACATATAAACGTAAACTAATTCATTTCATCTAGTGTTGTTGATATATTAGAAATAGTACATTAGCTGTAAAAATGAATTATTACTACATAACATAAATAAAATGCATAAAAACTAAACTATGGGAGTTGTGAGCAAAGGGGGCCCTCCCTTACTCACAACCCCTTCAAATTAGAAGAGCTTGCTCACTGCAATGGACAAAACATATATCTTTATATTAATCTGAAAATATAGTCGCGTAAAATTTGATACACAGTCAGTGCTGAAATCAACCCAACACTCTAACAACCCCTATCATTGAAACTAGGACAAAATTTATACATTTACAAAGCCCATATATGGCTTGAAATAAAGGAGACTACTAATCTAAGTCATAAGCTAATAGGTCTATTACAATGTATCATTTTTAGCTATACTGGGTCTTATCCATGACTAAAAGCATGGATTAGACAAAAACTCATTACATGCCTATAGATGTTCCTCCAAACGGCCAACAAAAGTAAAATTTTCAATCTAGGCGATGTGGTTGGCATGTCTGAGATGGCCAATAGGATAGCAACCATGTTTGATATGTTCCTTTGCAAAACCCATGTTCCCCTTCAACTTAGATATTCATGGAATATGGATAACCACCGATGTTGCTAAAGGAAATCTGTGATTGCAAGAAATCCAAAGTGTTTGTAGGAGATAAGTTCGCGTAGTTGTTTGCAGGAATTATGGACCTGTTTCTGAATCGAAGAAAATTTTCACAAGAACTCGAGATTAGTTGGCATGGTAATAAAATAATGAATAGCTAGCTAAGGAATACTCAAAGTTAAGGTAAAAGATTATTTTTAATATTAATTTGCATAATTTCAGCCTATGGCACCCTTTTGGCAAAAACACAAGTATTATAACTGGGATGGGCATAGTAGGGGTTGAAGAAAGTCAAAATGTGAGAGGGAAAGTATAGAAAAAGGTGTCAAAATTGGGCAAAACCAAGCCCCAACATCTCCTCCACACCTAAGTCCTTTCATGCTCCTTATGCAAGCAAAAATATTGCATCTCCCCAAAAAGAAAAAGGAAATCACTCCTTATCCTGAGCTGCATCTACTGTAGCCAATTGATTTGCTACCTCTCCAACTGGTTCAACTGGTTACTGCTGGATTCTGCAGGAATATGACCCTTGTATAGTTCGTTCTTCCTTTTCATATGATTGATCTTAGCCTATTTCTTTTTCATAATTTGGGTTGTTTTTTGGACCCACTCTTCATGCTCCTTCTAGATATGCAAGTTTTTCTCCTTTACGGTCTCATTTTCCTTTCTTAAAGCTCTCTCCGAAATGGTGAGCTCGGTGATGATTTCTTTCAATTCCTACAGAGACTGTCTCTTCTGAGGGGTTACTTCCCCTCCCTGATGTCCTTGGAGAGATTTAGGGAGCCTGAGGTCCCCCTCAGCTTGTTGTTCCTCTTCTGTGTTATTTTCACTTCCATGCAGTGGGGAGTCCTGAACGAACATCTCTTCCTCACCAATAAACTCAACTGACTCAATCTTCTCTTTATCTTTGGGTGGGCCATGGTGTTTCTCCTTCTTCTTATCCGGTGTCTCGGGCAATACTTCTGCATTTGCAGTATCTTTTATTTCTAGCTGAATAGCCTGGCTTCTAGTAAATATTTTTACTGATGTGGAAGTACCATTCTTCGACTTGGGATTTTGGCCCACAATCTACCTTGTCACCACCATCTCCCCATGTTTTTCTGCTTCCTTCGTCTGTAGCCCAAGGGTCTGAGGCTTGTTCTTCTTCTTTGGTTTTTCTTCAAGTTTCTTCTTAGTGGGATTCGAAGAGCTGAGGCTACCCCTCTATTCCTTCTTTACCAATGGCCTCTGAATCTGTGACTTTTTCTTCACTTTTTCCACTGGTTTTTCTGTTGTAGACTTTGAAGGGTCAGATTTTTTCTCCTCTTCTTTCCCTTTTATTTGTATCCTAGGTGTCCTTATATTTTTCCCCAATTTATCTATTGGTGCTTCCTCCATAAAATCTGACTCAGAATCCTCATCCTCTGCAAAATCGTTTTCAGCCAAGAACTCCTCCCATGTACGCTTTTTATCTTTCAAAACCTACACCAAGATTATTTTCACCAACCCGTGGTGGTAGAAGTTTTCCTCTAAATTGACCCCCCTTTCCTTGGTAGTCGTTGACATCTTCATCAGCAACATCCTCAAGTAATAGGGAAAATTTAATAGCTTGTCATGGAAATGGGCAAGGAGCCGAATATGAAACGGGAATGCAAGCCCGAAGCGACCTTCACACGTGATGTATTTTTGTAGGAAAAACAACAAGTTATGGCACTTACTCTTCAAGAACTCCTATGAGATTCCCTTAGTCCAATCCGAATGCTCTCTTCAAAGGAAGGGCGCACATAAATTCTTGTTGAAATGTTGGTTCTTGAACCAGCATTCTCCGAACTGTGAAATCTTGCATGCTCGTGCTGCAAAACCCTCAGTCAACCTGAATTGAACATCTTTAACTTGAGCCTTATCGCCATTTAGGTTCAAGGTGAAAGATTTTGTCACCTCAGAGTTGTGGCCGTTGAATCACTGGAAAAATGGAAGCCACCTTGCTCTTTCTAATCTCTCCTTGTTGCGAGGGTCAGCCTCCAACAATTTAGACCCTTGTAGCTCAAAGCAAACAGGGGCACATAATTTTGACATGGTGAAAGACTCGAGGACAGGGTATATGAAATTCTTTGGAAATATCAACTTAAGCTTGTAACAGACTTGTGCGATAAGGGAGGGCTTATTATAGAAGCTGATTGCAAAGAACGAGGTTTTCTAAGGACGGGTCATGATCATGATTTCATCATGATCCGACTTGTAGGAAGATATGAGGAGTACGTATAATGATCGTGTCAGAATCATGGTGATCAAGTGAGGAGATGGAGTCATAATATACGAGATTACGACTTTATTTTTTGCAAGGGTGACCATATCCAAAAATTCATACAAATAATTAAAAATAAAAGTGTTAATTACCCTTTACCTCAAGCGTCTCGTCGCGAACTTTACTTTACCTTATACCTTCCAATGGTCTAGTACTTCGGATGATGTGTGCATGTCCTTGAGATAATAAACCACCTAATAATTAAATCAGATATATGATTTCACAATTCATGACCTCGACTAGTATTAAAAATTTGTTAGTACTTTTAAATAATTTTAAATTAATGTTCTTTCTATACTTTTTGTTTTGTTTTTAAAAAAATCAGGGTGCCACTATAGGAAATGGAACTGGAATTGCTAAACTTTTTCTACTGGAAATGGAACCACATTGTTGAATCTTCCAGAAAATTGATATGCAACTTTTGAAACTTCTACATGATTTCGGACAATGACTTGTGGAGATTCTGCAGGAAATCATACCATGACTTTTGCAGCTTCTGCAGGAAATAAAACCATGACTTGCACAACTTTTGCAAGAAATCAAGCCATGACTTGCGGAGCTTCTACAGGAAATCGAACCACCAACTAACACTTCTCCCTCACTTGTGTATAGTCCACTACACATGAATAAATGGTGCTGATGTCGAATGCAATGAGCTCATTAGACCACCAACCATCGAGGTTAGTTGTTAACCAATGTAAGGCCCATCACCTTTAATGAGAGCGAGGACCAAGGTATCCTGATGCATCCCATCAGGTGTGAATTAATGTGTTGATGTCGAACCCCCCTGTAGGATCTAGCAGTCAAGGAGCCATAGTGATTCCCCATTGCTAGGATAAGTCTGGAAAGGAAAATCAAGTAGTTTATTTCTTATCTAGACTCAACCATGCAGGTGCAGATGTTCCTATTAATGATAGCTTTCCTGACAAAAATTTGATTGTTATTTTTGACAAAACAGCTTTTTTTGAAACCTCCTCCCATCAGATTCAAAATCTCTAGAGATTCTAGTCTGATTTCTCTGAGAAAAATTGTTCTTTTAGTATCCTTATTCAGTTGATTAATTTTAGACCTCTGTAGATTATATTGAAATCTCTCCACCAATTCCTCAAGGCTCTCCCCCTCCTTTTGATTCATGCCAAATATTTCTTCTCTGAGGTCCCTAGTCTTGCAATAATCTTGATACTTTCTTAAGAATACCTTTTTCATTTCCTCCCAAGTTGTAATGGAGTTTGAAGCCAACCCCATGAAGCACCTGAGATCCACATCCTTCAATGATGTAGGAAACAACTTCAGCTTCTAAGCATTGGAAGAATAGTCATAGCTTCTACATAACACATCGAATTTGAATAGAAAGGCATCAAGATCTTCACTCGAAATCCCACAAAAAGTAGGCAAGGCGGAAGGAGGAATATTCTTCATCTGAGTAGCTCCACCAGCCTCCTTGATAGGGAATTCGAATGTGACAACTTATTCTTCCTTCTCATCGTATCCATCTATGTGACCAATCCCCTCTTCATGGGCCATTCTGGACCAAAAGGAAGTGGAGTCTTTGTAGACTACAGATCCTACCGAATCAATGGTTTGGATTTCTGGTTCTTGAACAGGACTGCCAAGGAATTCCTTTTGAGGCTGACCATTGATCAGAGATGTTTTTTTCCTTGTGACAAGAGATTCAAAATGGGCAGCAACAAAAGATTTTCCTACAGAAGCTGCTACAATAGAAGCAGGAATATGTTCTGGGCTCCTTTCAAGACCACGGACCTACTGACTGCACCCTTCTTCTCTTGGAAAGTGTCGAATGACCTGTGAATGAGTTTTTTCTTGCTACCTTATTTCTTACAGACTTCTTTTTCCTTGTCAGTGTATTAGTAAATGAAGTGGTGCTCAGACCACCACAAAAGACATTTGTATATGTTGGACCCAATCATCTACTATGAAAATAAATTCAAAATAAACTACTTAACAAATAATCAAGACACAGATTTGATGAATTTCTGACATCCTCTAGTGTGTGGGCTTTGCCCTTCGTCTTACCACTTCGACTCCCCCGGTCTTGAAAAATTTCAAGCAATGCATGTAATAAAAACACTTCAGTATATCCCTTTAGCACCTCCATGGAAACGGTGCCAAAATGTTGAGTCAAATTATAGCATTATAATTTCATTAAACATAAATCATCAACTCGAGCAGGAAATCTTGTGAGATGCATGAAAAATAAATGCAGGCCTAATATAGTAAGTGATAATTAATCTAACTAACCAATCATACAAAAACAATGACTCTTTCTTGCATGAATTAATTAGTAGCAAATACTACAGAGTGGATCGAACTTCCCTCTACAACTCTTAAGATTGTTGATGATGATTAGGAAAAGATATAAAATTCAACTTACAGCAAATTTAGAAATTCAATCAACATGAGAAATCAAATCTTCATTAACTGAATCCCACACATAAACATAAAATAATTCATTTCATCCAATGCTTTTGATATATTAGAAAGAGTACATTAGCTATAAAAATGAATTATTACTACATAACATAAATAAAATGCATAAAAACTAAACTATGGGAGTTGTGAGCAAAGGGGGCCCTCCCTTACTCACAACCCCTTCAAATTAGAAGATCTTTCTCATTGTAATGGAAAGAACATATATATTTATATTAATCTAAAAATTCAATCCTATACAATCTAATACACAGTCAGTGCTGAAACCAACCCAACACTCTAAGAACCCCTATCATCGAAACTAGGACAAAATGTATACATTTACAAAGCCCATATATGGCTTGAAATAAAGGAGACTACTACTCTAAGCCATAGGCTAACATACCTGTTACAATATATCGTTTTTAGCCATATTGGGTCTAATCCATGACTGAAAGCATGGATTAGACAAAAAAATCATTACATGGTTGTAGTTGTTCCTCCAACCGGCCAACAAAATAAGACTTCTGAATCTAGGCGGTGTTGTTGGCATGTCTGAGAAGGCCAATAGGATAGCGACCATATCTGATATATTCCTTGCAAAACCCATCTTCCTGTTGGACTTAGATGTTCATGGAATATGGCTAACCATCGATGTTGTTGCAGGAAATCCGCGTAGTTACAGGGAATCCGCAACTGCAAGAAATCTGAAATGTGTGTACAAAAGAAGATTGCACAACTATCTACAGGAATTATGGGCTTGTTTATGAATCGAAGCAAATCTGCACAGGAACTCGAGATTAGTTGGTATGGTAATATGTGAGGTGAAAATTAGTCTTGTAGAAATTTATAATAAGTTGTATGTAGGTTACATTATGCCTACATAGATTGTGCCTGAAGGGTGTGAGTAGAAAGCCACACCTCTAACCCAATGTAGATATTCACCTTTTCCCACCATTGATAATTAAAAACATAACAAAAAGGTAATAAGAAAAAGATTCCATATTTCTCACCCGGGAGGTGTAGAAACTTATTAAAATATTACTACAACAATGTCACTGGAAAAATTTCATTCATTGTCTATGAAGGATGAAAAATATATATCATGCCTTAAGGTTGAGTGACAAAATTTTCAAGGGACATTGGCTTCCTATTAGACCAAGGAGTCAAAGGCTCCCATTAGTTTGATCTACAACTTCAACCTTGGAAGTGATAGACTTCAGTTTTGTAGCTAGTGTTACTTTTAGCTTAAAATGTTCTTTTCTTAGGACAATTACTTCAATGTTCCATATTATCCCATTTATCAATCCATATTATTTCCATTATCAATCACATGAACCATTATCACATTGACAGTAACTTAATAAAGACAATAAATGGTAAATGCAGAAGACAAGAGAACACAAGTATATGGATCAAGCTAGGGGAAAACCTCAAGATGGTGAAAAGCATTGATCAATTCTTCTTATTATTAATGTCAAAATTTTAGTAGAGAGAGTACAATAATTCAAATTAAAAATTACGTCATGTCAATTTGAAGATATAATATCACTTCCCTTAGACAAGTAGATGTCCCAATAAAAATTTCAATTTCAACACTCTATCAACAATAGACAGATTGTGCCCTATCTAATGGTCAACGATGGTAATTGCATCGAAAATACTGTCGCTCTTGAGCTCAAACTTTTTTAGTAGACTGGATCCTAGTTAGGTCTTAGTAGATGACTATAATAACTCCTTTTCTCACCCCCAGACTTCCTTCAATGGTTGTGGCCTTCCTTCTAGCAATTCGAATCATCCTTTTAGACTAGTCCTAGCCCTTGAACATGCCTCAAGACCCTTCTACTTCCATAAGACAAGGTTTGCAACTTACTTGAATTGTTACTTACCTTTCCAGGCCCCCATCCAAGCACTATTAGGCCTATGACCTGCTTAATGATGTCTCCTAGTGTTGCAGCCTACTTGAAGAAGAGAGATCCCACAAAAAATAGTCCCAACACACATTATGAACTTCCCTAAAGTCTGTGACTGCCTTCCTGTAGGATATTTGCCTAAAAAGAGGATAAAGATTACCTATAGCACACATCAAATTAACCGAGTCTTTAACCTAGCATTTTCCTCCTACCTAAGGAACTCAACCCATCAAATAGCCCAAAACAATCTTTCCCTTCCTCATTCATTGGAGACATCTTCCTTCTACAACTATTTCAGAGAGGAGAAAGTAAGAGGTGTATGTATCAAATGAGTTCGAAGGTCACTTAATTTTATAGGAGATGGAGAGGGATTTAACTTGATTAATTAACCTTAAGATGGCCTTGTTAAATTGCATATGTGTGGTATTGAATCCGAAAACATATTTCTCCTTGTCCAAAATTGGAAATAATTAAGTGAATTTTGGTCCTTTCAAAAATAGGAATTCAATGCCACAATTATCTTATTCAAATAAGCTTCCCAAAGTGGAATTTGGCCCTAGTTTCAAATTTTAGTAGTGGTTATTCCTCATCAATAAGGTTCGTTCCTGCCATAAAATACATAACAAAGCTCAATATCTCTTCAACTGAAACAACAGGAGACTGTTCTCAAAGTATGAATCCTAAGCATTGGATTAATTCATTCTTGAAATCTAATGGAAGCATTGAAAGTTGGAATTGGCATCCCATGCAGAATAGTATACAAGTATTACATTGCTCGCAGGCTCCTAATGTCTAATCTAGGTTATTGAGAATTTCATCGATGATGTATTAGTCCTGACATACCTAACTAATCATGGTAACAATATTTCACAGTTATATGTTTAGGCTTGAACGACATATGTGCTTCAACCAAACCTTATACAAATCACCTTGATACATGCATCCTCAAAATATATCATATGATTTTCTTGCATTAACCTAATTATAAAATGATAACTACAAGGTATACTACTTACGAAACTTTAATTGGCATGGTATATAATATGACATCGTGTTGATTCTCATAGTCATGGAGCATTGTTTTTTTTGCATGGTTTTGTGCACCAGTCATGAAATTGAGTGTTGTTCTTAAGTATGCATTCCTACTGCATAAGCATTCCTTGGTAGCATTTCCATTTGAGCATATAGTAACAAAGACATGTAATTTCCTGAGTCAAAAGTATTCTATTATCACCTATTTTAGTCCAACGACATGCCATCCCATCACTTATTTAATCCCAATATATATATCCATTGTCAAAGGAAATATTTCCATCTACTTAAATTGATTAATTGTACAAGAATAAGGTCTTGTGGAACTATACAGTTAAATCCAGGTCTCCACTTTGCACACGAATATATGTTTTTAAATCCAAATCCAGGGTTTTTAAGTCTACCTTCACTTTGGGTTGATATGAAATGAATATTGTTTGAGTGTTCTGGCGGATTTCTATCACCGAAATTTAATCACCGGGGATGCTTGGATCATTAAAGAGATTAGAAAATAAGCTCCATGTGAAGTGTGTTAATTTATTTTGGGTCCAATTCCCCTGATTTGGTATAGAGTTTGTATGTGTTAATGGAGAAAATATGCATTTCCTAGATTTTGTTGGTGATATGAAAAATCATCTTCCAATGCCTCAATTTATTTTTATGGGAGTGAGCCTGCATTAGTTTTTCATTCCATAGGGAACAATTTACATAGTGGATTGCATATTAAACATACAAAAAATAAAAGGAAAATGATGATATCAAAAGTAGGGTAATAAAGAATTAATTCAAGAAAAGTAGATACAAAGTATAAAAAAATAAAACATGTAGAATGTTGTGAATGGTGAACTGTAATGGGTTCCCCACCTATGCATTGTAATTTCCTACTACCGCTTTGCAGTATCTGGTGGAGAATAAATTATGGAATGAAGGTGTGACTACTTTGCCATATCTGATTTTTTTAAGGGTAAACTTGGGAATTTCAATGCTTCATTATTTGTTATTTGGAAGAATATGGGTATGTGGTCAATGTTGACCATGTCACCCACAAAGTGCCTATATAATACGTTGGGATAGAAAGGTAGATTCAAAAGGCATATATTTTTGCTTATTACTATTTCTTACTACTATGGTGGACCTTTGTTATGCTAGCCCCTAGTTTAACAAATGATAATTCAAATGAGAGTAATTTAACTATGAACTCTCGAGTATTCATGGAAAATTAATCTTAAAGAAAAAGCTTAGTGTTTTTCTTTCAAATCTCACCTTTTGTCTCGAAAAATTCAAGAGTACCATCTTGGGTCTTGGACCTACTAAAATATCAAATTTTGTTGGCCTACAAGATGATGGTGATGATTGTTGAGAAATCTGGCTTTTTGCAATGGTTTTCATTCATATCTCTTTGAGGCACAACTCCTTAGATCTAATCATGTAAGACTTTTGTTATAGGTTTCCCCATTCAAACTCCAAATGTAAAACTTTTGATTCTGGTGCCAATTGTTTCAGTATAAACATGTTATTGAGGATTCAATTTATACAAGAATTGACAAATCAACTGATGGTTGGACAAATCAATAATCAGATTGACTGTGTAGTAAAATCAAATTACCACAACATAAATAAATTGCAAGTAATGCAATCTACGAATATTCTCAAAATTGAAAATGATTATTGCATTTAGAGATAATGTCGATGGGCTATTGCAAGGAAAAAAATTTGTTACAATACTTCGATAATTTTAATTTCATAATTGGGGTAGAGAAGGCCTCTACCTCCCAGACATCATGATAAGAATTTCATGGTGGGTAATATAGAAATATTTTCTTGGTAGCATACTTTAACTCTAGTATTGAATAGATATTCCTGGTTCATGAGTTCATATTGTCCTATAATTGGGATAGATTGTACAGTGAAGTTGGGCACCTAGAATGTAGTCCAACAAGACTACCATGTAGATAGTCTATGTAAAAAATGTAAATACAAGTAGAAAAGGATATTTTCCTTTTGTAGTAGGAAATGATCATAGGTAAGGATATGATAAAACATCCCTTTTGGTTTATCACATGATCTTCATAAATAGGAGGCACTTCATCGCAATTTAGAATCCTTGTTCATTGTTGAAGCCTATAATTTATCTGTCAGTTATAGTATTGATGAAAAATCTTGATTAGTTACTAATTAAAAAAAACAACAACAACAAAAAATGGTTTACATGATGTGTTACAGTTAGCATCTCAAAATAATTCTGGATTAATTTCGTACTCTAAAGCTAAGATTTCTTTTCTAGCTATGGCAATAGTAGTTTTTACATCGGTCACTGAAGCTGTAATAGTAAGAGCCAAGATTGCATCTAATGCTACTTTACAAGCAAAGCACATTGAAATGGAGGCTTTTAGTTATGATGGTAAATAGGATTTTATTTTCTCTAGTGAAGTTGGATTTCTTGAAGGAAGCAAGGGCCATTCCTATTCAATCATTGCAACTGCTAGGGAAGCTACTAAAAAGAGGGGTGAAGCTGCTTCTGTTGCTACAAAGAAGTTGGAGAATTTGGATGTAGTTGTGAGGGCAATTGAACTAGCTGCACAAGATGTATCTCAAGCACGAGTTGTTGTGGTCATGGGTGATCTTGCTCCATTAATGTTGAATGTTTTACTGGAAGTTGGTCCATAAGCTTATTGGAAGCTAATGGACCAAGAAGAAAATACTCAAAAATATGATAATGTTCACAGTGAAACACCAACTCAACAAATTATTATTAAAAATTACAATATTGTTGAATCTTACAAGTTTAAGGATAAGAGATATGCATTCAAGAATGAAACCTCAAGGAATACAAAAGAAGGCTTGAAGGGTCCTACAACAAAATTGTCAAAGAATGTGGAGAAGGATGTCACACAAATGCTAACTAATTTGCAATATGATATCTCAATAGAAATGGATGTGGAAGCTCGTAAGAAGAATCAATCTCTTTGTAACACCTAACTTGTTTTACTTGTTTCTGTTATAGAGGCATTCACAATGGGGAAATAACAACTCTTGAAACTGAACCTAGGTCTAAAATCACAGTGATCCATTTTCTTCAAAGGATAATGACATCAAGGATGGATCACTTGTGTACATTGGTGATCTAGCAAGGATCCTTTCACTTCTCTGATCTTTTCTTTAACATTGCAATATCCTTGATCATTTCCTCTGCCATTGATAAGAGAAAACATTGATTGGAAACCAATTTTTTGTTAACAACCTAAATTCCCTGTTTGGTTCTCAAAACCATGTTGAATCATATAAATATTCCTAGGTTGTCTCGGATGAAGAGGGTCTTCGGGCTACTTGGTTTCCAGCCAAAGTACTGATCTTGAAGGATGGGAAAGATTTCGTCTGTTATGATTAACTACTTTCTAGTGAAGGTCATCTAAATCATCAAATTTAGTATCTTGCATCTTTCTCTATTTTACATATCTCTTTCTAAGTTTTTTTTAGTGAAAATCATTTATTTAATAAAGGAATGATACATTATATGATTTATGGCATGCTCTTCAACTTATGTAGGCCCAGGTAAGCTTCAAGGGTGGATACCACTGAAGGGAGATAATGGAAAAACACCTCGAATTAGTATGGCTCATACTATGATTGTAATCAAATTTTAATGCACACAGAAGCAGTATAGAGAAGATATGGGTAATTATATTTGGTCTATGGGAGAGCATGTGAATGCATGGATACGTGATGGGTAAGCTCTTGTCATTTTCTCACATCAGGTTTATATTAGATCGCTAGAAAAATTTTGCACAATCTCTTAATTTTTATACTTATCTATGGCTTTTTGTCTATATTGAATGATTTAAATGGAAGTGGCCTTGAAATTGCTCTTCCTTCTTAAATTTTTTTGCCTATAAATTAACATCTTTGATTTCTTATATTTCTTCTTATTTTTGTGACTTGAACCATGAAGTTATACATATGCTTCACTCAAGAATATCACTCATTTCTTTGATCTGGTGTTAGTGAACATTGTGGCTTCATGGATTTATTCCTGCAATGGTCCACTAAAATGGGTCAACATCTGGTGAGTTGGTTTGACTATTGTCTGGAGTCAACCATTTGGGTTGTTGAGTAGTAGCTTGTCATTTAAGTTTTTGTCTCATGGTTGTCATCCCCATTTTGACTCATTTCTTTTCAAGCCTCCCAACATACCCCCAATACACACTGCAACCATTGTGGTTACATCAATTGAAGAAACCAGTTGGTTTCAAATCATTGGTACCATTCCATAATGATTTCTCCTAATATTAGCAAGGTCCCATTTTGTATTGTGGTAGGATTGGTTAGGGTGAGGGATTTCCCAAATTCCTACAATTGAGTATCATCAAACCAGTACAATTGTCAGAATATGTTGTTTTCTTCAACTAGTCGATTGTATTTTTCTTTCCCACATCAATGGCATCCATAAACATTTTATGGTTTTGTAAAACATGATAAAAATCAAATCCTAAATTGCTTAAAATTCTCCCCTTTATCTTGAATACATCTAAGTTTCAACTATTTTCTACATATGTTATTATCATGTACACATCATGTTGAATGATTATTCACTGGACAAGTGTTTGAACAACACTTTCCCTTAGGCTCTAACCATAGATCCATGTATTATTTCTCTAGCACCATGTATGTTTTAGAGTGAAAAAAACAACGTGGAATGGGGAGATAGATAAATATCTCATGTTAATTTTGGAAGCTACATCAAACATATCATCATGCTCATTGCTTAGGACTAGCCCAAGGTCACATGGTTTAGCACTAACAGTATACTGAAATTTCTTAAAAGATACCAATTGTTCAATATCATTTTCGGAGCTTGTTGTGTCATCCTCCAACAACCTTCATCTGCAAGGGGGATAAATGAAGAGGATACGGACATATAATTGTTAAAATTGTTTAAACTTTACATAAATCATGAAGGAATTCACAAAATTTATCCCCAAAGCTTTAAATTTACTTTCCATTTAAAATCAAGATTTGGTATTTAATTAATATTTATTATGGTCTCATAAGTAAATAGTTTTTTCCTTTATGTAAATAAAAGTACATTAAAGTAATTTAGTCTAATCAATAAATTAATGGAAAATCGGTATGCAACTTTTTTCACTCCTCAGTTGTAGAAATGTTAGAAGACCTATTTCTCAAAGAAACAAATATTTGATTATTTTATCTCTCTTATCTACTAATTTATTTTTATGGTCTAATATCAGAGACAAGGTATGAATAAACCAGGGCTTAAAATGAGTGAGGACTTTAGGGATTGGCCTACCAAGTAATGGTTCGGTGAGCTACATTAGAGAAGATAGATATCAGATTGAAGTTACCAATATGGTCATATTTTTTAAAGGAGCCATACATTTCCATATGATTTTGGATTTTCAACTACAAAAATTTCATAGTCATGTTTTTAAATGAGCCATACATTTTCATATTAATTCATTACAAAAAAGGAACATAGAAATCCTTTTGATGAAAGGAAGGATTGGAGAGCCAAAGTACTTCTTGAATCAATTCATGTACATATATGTGGACCAATGAAGACAATATCATCCTTTTGTCCAATATACTTTTTGTTATTTGTAGAAGGATTTTAAGAAAATATGTGTGCATTTCCTAAGTTAAAAATGATATGCCTTTTCCAAGTTTCAATCGTTTATATCTATGGTAGAGAAGCAATCAAGGAGAAGCATCAGATGTTCAAATGCATAGCGATGGTGAGTTGTCTTCCCACGATTTTAATAACTTTCGTAATTAAGGAGGAATACATAGACAATATACTACACCATATACTCCATGAAAAAATGGAGGTGTATAGCAAGGAATTGGACCATTATGGAGATGGCTAGGTGTACATTAGAGAGAAAAATATTTCCTCATAAATATGGGGTAGAGGCAGTTGATATTGTTATATTTTTTCTAAATAGATCACCTACAATGTTTGTTCCAACTACCACCTCAGAGGAGGCTTGATCTAGAAAGAAGGTTTAGGTTAGTCATATCAAGGTTTTTGGTTCATTACCATCCTTGAATTTGATGTAGAGAATGCAAATAGAAAAATTTCTTATGTCGTTGCAAATGAGCTCAAAGTAATTATCAAGGTAAAAGCTTAATTATATTCCACTTTTGATATGACAAGTTTAGGTGTAGAAGTTTGGAAGACTAGTACATATATTTTTGGTTCACAAAATAAGTGTGGCGAGGGTCTATTAGACAAACATAGGATGGATGATTGTAAAAGTTCAACTACACCTATGGAGAGAGTACTGAGATTTTCTTCCAAATTTAACTAACAATTAGCAAATGAGTCAATTTTTCAGTTAAATAGTGTAAGTTTGATATATCCTACAACTACTAGGACATATCATAGCTTGTAATTAGAAACATATCCATGTTCATGACACATATGAGAGTAGGAAATTGGAAAACAACAAAAAGGATTCTGAGATATGTTAAAGGTACAATAGATTTTGGAATATTACATGGTGAAAGTGATGTAGGATAGTTAACAAGCTATGCAGATTCTAATTGCATTGGATCAATGGATGATTAGAATTTAACAACTGGTTATCTATTTAGTATTGGAACAAGTACAGTGCCATGGGATAGCAAGAAACATGTGGTTTGTCTTTCTTCTATGAGACAAAATACAGGGAAACAACAAAAAGAGAATGTGATACAATTTGTCTTAGAAAATACCCTGGGAATTCATGTTTACGTAAACTAAGCCAACAATTATTTTATATGACAATTAGGGTGTTCTAAAATTAGCAAATATATAGTATGACACTTTCCTAAGCACACTAAACACATTGGTGTACATTTTCATTTCATTAGACAACTCAATAATGGTTTACATTGTCATTTTCATGTCTCAAATATGATTCATTTTTTGTTGGAGATCCTTCTGGCACCTGAGCCATCGACTTTGGAAATGTTTCTAGTAGGGATTCCTAAGGTTTTTAATGTTGTGATTATTTAACATCATGGTTATTTTTGGCAAGCAATTTTTTTATGAATGCTAGATAAGACATCGGTGAATAGGCAAATAGATTTTGTATAATTGCAATGCCCATTCCATGATATCCTCTCTTTATTGTTTGATTGTATTTTGAATTTTTTCCTTTGATTTTGTTTTTTCTTTTAACTATGAAATTAAAAATACTTGGTATCATGTCCATTTAAACAAGATACAAAGCTTGAAGATAAGATTCGTATTACATGATATTAATTGAAATATTTTTAGTTGTTTTGTGTTAAAAGATTTTCATGACTACAAAAGTTTACTTTTATGTTGTTATTTGAGAACAGATTGTCTATATACTTGACCAAGTTCATGCATTAGAGTATGAAATGGTGTTGCAAATAAAATGGAAGGGACTAGATGTCACACCTCTCATTATTTGTTTTCACAATTTATCTACATCCTGAGCTTTTTAGCATGTAAATTTGTTGGCATGATTGTGCTTAAGCTTTCTCTGGAGATTAAATACTAAGTTACTAAGGTGTTTTTTTGTATGGTGATGTTTTATTTTCTTTGTTTATATAAGTCATATTGCCACATAGTGGCCACTATCACCCAACTGAAGAAAAAGTGTTCGAGTTTCTTTCTTTTTATGGGGAAAAATGACATTGACATTGTTGATGTTGAGGGATATGTCATATAAATATTTTGTAGTCTACTTTAATTTATATTCCAGTATTCATCGTCTTTTATGTCTTATACTCTTCATTGTGTCTTCTTTTGTTTTCATGAGATGAACTCAGTATTGATGGTAAGAAGAAGGAATTGAAGAAAGAGAACAATAACACTGAAGCGACAAATGCAAAAAGAGAGAGAGAAGAGAACCAATCTAGTGATACTCTTAGAGCCAATATCCTACATAAGACACACATAGAGACTGATGGTCAATTCTTCAGAGTTGGTGAATTCACTTACAATGCCTTGGAAACACAGTGATAATGTTCTGAAGTGATGAAACAATATTTCATATGTAAGTTGTAGTCCAACCAATATTAAGTTGGAAACTCGTATTGTAATGCTTGACATTTTATATAATATAATTTACGTGGTTGAAATTATTTATAGTTTCACTTGATATTATTTAGTATTGTAATTAACTTATGTAACTTTAAGTTTTCATATTAGATGAACATGCCCATTGTATGACATTTTTTTTAATTTAGTCACAAAATCATGCTAAATAATTTATGTTGATAAATAATGAACACATAAAATCAACATAAAACTGTTAAACTAGTAGTTTATATTGATTAATGATGAAAACAAATAAATTAAATACACAACTGAATTAGTTGTTTATAATGATTATTAGTGAAAGTAAATGGAATTAATATAAATTGTTAAATTAGTTGTTTATATAATGAATATGAAACTACCAAAAGAAGATAAATGCCTACTACAAATGATAAATTTTTGATGACAAATGATGAGTAAATTTTTCATGTATACGACTATTAGTAGTTAATTTACAGTGTCATATAACACAACCAAAATTTAGTCATATTTATTTGGTCATTAATTGGTCTCAAACAATGACTAAAATTTACATATATATGACTATTATTAGCTAATTTACAGTATCTTATAACACGACTAACATTTTAGTCATATTTATTTCATCATTAATTAGATTTATCAGGTGATCATATAGTAATATATTATGTTGTATATTTGATCATTAATTGTGGCAATCAATAACTAAATTAAGGACCAAATTTATGGCTAAATATACTACAGGACGAAAAAATTGAGACAACCAATTAATCACAAAGCTAAAAATGACTAAATGTTGGTCGCATTATAAGATATTGTAAATTAGCTACCATTGGTCACCAACTAGAAAATGGTCATTTATATGAAAATTTTAGTCATTTTTTAGTAACTAATTAGCCATTTTGTACTAGTTCCCACAATGGAATCATAGAATGAACGCTCTCGCTGCGCACACCATTAACACAATGTTTTCAGATTAGCAGACTAAGCAGACAGAAGAAAAGGAAGAATATGCTATGACTGACGAGATTGTGGGTATCAAACACACATTGAATACTTTTAGTTGTGTGTTCACTATTAAGAATATGAATGTTGAAGGACTATAACTAAGTGAGTCCACAACTCAAAATAAAAATTTTCAATACAAGTTGAGAAGTTAGGGACCTGATTATAAAGAATGCTTAATAAGGAGAAAATTGAAGGAACACCTATTAAGGAAAATCACACCGCCTGTGAACTCAACTCGGAACACTCAAGACAAGTCTGGAAAAGTTTCTACCACAAAGAAAACTTTCACCAATACTAAAAGCATGTATACCACTTTGGAAGTGTTGGAAAACACCACTCCTCTAGACACTGTGGAAATATCAGTTGTGTTGTATTATAGTGGAACACATCAAGATAGCTAGTGAAAATATTTCGACCTTTGATCTTACAAGGATAGCCAGCCAGTGGGAATTGCTTCTTTGAGCCCTTGAACAACCTTCATTAGGTGATAATGATTCTTATTCACAAAAGGGATTTGGTAATTCTTTTGGTTCCTTACAATTCGTTCTTAACACATTGATATTAGAATCTAACACTCTCTATGTAATGACCCATCACTTATTATATGGAACACAAGAATATTAGCATGCACATGATAGCTACATATGCATGCATTGTATGTACTACACTAGTATACATGCTGGCTAATATTGGAAAATGTCAAAATTTCAGGTGATGAATTGATTATCGAAGTAAATCCATAACTCAACAAAATATAATGAATATATCAAGTGGGGTACTTGATATGTATACCACCAATATATATATGTGATTAACACATTTATAAAAAGAATAATAACAATGAATTATGAATAAAATTTGTTTAATTTATAATTTAAATTAATAGAAATAAATAAAGTAATTTATTTAATAAACAAATAAGGTACTTTATTTAATTTATAAATAAAGTGATTTACTTAACTTTTAAATGAAGTAATTTAGTTAAAGTACAAATTAAATAAATTGAAATATATCAGCTCATAAATTAACATTACAATTACAACTAATGCTTTATCACATTCATATAACCATCTCTACTAAAAAATAATGGAGGGTTCTAGAAAGTACGAGATGGACATTAACGAAAAAGAGAAGACGGTGATGGGTTTTTGAGATGGTGGAGTTTGGAACATATAAAGGAGTCGAGGAGATCATCAGAGGAAAAAGGCACAAAATGAGAGTTTTATTTCTGAACTATGGTAAAAATGGTTACTATGGAGAGAAACACAGAGTCTTGAGCAATTGTTCTTGGGCTTTTTGGAATGGGGGCCAGAATATTTGTCTTCTAGATTAGGGGACCATGCAAGTAGACCCCAGATAGGCTGGGAGGTAAAAGGGGCAGTTTGGTAACTATAGCAACTGGAACAACCATAGTCCAAGACACCTTCAATTGATTCCATGTGTTCCTCTACAATTTAAATTTTAAATTTCAATCACTATTTATTTAAAATTTCATAGTTAAGGTTTTACTGGTTAAAATTTCACAATATGGGCATCACACTCCACCCTTCATTTTCATTTACTTTAAAATTTTCAATTACAATGTTCAAAATTATTTAGTTAATGAAAACCAAGACTCTAATAATCCTTATCAACTCACGATTACAAGGTTCACAATATCGCTAGGAGGGCTAGAGCTCCAAGATCGAGTGTGCAAATGAGCTCTAGGGGCATCTATTAAATATATCTAGGCGAGTTAGGTTTTATGATGCACATGCCTAAAATCAAGGAAAAATCACCACTTGTGTGAAATTCATAATTAACAGCTTCGTGGACTTAACCAGACATCAATTTGGCAACTCCATTTTTTTAGGGATACCAACTTTGCTTTTTTGGGAAACTACCTATTCACACTAACAAATGGGATTGTGTAATTTCCAAGCTCTAGAGCTTGTACAATTCCTTACGTCAATGAATTACACAGTTTTTGAGGGGAAGAGAAGCTCTTGTGTAGTTTATGAGCTCAACATGGGCCTACTTTTCCATGATTGCATAGTACATATCCTCAAGGCCTACCATAATTTCTAGAGACAATGGATTGCGTAGTTCCAAGAGGGAAGACAAACAATGCTACAAGGCCAAGGCAAGAGATGGCTTGTGTTAGAAAAGCTTCAAATTCGAATTGAAAAATACATCACAAGCACTGCATGGAGGGATAAGTCTCCAACATTACCACGAATACTTGGCACCAGTAAAATATAAGTCCCTATAGGTAGAAGGTCAGCTTCAAAATCAAAGCATAGGAAACATTTTGGAGGGGTGGTTGTAGCAGCTACAACACTTGGCGACACAGTAGTAGAACACCCACTCTCTCTATCAGCCTTATCTCTTGTAAACCAGGTCTAACTTTTCAGAAAGCATTTTTCATTTCATCAATCACCATAACTTATTTACATAGCTTGAGATATAAATATAGTCTCTACCATTCTCTTCATCGAAAACACACTAACAAAAACAAGCCAAACTTAGTTGTTTCGACTAAGGAAGAGGAGTATATAGATACAAAAGTGAAAAAGGATTATGAGAGTCTTAGTTTTCATATCTAGTGTCGCTTTGCTAACAGCAGGCCTAGATAGTACCCCGATGAAGTAACTTTAGGAATAAAAACATTTCTCTGCCGCTAGCGAGACTAGAGAGTACCCCGATGGAGTTTCTTGCTTCACCTCCCTGCTTAGGAATCCTCTCTCTTCTTTCACCCCTTTCTTATTTTTTATATATTTCTTCATAGAAATGTGCGTTGACACTTATTAATTTCATGGGGTGAAATAGGGATCCTGACTTATTAGGAATAGAGGAGGTTGTCCCTTCAAAGAAGGATATTTATACACCTCTAAAATACATTCCACTTATTTAAGATTCTTCCCCTCCTTACTCTTCTCGACTTAGTTGACAAGAAAAAACTAGCAAAACATAAAAATCGACTAGATTAGGTGGCACTTGTTATAAATTCAAGCATCACAATTCTACTAAGGTTATCACCGAAAAAGAACATATTTTCCATCAAGGTATCATCAACTAAAAGGTGCAAGTCCCATGTAAAGAAAGTGAATAATAGATGACCAAGCATTGAGAGTTGTATAATTTCCTCTCGAACTTCACCATGCTTACTTCAAAAACCAAACATGGTCTCATGTGGAAGTTTATTACAAATGAAAGGAAATTAAGAGAGTGGAATAAACAAAGCAACGATAGCACAAATAGAACAAATTAATCCTACTCCTAAACTTAACAAATCTAGGCCAAGCTCACGTGAAATGAAACTTCCAATGTAACCACTAAGGAATTACCTGACCTGTGCAGGTGAGGGCATCAACAAAAAGAAAGGATTTCATGTATAACAACAGAAAAGAATGATAAAACGTGAAATGTTGCAACATTCGAAGACTAAAGATGCAAGAAGAAAAAAATATGACAAGAAAACACAACAATAATTATGGTGTTTATGCACATCACAACAAGATACCATATGCTAAAGCTTTCTTCTAAAATTTAAAACTTGGCAAATATGAAGAAAATAAAAAAATTTGTGTTTCAGAAATGAGATTTCCAGGAATGACTCCTCCAATGATTGAGTGATAGGATCATGAAAAATGAGCAAAGGATTTGACGATTGTAAGATATATTGGTTTTCAACCTTTTTAATTGACTGATGAGGATTCTTGAGAGAAATAATATTATTTTGATTATTCTTGGGACTAGAATTAAGGCTGCGAGAACCTGATAAAATCATCAGTGCATGATGAAGTTCCTCGACAACTTGTGGTATTTCCAAGACATCAGAAGGTGGATCGTCAAACATCGGTGGACTAGAAAAATCGATAGAGGGGATATAGAGTGATAACTAAATGATTCGAAAAATATACCATTACAACAGTGATTAACAAACTCCTCATTTGAAAAAATGGAATCCTCATGATCTAATGAATCATAGAGAGGCACTAATTGAAAATAAGAAATTTCACTCTCTCTTTATGAAGACTGATAAGATGAGATATGAGAGAGATAATGAAGAGAAGGTTCTTCCTCATCGTGTTCAAATTTAAAAAGGACATTCCATTATTCCTGAGTGTGATCATAATTCATATCTTCAGAAATTGATTCTTCAAGAGATACAATAGGAGAAACATCTACTTTCATCGCAGATTCTTGTTCAGAAATAGAATCCCACACATAGTCATTATAAATAATATCACAAGTTTCTTGATTAACACTTACCCCATCTTGAATTTGATCCTCATGAACAACAGAAGAAATGATTGAAACAAGCAGTTCTGACAACTCAAACTCAGGAGCATCAAAGAAAACCGCAGGTGGAGGATGGGAAGGAAGAATATCACTAGTCAAACCAATTTCGCAATCAAAAATCACACTGAGATCTTGGACATGTGATGTAGGAGAGGATGTTGGTGGATTAACAGATGAATTTTCAAGTTCTCCAACCTCACCATGTGTACATTGAACTATTTGATGAGGGTAAGATGAAAAGTCGCTTGAAGCAACAACTTCCGTCATCACAGATTTGGGAGCTCCATAACCAGTATATGTTGGGAGAATTTTGAAGGATTCATATTCTGTTGGATTCATCAAAATATGAACAAGAAATTCAAACTTCTCCTTCGTGAAATTCCAATCGATGTCATCCTTGGAAAATTCATAACAGAAATGAATGAAATAATCATGAAAACCCTCAAGAGATTCATTAGGTTTTTTTCGAAGATGCATGATTTTCTTATAAATATATTTATAATCATACCTGCCAAATGTGTGATAAATCTCCTTGAAAAGATGTTTGAAAGAGTGAATGGAAGTGTTTGGAAATGTGTAACACCATTCTTTGACACTTGCTTCAAATGAGAGGATGAACAACCTGTAAGCGGTGCCTTCACAATGAATTTTATGATGAGTGAAAAATTCAAGAAAACAAGTTGTGTTCTAGAGTATCATTGTTCTAGTCCCACCAAAAAAAAATTAAATGGACAAGTCATGAATTATTTCTATAGGCACTTTTAGATTCGTAGTTCTAGAATTACATGTCAGGGTTAATATTTGGGAAGAATTCATTTAATGATAATAAAATCTTAAACAAAATTCACATGCTCACCTTGTCATATGGCCTTCCTTCTAGCACCATAAATGTTGACGGTTTTGTACCTGCCAACATTTAGGTGGTCTCCCCCATATGAAGTCCCAATTAGACCTCACACTATTTTGAGTAGGTGCCCCATCTAGAATATGACTCGGTTGTCGAAATAATGGGTTTTAGTGGTATTCCTTAGCTGCAATAAGGCGTAGAATGTACTCGTGACTTTGGTGAAACAAGTGTATAACTTTGTGAAGAGTCAAGTACAATGCATGAGAGGTTCTAACACAACAAGGGGAAAGTGAGTGAACCCCTTAAAATTCTATAATATTATGCAACGTGAAAGGAACACATGAGCATAAAAGGAATCTTGAGTTAGCTTGCAAAATAGTTCACAAGATAACCATGATTGAAATATAAAATAGTACGCATTCAACAAGATTCATACTAATGCAAACGAAATAGTTCATAAGCATTAGCATAAATGAAATAACACATCTTCAAAACATAACAAGAATGATCCTACTATATTCACACCATATGCATGAAAATGTGTTGGCTCTGAGCATTTATTATAGTGAAAGTCCCAAACATACATATACAATTGCCAAACCACTAGTCCCAATAGTGGAACATGAAGCCAACACCTACTTCTCCAAATAAATATACTCCCTCTATGCTAAGGACAAGCTAGGGCTCTCAACAAAACTCCCTAGCTTTCGATCCTAAGTTAAAAGCTTGGAAAAAATCCCTTTACATGAATAATGAGGGTCTATTTATATTAAATGATATTACTATTCACCTCCCTTTATGACTCTTTAACTTCCCTCATGACCTTTTGACTTATTTTACATAATGACTTTTCATATTCTGAAATTGACACTTGGACTTCAACTTACAAAAATGCTTTAAATACAAAATTACATATACCAATATAAGTAAAACTTAGGTAGAGTCAACTAGACAAGCCTAATAAGACAAGCATGTCAAGCTTGAGTTTGGGGAAACTCTAGCTCATCCACTTCAACTTGCAACTTCTCAGTTACATAATGATACCAATTTTTATATGGTTAGATGATTTCCCCAAAAAAATTGATCATATTACACTGGAAGTAGACTCTTTCCTCCATTGCATCTCGATACACGGTCCTGTAGATAGTTTTTTTTCCTTATTTAAAAAAAATAGCATGGTGTTTATCTTAGAAAGGCCACCAGTGTACTTATGCATATCATGTTTTTTAACCTCTGAATATCCTTTGGTAGTGATCTGCTTAAAATATTCCATGTATTCCTACACTTCCTGTCTGGCCTTGCTTTTGTCTTTAGCTTCGATGAGTGTGCTAACTGAAGGGATCTTGTGTGACTTTACCAAGAAATCCACGCTATTATATAACCATGTATAAGAGCCTTGAATGTTGGTGATGAATGAGTTCATTTGTTTGTTACTTTGTATGAGAATATGAACCTCTACTTTGTCCAAATTGGCCTATTGTATTGTCTTCTTCACCAACTTAGGAGGTGTACCTTTGTGTTGCATTCCCCACTCATGCATTGGAGCGATGGTTGTATCAAAAACTTTGAAAGTTTTAGCATTTTCTTTTCACTTTTGTTGCATGCCATGTAGGAGGACAACTGCTTTATTCATGGTGACTAGCTCCTCATAGAGTTTCCTCATCATGTCTCCCAATGCTGATACTTCACTAAGTATGGCTGCCTTGAGTTCTTTTATGTACATCTTTGCGAGAGTTTCTTTCTGAGCCTCTGCCTGAAATTGTTCAATATGTTTCCTTGCTGACTCTAAGTTATTTTCCATCTTTTTCTTCTCTACCATCAAATATTCTTTATTTGTCTTAGAGGCTCCTGTGAAAGCCAAGTTGGCTACAGCAATTGCTTGAGGATTCTTGCTAGTGTCCATCACGGTCACCTTTTCTTTAATAAAAGCAGGGTGCACGACTTTGTCTAGGATGTGTTTCTTCCTTGAATTTATGATCTTATTTTGTGTCTCATCATAGATCAAGTTGTATATATCCATCATCAGACCCTCATCAAGAGAAGCAATTTCCTCTTCCTCACTTGAAGTTTGCTTTTTTATAGGAGGAGGGGGAGAATGAGTAGTGATCTACTGCATGGAAGGCATGATATCAATATATTGGTTTTGTTTCTCTTGTTCTACCTCCATATCCTAGACTACTATGAGATCTTACATTTCTTGAGAAATTTCCTTATTCTGCAACTACTTTCTCTCTTCTTCATGTAGTTGGTTCTGTTCCTCTTCCTCAACTTACTTTAGTGTTGCTTCTTCCTATTATTTTCTATTCCTTTCTTCTTCTTCTTTTCTTTTCCTCTTTCCTTGTTCCTTATATTATTTATCTTCCTTCTACCTTAATTTTTCATCCTACTTCTTCTGCTTCCTCTTTCTTTTGGCTACTATTATTGCTTCCAGGATGATTCTCCATTTGCATCTCTGCTCTTTTGGTGGACTATGCACAACTGTCTGCTTCCCCTTTTCATGCACTGTGTTGCCTCACTAATGGTTCTTTTTTTAGAGTGGATTTTGGCTGAAGAGTAACCCGTGATGTATTGATAAATATGACTGGTTCTTGAGGCTTAGATGCATTGTAACAATTCTTCATCCTTTCCTCCTTGGGTCTAGAATAAGTCTCGCTCAGCCAAGTGAAATTGATATTTGCACAATGATTTTTGCAAAAACCCCTAGGATCATATGGGTTGCAATCCATTTGGCCGAATGGAAATTTATCTATCTCCTTACTTTTGGTATCAGCAATATTCAGGTTCTTGACCTCGTACAATCCAATTTGTAAAGGAAGAGTGGACCAAGGTGATTTCTTCTTCCTCTGCAACACTCTTGATAAACTTGTGGAAAGATTATAGGCTACTTCTTGAATGAAAAACTTTTTGGTGACATACCTCGACAAAAAAAGTGGAGACTTCTAACCAAAAACACTCAAAGGTAGGTGTCATCCACTGAGGAAAAATAATCAACCAATTCTAATACTGCTTCCATTGCCTCACATTACATGCAAGGTGGCCCTTCCTCAAAGATCATCCTATGCAATGAGATGAGGAAGTGATCCTTCAACTTATCCATCACTCCTTTGTAGCTACGTTCTAAAATCAGCTTGCAATAAATGTGTACAGTAGGTTCCTTTGGTGACCAAGTCCAACTCATGCTAGGAAAAGAGTTATGAGCACAAATTGTATCTAGAAAATAGGAAGACATGTAGAACCTAGATTTATTACCCTTAATAGGGTTCTTGGCATAAGCTACATGGGTCCTCAATTGTTGAGACAAAAAGCCTGACCAGTTAAATGGTTTTCATTCTGTCCCAATCTGATACAACAAAAATTTCCAGCCTTTGGGAAAGGTCTTAATACTCTTTTGACCATAGATATGACAACATAGAACTATCAAGTACTAAAATTCCTTCCTGAGAGATTTGTTCTTATAAGTATTTATGGGTGTCTGGTAGAATTTGGATGGCTTTTTCACCCAACCTTAGATGACATATTTTATGCTCAAGTAACAGGTGACCCCATAAAATTGGGAATCCATGTAGGATTATGGCAGCAGAAAATGATACATACACTAATAATAATGTGCCATGAAAGAGGCAAGACTTTGTCACTGACACTACCAAGGATCGTGTTCTTTGCATATGTGCGTGACAAGATCTGGTTGACAATGTATATGCAAGGAAAGACTAGAAACTTGCATGAAATATTATGCAATCCTGACTTTTGGACATTGATGTAAACATGTCTATCCTCAAGATCTACTCTGTAGTTGGTTGCTGAGAAAAAATATTTCACTATGTTCCATGTAATGTCTGAATTTTTCTTAATGAATAGTTGAGTGTCTGAAAGAACTAGCATTATGGCAGTAAAACTCTTTGTTATTTCACCTGTGTTTCTGTCTGTGGTGTCTTTTCAGGCAGATCTCTTTAGTTCCATTATGATAAAAATATGATGGAGAGAGATAACCTCAAAAATCTATAGTACTTTTATGACAAAATTCACTCATGGAGAACACATATTAGCTCAATCAAAATAGTTTATTCAACAAGATCAAGGCAACAACTCACACATTGAGAGGAAAGATTACACAATTCCTGGGTTGGAGGTCAAAGACTAGCCTGATGAACTATGCATTGCGCAATCTCAATTGTCAAGGAGGTATCTAGAGGCTTGAGACTATGCAATGCACAATCCTAGATGGGTATACTGAGGAAAGGAACTACCCATTGCACATTCCCAATGGCCCGGGATGAGGGTTGAGGCTTGCGATATGCAATTCGTAGTTGGGCAAGCCAGTGACTACGCATTACGTAGTATCAAAGGCCAAGTGTTATGTAAAAACTATTTAGCGTAATTTTAGGTTGATTGGATGAAATGGCATGGTCATAAGATCATGCTCCTTCCCAAAAGGGTACCCATGGCGATATATAAGCCATGGACCCTCATTGTAAACATCCTTCATTTAGTTTATTTATTAAATATGTGTGTGTGTGTGTGTGTGTGTGTGTGTGTGTGTGTGTGTGTGTGTGTGTGTGTGTGTGTGTGTGTGTGTGTGTGTGTGTGTGTGTGTGTGTGTGTGTGTGTGTGTGTGTGTGTGTGTGTGTGTGTGTGTGTTTCTATTCATTACTGAGCATTTTTTCTCCATTTTGTATTAGAGTTAGTTCAATCCTTAGTGTGTACAGTGCGAGGGTTAGCATTGGTTCTAGTTCATTTGTTTGTCTTGTCTGCCATCAGCGAATATGATTGTGCTTCTATTCAAGCATCACCATTATCTTTTTTGACCCTGAACCTAATCCGTTCATTCTTTCTATCCACCGTCCATCGACCATAACCCTTCTCCTCCTATCTGGATTTTCTTCTTCACGTGTCCTAACCAGACGTCCTCCAAACACTGCATCGTTACATTAGTATTCTTAAGCCTAAATTATATAATATTGATTGTTAAAAAAACATATAATAGAAGGGGAAAAATCATATACGGGTCGTTATATATATCAACATAATATATGTTTTGATTAACTAATCATATAATTATTAATTATATAATAATTTTTTATAATTATAATTATATAAATTATATAATAAACATATATATTTAGAAAAATTATATTAAAAAAAATGGTTCAAAGTTAAAGAAGGTAAGTTGGAGAAATATACACCACCACATACTTGTTCAAAGTCTTCATCAATGTCGATATTTGATTTTAATAAAACAAAATCATAAATCTTGAGACTAAGGTCAAGAGGCATGCTAAAAAAATCGAGGAGCTCCAAGATACAACAAGGAGAATAGTGAGTTAGCTTGAGAAGAATCATAACGAATTTTCAAAAATCATGCAATTCATTTAGATAAGGTGGATCAAAATCATAATGCAAAATCACTAGCTCATGATCAAGTAATGGTGTTTTTGACATGTATTTGTGACAAGTTGAAGATTACACCTAATCAAATACCCCAGAATAACAGAGCTCCTCAACATCCAAATTCTTCAGATACATCAAACTCGTCAAACTCACATCATACCCCTGAGTCTCCAAAAGCATCTTCCATGCCTAATCAGCAAAACAGTAACACGAATTTTCAAAATATGCAGCTCTGGAATCAATACTCAAATATGTAGCTCTCGAATTAATACCCTTATTCACCCCACCAGTTGCTACATATCAATGAAGAGCAAAACTTGACCTCTCCAAATTTGATGGTAATGAGAAATGTAGTGTCACATGGTTCAATAAAGAAGAAGAATATTTTGAGATTTATAGTATTTACAATGATGATGAAAAGATGAGGCATGCATCCATGAAAATGGAAGGTGAAGCATATAACTGGTATATGTGGTGGAAAAAGATGACACTTTCTAGTTGGAAGAAATTCAAAAAAGCATTCTTTAAGAGGTTCCAAGGTGTCAAGGCAAAAGAGTTATTCTCAGCACTCACTAGACTGCAATAAAAAAGAGATCTGGACAAATACACTCGAGAATGGGAAACTTTAGCTACACAAGCACTTGGATTATCATAAACTCATCTCATTAATTCATACATCATGCGACACAAACCCCATCTCCAGGCTGATCTTGAGCTTCATGACATCACTTCTATAGAATAAGCAAGACAAAAATAAAAAATTGTTGAAAATAAGTACGAAAAGATGTAGTGGTCAAAAGTTGAAAGAGTATATTCAAGGAAAAGATTTCCCCAAACTGCAAACACGAATAATGAAAAATATGTTTCATCACATCTTCATGAAGGAGAAAAAACTAATTTGGAAATGCAAAGAATGAAAGAAGGTAAGTGCAAATGTTTTGGAGAAAAATGGGACCCTAAACATAGATGTGATAAGGGAAAAGAAACCAAGAACATGTATACATGTGAAGCAACCAATGATTCAAGCAATGAAGAATCAAACATAGAAGAAATTTAATATTCTCCATAATTTTCTCTAGAACTAGATAATGAGAATATTCCGCGAGTGTCATTATCATCCATGATAGGTATATCTCACCCCCAGACATTAAATTTAAAAGGAAATATCAAAAAGAGAAATGTGATGGTTCTAATCAATACTGGTAGCACCCACAACTTTTTGGACTCAACTAAAGGCTCAAATTTTTTGCAATTCCTATGCCCAACATGAAATTTATGGCAGTTGACGGTAAGAAAATTAAAAAAGTATGGAAATGCCATAAATTCAAATTACAGATTCAAGGATATAATTTATAATTTTCACTCTACACTATACCATTAAGAGGAGTGGATGTGGTCCTAGGTATCCAATGGAGACAAACCATAGGCACATACTCTACCAACCATCAAAAGAAATTTATAAAATTTAAATGGGAAGGCTATGAATACAATTTATATGGGTTCTAGCCCCCTAAGAATCAAATTATATCATCATCCGAGATGATGAAATTGATCTAGAAGGGAGCACCAACTTATTTAGTGCAGTGTCATCAATTAGAGATGCTAAATTTAAATCTAGTTAATGAAGAGTCACTTGAAGTTAAATAACTACTTCAAAAGCACAAAAAGGTGTTGCAATACCTTCCAATGAAGATGCCTCCTAAAAGAGAAATCGAGCACACAATTCAAGTCAAATCAGGATCAAAACTCTTCAACATCGAATCGTATCAATATCCACATCATAAAAAAACTAAAATTGAGACATTAGTCTAGGATCTTTTAAAATGTGGTATTATCACAAAAGGTAGAAGTCCATATGTTTCTCTAGTTGTATTAGTTCAAAAAAAAGATGGATCATTTAGACTATGCATAGATTGCTGAGGGCTAAACAAGATAACGATCAAGAAAAAAATTCCAATTCCTTTTATCAATGAAATGTTGGATGAACTACATGGAGCTAAATACTTTTCAAAATTAGATTTGAGATCAGGGTACTACCAAATAAGGATAAGGTTGGGAGATATAGAAAAAAAATTGTTCTGTACACATGAAGGTCACTATGAGTTTAAAGTAATGTCTTTTGGTCTAACTAATGCTCCATAAACATTCCATGCTACTATGAATGAGATATTCCGTCCATATCTAAGGAAGTTTCGGTTAGTATTCTTCAATGATACTCTAATTTATAGTATAACGTGAAAGGAGCATCAACAAAATTTAGAGCAAGTTATCACTTTATTAGAAGAGAATTAATTTTATGCCAAGAAATCCAAGTGCACTTTTGGCAAAGAGGAAGTAGATTACCTCAGACATATAATATCCAAGGAATGAGTAATAGTAGATCCTAATAAAATCAAGGCTATAAGAGAGTGGGCCATACCAATTAACATATCCAAGTTAAGGGCTTCTAAGGTTTAACTGGATACTATCGAAGTTTATTAAAAACTATTCTCATGTAATTGCACTTATGACAAACCTTCTAAAGGAAAACTCTTTTTGTTGGCATGATGAAGTAGAAAAGTGTTTCCGAGACTTAAAAGAAATTATGTTTAATGCACCTGTTGGCCTCTAAATTAGACATAAAATAAGGCCCATCTAACCATCATTCATCACATTAAACCTTTATTTTCACATTAGATGACATATTTTTAGCTTTAATATGTTCATTAGGAAGGTTTAGATATAATTTCATATGTGTGACTAATATTATTTATTTTTGTAGAATATTGCGGGAATATTGGGAAAATTATGAAGATTTGGAGGATGAGATAATCTAGGGAATTTCTCCCTACTATGGGAGGGGAAATATTGGATAATAAATGAACAACATATTATAAAATTATTGCATAAATTTAGGAGCTTCAATGATAGAGAAAATCTAGGAATGTGTTGCCTGTCATTTAATGAAGATTCCTAGTGTTGGGAACAAGATTCACTTTTTGAGAAATTTTGGAGGGGAAAGCTACCTCCTTTCAAGGAAAATTCTTCCTCATCACTTTTTACAAGTCCCAATTCGAACTTTCCTTTATGGGCATTTATTTCTTGGTCTTCTTGTGGAGAAAACTTATTATTTAGCAGCTTCACTTTCATTTCTAGTAGGGATGTACTTGGATTGATTCCAAAAATGAAGATTGGTGCAATTTTTAGCTTCTAAATGTTGGTTTCATTCATAGGATCTGATTTTCCTTAGGCTTGGCCATCCCAGGAGCCTCAAAGCCCTCTTGTATACTTTCTTTATTTCCTTTGAATGTATTTTTCACTTGCATCACTTATTTCTACACTTACTATTCATGCTTCTTTTGTTATAGGTTACATTCATTAAATGATTGAAGTGAGTTGTTTTTCAGGTTATTTATAGATTCACAAGAATGATGCATCCTTATAACATATTTCAAAAGCCATATTCACCATTGATCTACTTGGATTGGTCTACTAATTCACAAATCTAAAATTTCTGGAAATGCCTTGTAGAAAAATAGTAGTAATTTTCTGCTATTTTTTAGAACATGTTATTGAGATTTATTTGAGTTAATTCCACCTATATTGGGTCATAAAAGAATTCAATTTAATAAAAAATTTACCCCATAGCATTTTCACTTGATCAGGTTAGCATTTGATAGGTTAACTAGCTCACTAGTTCTAGAATTTCCAATTTTTAGAGTAGTATTTTTTTATTATTTCTTAGCACATCTTAAAAATGGTATTTTGGAATGATTAAACTTGGAATGGGTTCCTAAGACATCCTAATTAATAAATAAATAAAATCCCATTCCATTTTCATTTGATTTACTTTGACATTCCGAAAGTTATCTCACTCTTGTAACAAAACAAGGCCTCCTGTAGCATATGTAAACTTGACCATATTTGCTCCAAAAGCTTGGTTTTTTTCTCTTAGGCTTGAATAATGACCCCTAGGCTCTAAATACATGATTAGGGAATAATAAAAATCAATTAAAACTTTCCTTTCTACAAAGTAGTTTAGGCCTATTTGTTTGAATTCATGTTCTTAGGCTTTCAATTACAAACTGTTGTTCTTGTATAGGATTAGTTTCTTTTCAAGGAAACGTTTCACATTCTATAATTAGAATAATGATTCACATTGTTGTAAGTAGAAAAATATTTACATTATTAAAATAGACAAGCACTTTTCATTCCTACAAATGGCATAACCTTTGCCTTCTTGCAATTACAATTAGTGTTTACATTTGAGCAACTAGCACTTCGATTTCTTGCAAATAGAGAAACATTTCCATTTTTTCAATTAGTTTAGGCTTTGATTTCATGACATTCACTCCATTGCATCAGATCAATGAAATAAGGACACATTGTATGTTGGAAATAATACTGAGAGGGGGGGTGAATCAGTATTATCTAGCAATTTAATAAATCTTCCTTATTTGATCTTTGAATTATTTTAGCATGTCAGTACCATAAAATAATGAGCATGAAAAACAGATAGTCACACCAAAGAACACAAGATGTAAGGTGGAAACCCAATGTGGGTGAAAACCACCTGCTGCAATATGTCTCTATCTTCTTTCAATTTAGAAACTTCTTTTACAATGATTTTGTACTGGTGCAGTCCTTTACCAGTACGCAGGCTGCAACCTGCAGAGAGCTACAACTCTCTCTCTCTCTCTCTCGTTTTCCAGTCTACTCCTGGAAGGGAGCTACAACCCCCTACTTCTTTTCATAAAGCATCAGATGATCAACAAGTACATGACAGATATAGATCACTACAGATATCAGATCAGCAACAACAGAACTAACCCAGAACACCTTTATCAATAGAGAAATTCAATCAACAGAACATCTTAAAACAGAGACGCAGATTTTTCTTTCTGTGGCCTGCGACCAGACGCCGTTAACCTTCTGCTACTCTGCGTCCACACGCAGATATCCTTCTGCTCCGCTGCGTGCCCACGCACTGTTCCTTTGACTGCTCTGCGTTCTGTTGCTTCAGGGACGCACCCAAAGATATTATCGCGCCGCGTCTTTCGCTACAGAGACGCACCTGAAAACACTATCGCGCCGCGTCCTTCTGCTTCAGAGACGCACCTGAACCTTGATCGCCCTGCGTCCCCACGCAGGTCTCTTTCTACTGTGCTGCGTCTCGGCGCACTTGCCCTTTACAGTACCTGCGTCCCGGTGCACTTTCCCTTCACTGAACCTGCGACCCTTTAGATATAAATGATATGAAGGCTTCAGGACAAACCCAAACAGTCAGATCTACAGATCTGATCACGCGCCATAGAGATCACAGTCCATTAGAAGATTCGCCCTCTTAGATCTGGACTAGATCTCACCAAATAAGATATTCAACCCAAGACCATTGCACAATCCAAATGAACTCCTTTGCTTTATATATGCAAGCTCCTCCTCAAAACATGGAACAATACCACGAGCCGACACCATAGAAACATAAAACCGTCGGCTAGATACCACACAAGAAACCCCCACGTGCTTTTCTCTGCCTTGAAATGTGTGCACTGGGTAGACGCACCCCCTGAACGGCTGGCCGGCGTCCCTGGACGCGGGTTCTGCATGGTATACCTGCGGGGACGCACTTTCTGAACCGATTGCCTGCGTCCTTCTTAATTTTTCAACAAACTGAGAGCCTTACCACTGGAGTTGCCATCAAGTACAACATCTGTAACATACAGTCATACCAGATAACATAATGCCAACAATCTCCCCCTTTGGACTTGATGGCAACCTCAACCTGGCAACCTCAACCTTACAAGCTTCAGCTTCATTCTCCCCCTTTGACATCAAGGGCAAAGGGTATGCTCCCCCTTAGCTCATGCTCCTCCAGATCTGCAACAAATAACCAGAAATCCACCATGAAAGAGATAGAGACATATTGCAGCTATTTCCAAGATCTCCTTCTCCATAATGCCAACAATGCATTATGTGCTCCCCCTGAGCCTTGTACCACCAATAAGAAGATGTTCAACAATAAGATGATGCATCAACAACCCCCAGCTTTTGCCTGAGGTATTCAAATGTGTCCCTGGGCAATGGTTTGGTGAGAATATCAGCAACTTGTTCCTTGGAAGGAACATACTCCAACTTGACTTTCTGTTCAAGCACTTGTTCCCGGAGAAAATGGTACTTGATTGGTATGTGCTTGGTTTTTGAATGCATAACAGGGTTCTTTGAGATGCTGATTGCACTTGTATTATCACATAAGATGGGGATTGGTGGAGTACAAGTGATTTGAAAATCCTGCAAAGTCTGCATCATCCAAAGGAGTTGGGTGCAACAAGATGCAGCAGCAACATATTCTGCTTCAGCTGTAGATAAGGCAATGGAACTCTGTTTCTTGCTGAACCAAGATACCAGTCTGGAACCCATAAAGAACGCACCACCACTTGTGCTTTTCCTGTCATCCACGCTTCCGGCCCAATCTGCATCTGTATAAGCATGAAGAGTAAGATCTGTATCTCTAGGATACCATAAGCCATAATTTTGAGTCCCTTGAAGATATTTGAAAATTCTCTTTACTGCCTGAAGATGAGTCTCCTTCGGATTTGCCTGAAATCTTCCAACTATTCCAACTGCATGCATGATGTCCGGTCGGGTACCTGTCAAATATAGTAAACTTCCAATCATAGATCTGTAGGTTGGTTGATGTACTGCTGCAGATTCATCATTTGCACTGAGACTACATCCTGTGACCATGGGTGTACATACTGGTTTTGCATCTTCCATGCCATATTTCTTCAAAATCTGCTTGAGATACTTGGTTTGAGATAAAAAGATTCCTCCTTCCTTTTGTTGGATTTGCAAACCAAGGAAATATGTCAGTTCTCCTAGCAAGGACATTTCAAATTCTTTCTGCATGACCGAGGCAAAGCTTTGACTCATAGCTTCTTCATTGCTGCCAAAAATAATGTCATCTACATACACAACAAGTATTAGCAATTTGTCATTTTCAACTTTTATATACAGATTGCTATCTGCTGAACCTTTTGAGAAACCTTGTTGATGAAGATATTTGTCCAACCGGTAGTACCAAGCCCTTGGAGCTTGTTTGAGACCATAGAGAGCCTTTTTCAATCGGCATACAAGATTTGGATCATTTCCAAGAATGAACCCATCTGGCTGTTCAATGTACACTTCTTCTTCCAAGTCTCCATTCAGAAAGGCTGATTTCACGTCCATTTGAAATACTTTGAAGTTTTGAAAACTTGAGAGAGCAAGGAACATTCGGATGGCCTCAAGTCTTGCAACAGGAGCAAAAGTTTCTTCAAAGTCTATTCCTTCTTGCTGCGCATACCCTTTACAAACAAGTCTGGCTTTGTTTCTAATTACTTCTCCATTTTCATTCAATTTATTTTTGAAGACCCATTTTGTTCCGATAACATTCTTATCCTTTGGTCTAGGAACCAGCTCCCAAGTGTTGTTCTTTTCGATTTGCTCAAGTTCTTCATCCATTGCTTTCACCCAACATTCATCTTTGCATGCTTCTTTCACATTTTGTGGTTCAGTAGAGGAGAGTAATGCCAAATAGCTTGAGGCTTCTGCAACTGTTCTTCTTGTTTGTACACCTGCTTCTTTCTGCCCCACAATCTGAGATTCTGGATGATTCTTCTGAACATATCTGGATGGAGTTTTCTCTTCTATTCTTGTCTGCTCCTCTGGTTCTTCTTGAGGTTCTCCTTGGGGTTCTTCTTCTTCATCATTCTGTCTTTGAGGATAGCCTTCATCTTCTTCTATATCTTCATGATGTACTTGCCTAGGAATATATCCCTTCTCATCAACCACTACATCAATGCTGTCAACAATTCTGCCAAGTCTTTTATTGTAGCATTTGTATGCTTTGCTATGTGGAGAATAGCCAAGAAGAATGCCTTCATCTGCTCTAGGTTCAAGTTTGCCAAGCTGCTCATCAGTATTCTTGATATAGCATTTGCTCCCAAAGATTTTGAAGTGCTTTACCGAAGGAGTTTTACCACTCCAGAGCTCATGAGGAGTTTGAGTGCTGTTCACCCGGACATTTGTCTTGTTGAGAATAATAACCGCAGCATGTGCAGCTTCACCCCAGAAAGTTGTGGGAGTTCCTGATTCATCAAGCATAGCACGAGCCATTTGTTGGATTGTTCTGTTCATTCTTTCAACAACTCCATTTTGCTGAGGAGTTCTAGCTGTAGAGAATTCTCTCCTTATCCCATGTTCATCACAGAAATCGAAAAATTCATTTGAAGTAAATTCCCCACCTCTGTCGGATCTGAGGCACTTAATTTTGTGACCTGATTCATTTTCAACCAAGGCTTTGAAGGACTTGAATTTTTCGAATGCTTCATCTTTGTGCTTCATAAGTCCTAACCAGACAAACCTGGAGAAATCGTCAATAAATAATATCAAGTATTCCTCTCCTCTAGGTGTTCTTTTCCTGAATGGACCACATGTATCTGTATGTACTAGCTCAAGAGGCATGCTAGCTGATCCTTCTTTCTCTGGAAAGTTAGTCCTGGTTTGTTTTCCAAACTGACATGATCTGCATATGGTGTTGTCAGGAATTTTGATATCTGGAAGATCGCGAACTGCCTGATATTTGCATGCTTTCCTTATTTGTGAGAAGCTTAGATGTCCCAACCTTCGATGCCATAACCAGTGCTCTTCATCCTTGCTTAGATAGCATTGTTGTTGTCCTTCTTCAAATATGTACAGATTATTTGGAGTTCTTTTGCCTTTGAGTACTGTTTTACCTGTATCAAGATCACGAACAAGACATCCATTCGATCTGAAAATAACCTCGGTTCTTTGATCACACATCTGGCTGACACTTAGTAGATTATGCTTCAATCCATCAACATACAAAACATTTCCAGCCTTGACCTTTTCTTTTAAAGGAGCAATACCTTTTCCTTTTATAGTAGCAGGAGTATCATTTCCAAAAGAAACTTTCTTTCCCTTTTCTAAAGTAGAATAAGATTCAAGTTTTTCTTTATCACCTGTCATATGTTTCGAACATCCACTGTCAATGTACCATAGATTTTCCTGTCCTTCTGCATAAAATGCTATCCCACATCTTTCTGTTTGAGGTTCCTTTATTCTCCATGTTTTGGTGCTTGTGGCTTGTTCCTTTTTCCCTTCTTGTTCCTTTTTCTCCTGAAACCTGCTCCTGCATTCAGAGTCTTCATGACCAAAATTATTGCAAATAGAACATTCAACTTCATTTTCAAGAGCCGAAAAGTTGTTATAGGTCCTTTTTGTAATCCCTGTCATACTTCTTAGTTTTTGAGCTTCCCTAGTCATGATTGTTTTATATGCAACACATTGAGCTGCTTTGTGACCAAAGTTATGGCAAGAAAAGCATTGTCCATTGAAGAAGCTTCTGCGGTTATTGAATCTACCAGCCAACTGATTGTAATTTCTATTTTCATCTATTCTTGAACCAAACTGAGAAGATTTTACCTGTGGCTGGTTGTGGCTTTTGTTCACCCTTAAGATGGATTGCCCCTGATAGTTTCTGTTTGTAATTCGTCCCTGCTTTACCTGATTATCTTCATTGTTCTTTTGCTCATTTCTTCTTGCTGCATCAAGATAACTTTTTGAGGTGGATGCTTGAGAGGTTTCTCCATTATAGCCCAAACCTGTCTTGTTTAGAGGAGACCGCTGCACATTGATAATCTCATCCAAAGTTTCAGATCCTTTGACAAACTTAAGATTAATAGCTTTTGTTTTCTCAATTTCTTTTCTGAGACCAACAATTTCACCTTCTAGTTTTTCAAGATGTTTTTCCTTTTCATCAATTTGAAATTGTAGAGTATCAATGATCACATTCTTTTCTTCTATACATCTCTTGAGTCTAGTAATTTCATCATAGAGATTATCCACATCTACAGCATCCTCATAATCATCATCTTCAAATGCCATTAACAGCGTATATTTATTACCTTGTTCATCTTCATCACTGTTTGATAAGCCATCACTATCTTCATGGGTGTAGTAGCTTTTCTTATTTGTACTTTGTTTCTTGTTCCATCTAGCAGGTTCCTTTCCTTTATCCTTATAAGGACATTTTGCAGCATAATGACCTACTCTTCCACAAGCAAAGCATTTGAAAGGTAGCTTACCTCTGAACCTTCCAGAACCCCTTTGAAGATTTCTGACAAAATTTGATTCTTCTTCCTCTTCTTCTGGAACATGGCTTGCTTCATAGTAATCTTCTTTGCCTGATGCCTTAAAAGCAGCTTCCCTTCTGTCTGATGGACCTCCCTTTCTCATTTCATAAGCAGTTAGAATTCCATGTAGCTGAGACATAGTGAGAACACGGAGATTTTCCTTTTCTTCTATTGCAGATACTTTAGATTCAAACTTGGGGGATAATGATCTTAGAATCTTTTGAACTACTATAGTCTCTTTTATTTCTTCACCCAAATTTTTCATACAATTAACAATCTCATCTACCCGAAGAAAATAATTAGCCACACTTTCATCATTATACATCTTGAGAGTCTCATATTGAATCCTGAGAGTTTGAAGTTTAGCTTGTTTTACCTGTTCATCTCCTTCATAGCTAGTGATCATTTTGTCCCATATCTCTTTTGCTGATTTGAAGTGCATTACCTTCATGAATTCTGTTTGGGATATACTTCCTAATAAAGTACTGACTGCTTTTGCATTTGTTTCATACTTCTTTTTCTCAGCTGGATCTGTAGGAGTAGCTGAAGGAAAAGCATAGCCTGTTTCTACAATGTTCCAAACTTCTGTACCAAGAGATTGAAGATATGCAGTAACTCTTACCTTCCAATAATTGAAATTCGTCCCATCAAAAATCGGTGGCCTGATTGAAATAGAACATTCAACTTCATTTTCAAGAGCCGAAAAGTTGTTATAGGTCCTTTTTGTAATCCCTGTCATACTTCTTAGTTTTTGAGCTTCCCTAGTCATGATTGTTTTATATGCAACACATTGAGCTGCTTTGTGACCAAAGTTATGGCAAGAAAAGCATTGTCCATTGAAGAAGCTTCTGCGGTTATTGAATCTACCAGCCAACTGATTGTAATTTCTATTTTCATCTATTCTTGAACCAAACTGAGAAGATTTTACCTGTGGCTGGTTGTGGCTTTTGTTCACCCTTAAGATGGATTGCCCCTGATAGTTTCTGTTTGTAATTCGTCCCTGCTTTACCTGATTATCTTCATTGTTCTTTTGCTCATTTCTTCTTGCTGCATCAAGATAACTTTTTGAGGTGGATGCTTGAGAGGTTTCTCCATTATAGCCCAAACCTGTCTTGTTTAGAGGAGACCGCTGCACATTGATAATCTCATCCAAAGTTTCAGATCCTTTGACAAACTTAAGATTAATAGCTTTTGTTTTCTCAATTTCTTTTCTGAGACCAACAATTTCACCTTCTAGTTTTTCAAGATGTTTTTCCTTTTCATCAATTTGAAATTGTAGAGTATCAATGATCACATTCTTTTCTTCTATACATCTCTTGAGTCTAGTAATTTCATCATAGAGATTATCCACATCTACAGCATCCTCATAATCATCATCTTCAAATTCCATTAACAGCGTATATTTATTACCTTGTTCATCTTCATCACTGTTTGATAAGCCATCACTATCTTCATGGGTGTAGTAGCTTTTCTTATTTGTACTTTGTTTCTTGTTCCATCTAGCAGGTTCCTTTCCTTTATCCTTATAAGGACATTTTGCAGCATAATGACCTACTCTTCCACAAGCAAAGCATTTGAAAGGTAGCTTACCTCTGAACCTTCCAGAACCCCTTTGAAGATTTCTGACAAAATTTGATTCTTCTTCCTCTTCTTCTGGAACATGGCTTGCTTCATAGTAATCTTCTTTGCCTGATGCCTTAAAAGCAGCTTCCCTTCTGTCTGATGGACCTCCCTTTCTCATTTCATAAGCAGTTAGAATTCCATGTAGCTGAGACATAGTGAGAACACGGAGATTTTCCTTTTCTTCTATTGCAGATACTTTAGATTCAAACTTGGGGGATAATGATCTTAGAATCTTTTGAACTACTATAGTCTCTTTTATTTCTTCACCCAAATTTTTCATACAATTAACAATCTCATCTACCGAAGAAAATAATTAGCCACACTTTCATCATTATACATCTTGAGAGTCTCATATTGAATCCTGAGAGTTTGAAGTTTAGCTTGTTTTACCTGTTCATCTCCTTCATAGCTAGTGATCATTTTGTCCCATATCTCTTTTGCTGATTTGAAGTGCATTACCTTCATGAATTCTGTTTGGGATATACTTCCTAATAAAGTACTGATTGCTTTTGCATTTGTTTCATACTTCTTTTTCTCAGCTGGATCTGTAGGAGTAGCTGAAGGAAAAGCATAGCCTGTTTCTACAATGTTCCAAACTTCTGTACCAAGAGATTGAAGATATGCAGTAACTCTTACCTTCCAATAATTGAAATTCGTCCCATCAAAAATCGGTGGCCTGATTGATGCTTCTTTCTCGTAGTTGCTCATGATGAACGATCTACCTTCAAGTGATCAAGCTTCTCTGAAGGACCTGCTTTGATAGCAATTGTTGGAAATAATACTGAGAGGGGGGGTGAATCAGTATTATCTAGCAATTTAATAAATCTTCCTTATTTGATCTTTGAATTATTTTAGCATGTCAGTACCATAAAATAATGAGCATGAAAAACAGATAGTCACACCAAAGAACACAAGATGTAAGGTGGAAACCCAATGTGGGTGAAAACCACCTGCTGCAATATGTCTCTATCTTCTTTCAATTTAGAAACTTCTTTTACAATGATTTTGCACTGGTGCAGTCCTTTACCAGTACGCAGGCTGCAACCTGCAGAGAGCTACAACTCTCTCTCTCTCTCTCGTTTTCCAGTCTACTCCTGGAAGGGAGCTACAACCCCCTACTTCTTTTCATAAAGCATCAGATGATCAACAAGTACATAACAGATATAGATCACTACAGATATCAGATCAGCAACAACAGAACTAACCCAGAACACCTTTAACAATAGAGAAATTCAATCAACAGAACATCTTAATACAGAGACGCAGATTTTTCTTTCTGTGGCCTGCGACTAGACGCCGTTAACCTTCTGCTACTCTGCGTCCACACGCAGATATCCTTCTGCTCCGCTGCGTGCCCACGCACTATTCCTTTGACTGCTCTGCGTTCTGTTGCTTCAGGGACGCACCCAAAGATACTATCGCGCCGCGTCTTTCGCTACAGAGACGCACCTGAAAACACTATCGCGTCGCGTCCTTCTGCTTCAGAGACGCACCTGAACCTTGATCGCCCTGCGTCCCCACGCAGGCCTCTTTCTACTGTGCTGTGTCTCGGTGCACTTGCCCTTTACAGTACCTGCGTCCCGGCGCACTTTCCCTTCACTGAACCTGCGACCCTTTAGATATAAATGATATGAAGGCTTCAGGACAAACCCAAACAGTCAGATCTACAGATCTGATCACGCGCCATAGAGATCACAGTCCATTAGAAGATTTGCCCTCTTAGATCTGGACTAGATCTCACCAAATAATATATTCAACCCAAGACCATTGCACAATCCAAATGAACTCCTTTGCTTTATATATGCAAGCTCCTCCTCAAAACATGGAACAATACCACGAGCCGACACCATAGAAACATAAAACCGTCGGCTAGATACCACACAAGAAATCCCCACGTGCTTTTCTCTGCCTTGAAATGTGTGCACTGGGTAGACGCACCCCCTGAACGGCTGGCCAGCGTCCCTGGATGCGGGTTCTTCATGGTATACCTGCGGGGACGCACTTTCTGAACTGATTGCCTGCGTCCTTCTTAATTTTTCAACAAACTGAGAGCCTTACCACTGGAGTTGCCATCAAGTACAACATCTGTAACATACAGTCATACCAGATAACATAATTCCAACATTTTATGTTGCACATATAGGTTCGACACCTCTTAATTTTGTACGAACCCCGGGTTGATAAATTAAGTTGGTAGCCTCAGGAGTTGCAACATTCTTGTTGCAATACTGGGGCTCGTCACTTTTTGGCACCGTTCTAGGGAGGCGTCAAAGTATGCATATTTTTATTCCCTAGTTGATTCATTTCCTTTACTTTCTTCAATAATAAAATAAAAAATGTATTAGGCATATTTCATGTCAAGAACAAAAAATTGCATTGCATTAGCATTCTGATTCAATTTTTTTTATAAAACCAAAAAAATTATTTCTCCAACACCAACCCCCCACCATTTGATCACATGGTGCAATAAGAACCACATAACCATCCAATTTTTATGGGAGAAGAAGAAGAGGTTGCAGAGAAGGTAGGATAAATGGATGGAGATTATGACAATGAAGAAGATCCTCTTAGATTTCCCATTCAAGATACTTATGTCAATGTGGATATGAAGAACATCCCTCCATATTTCCGTCCCAACTTCCATGGTATGAGGTCAGACCTTTCTCTCTGAATTTTAAATCCTTTGTATTTCTTATCGTTATTTATTAAACACTAAAAAACTGATATTGTTTCCGAAACATTGAAGGATAGAGCTCTTAAATGGTTTATGAGTTTAGGGACTAATTCAATAAGATCATGGAATAATGTGTAAATATATTTCTAGAAAAATATAAAGATCGTGACCTTAAAAAAGAAATATTTATAATGACTTAAAAAGAAGATGACAGCCTTAAGGATCTAATAGATATATATTGTATAATGTTAAGAGAGTAAAATTACATCATTTAGGATCTGACACACTAAAAACCCTCTTACTTAGAACAATTAAAGATGAGTGGATTAATCTCCTTGATATCATGAGTAGAGGTGATGTATATCAATTATCATTTGAAGAAATTTGTGAAATATGAAAACACATATCAAGAGGAATGGAAAGAGTAAGTAAATCAACATCAAGATTGGTAAGTCAAGTTGAACTTGGAAATTTTCTTCACAACTTTAAAAAATAAATTCTTAGCAATCTAAGCGAACAAGTAGAAATGATAAGAATGTAAGATGAGAAAAAAGTATATGTTGATATTTTTGTTGTCCGTCAATAATCACATGCTATTAAATATTTCCCATCATTACTGAGGTTGAAGGAAGTTTACCAAGAGGAATATGGAGCAATTCAATCAACAAAGAATCTATGTTATGCAGATCCAAGAATACTATGGTAACCTAGTCAGCCTAGTATGATGCAAGAACCTAATTCACAATTTCAAGGTTATGCACATCCATCTAAAAGTAATTGGAGCATATCATTTCCTTGGAAACCTTGGCCATCTCAACCTCAAAACCAATCTTGGAAACAAGGTTGGAAAAGACCATATGGGAGAAATCCAAAATATTTTCCTCAATATCCTCCATACCCATCTCCATGTTATGCCTACCATCCACCTCCACCACAACCATAACCTCAACCTCAACCACATCCATCTCAAACATCCACTCCCACTCAACTACGTGTACCACAATTTCCAAACTCACACAAGGAAGTAGCTCAACCCACTTACAATGCTGAGGTACAATACTTCCAAATAACTCTTCTTGATCTAAATGATATTCATATGATCTCAGGAAGAGTATTGTAAAAAATAGACTCTCTTCATGTCATTGAAGTACAACATTCTAAAAAAGAAGATTCAAATGAGGAGAGCAAAGAATAATGAGTTGCACTTGATGAAGAGTAAACATTAGAATCAGAGATTGAGAAAGTTCCCCCATGTTTACAATCAGATCCTCCATGTGTTCAAGATAACAATCAACAAAAAGAGGAATATTTGAATGTCATGCTAGAAGAGGACACAAAAATAGATACAAATGTGAAAGTGGAGCAAGGGCATCACAACTATATTGAAATATGCTTCCATAGAATAATTAAGTTGCAAAAACATACTCTTCTTCCACAACTCTTGATCTAATCTAAATCAAAGAATTTTGTCTCTCATATTCAAGTACATGTCAAAGAATATATTTCAAGTCTAAACACAATTTTATCTATCATCTTGATCTACACATGGCTCCATTGGAAGTATTCCTACACTTGAAAGAGATTTTGTATTTTCAATTAGAGTAGGATAGGAGAAAAAAAAATGGAAAAAGAGAGAGAAAAAAGAAGAAAAATAAAATCTCAGGTGAAAACCTCCTTTGAGGTATCTGAGATTGGATCACTGATTGAAAACCTCATTGAGGTGGCCAATGGGTTGGAAAGAAAAAAAATAAAATAAAAAAGGAAAAGATCCTAGGTGAAAACCCCCTTTGAGGCGCCTAGGTAGACCTACTAGTTGAAAACCTCATTGAGATAGCTAGTAGGTCTAAAGAAAAAATGAAATTAAAAATTACGAAATAAAAAAATAAAAAAAATAAAAAAAAATAAAAAAATAAAAAAAAATTCCAGTTGCATATATGTTTTTGCATGAAGGTACTCCTCCACATGCATAAGTGATCTAAAAATGGGGCACTTGGGCTTCTTTCCAACTTACAAGAACCTCTCCCACTTCCAAAGCTTTGAATTTTCCCGAGTCTTAATGATTAACCAATGCAGAATTAAGAAATGCTTGAAAATATAGGTGTATGCTTGTATTTGTATTAAATTGATTATGTGTTGTAAATGAATGTGCTGAAACTGATATATAAATGCATATAATAGTAAATAAAGCAGCAGAGACAATGCAGCAGTAAAATAGACACATGAACAACAATATTAATTTGGAGTTCACCCACAAATCTTGGGCTATGTCTCCATGAGCTCTAGTTAATTCAACTAGGCTATGTGGTATTATGGTATAAGTCTTTTTACAAGCTCTTTGGCTCAAATCTTGTTGTTCCACACATAAATAGTGGGTTTAGACACCATTTTATCCTTGGCTCTTGAAGCTCTAGCTCTTGGCTCTCTGGCTCTTGGTTCTGGCTCTTGGTTCTGACTCTGGCTCTGGCTCTTGGTTCTGGCTCTTGGTTCTGACTCTGGCTTTGGCTCTTGGTTCTGGCTCTTGGTTCTGACTCTGGCTCTGGCTCTTGGTTCTGGCTCTTGGTTCTGACTCTTTGGCTCTTTGCTCTTCAGCTTTGGCTTCTTTGGCTCTCTATCAGTTCACAACCCTCTTGGCTTTTCACTTGGCTTCCAAGTGACCCTGTAGGCTGCTCTTTTGCTTCTGCATTGTTGTCTCAGCGCTGCCTGCTTGTGCTCGGCTTTAGCAAAAAACAACAACTCGACCACCATCAATAACGCAGTAGCCCTCTGTCCTTGACATTCATGGCTTTTAAGCCAAATTGCACTGGCTGTTCATTTTCCCTCTCGGGCTCTTCATCTTACTATTTTTTCCGCTCGAATCCCTTCTCTGGGCATTAGCCATCATTGCTAAACACCCTCTGGCATGAATGCCACCTATTTCGTTGTAGAAGGGAACTATTGGGCTTTCGAAATCCTTGAAACAATCATTTTCTGTTAACACAGGAAAATGCTACAAAACAAGGGAAAATCCGCATAAAAAACAATTTCAGACTTCAAAGTTTCATAACCCTACTTCATAACATTATTAGGTCCACCCTTAGTCACTGTCGCAAGTTGCAACTTGCTTGTTCCAAGGTTTCCCTTCGTATTAAGAAAATACGTTAAAAACATGACAAAATCCCACTTATCGAATTTGAAATTATATTAAATCTAGCTTATTGCCCCATCGGGTCTGGCCATCGCATTGTGTGTATTACTTATAACATATCGGTTGATCCTCTGTAATGCTCTGATTGTGATCCGTCGATTTCGACGATCATACCATCGCATCCCACGTATATATGTGTAAGCCCTGCTCCATTTTGTTTGTCGATTTCGATCCGCTGATATCAGCGATTGTGGTATCGCATGGGCCTGGTGCTATCGCACGTCTACCTTCGATACCTTCTGACAGCCATCGCCGATTGCGATTACCGATTAGATCTGGACCGTTGATTAGCCAGATCCGATGGCCCCTATTCACCCATTGTTTAAGCCTCCAATAGCTCGATTTTTATGGTTTTCTTCATGTTTTTAAGGCCCAATAGTGTAATCCGAATTGTTAAGAGATCCTCCTTTTGCGATGGTTTTGACCATTTATGAGGATTCTGAAGACTTAGAGGGTTTTTAGAATCCCTTTTTAAGGGATTTTGCTCCTTTTTCCTTTGAAAAAGGGCAGCTTCATTTTATGATAACTCCTTCATCTGAAGTCTGTTTTCACCCATTCAAGGTTTGTTGGATTTAGAATGAGGAGATCTTTGCAATAAGACTATTTTAATTAGTAGCTAGTGACTTTCATTTTCATCTGATTTACAAATGATTTGTGCCATTTGGAACCTTTTACCCCTTATGTGAAGTCTTTTAGACTTAGAGGTTTGTTCAAGATCCATTTTTCGATCACGCCTTCCCACTAAGAGAACTTTTGGCCTCCAAAAGACTGATATACTAATCTGAACAGTAAATGAGAGTGACTCACCCTCTTCTTTCAGCCTCCCTACACTAGCCTTTGAATAGTGCCTCCGAACCAAAGTTTATGACCACTTCCCTTCTCGGATGGGCTGGTCTTCTTAGGAAGAACCGTCTTCCTCCTTGCCTTCCAGCAGAATTCTTGTTGAACTGGTTATAGAAGGTAGTTTTGAGCTTCTTTTCCTTGATCATTGATCCAAGGTGGCCCAAAAAAATTTGAAGTATATCTGCTCCACAAACTTTCATTTGTACCTGTTTGAAAGGTTGTCAACAACAACTGTTAACAACAACAAAAATACAGACAACAACTGGATGGCCTAAACTCCTGCTTCAACAAAAGAAACAGATTTTCACATCTTGTGAACACCTCCATGTCTTACATCTGCATACAAATGATGGACTAGAAAACAAACCCACAAAATATGCCTTTAAACAAATGACCCTTCAAGTCAAGCATGTAGAAAAAGATCATTAGGACTCTTTTTCCAAAATATGAAACTTTCATCATTATCTCCATTTGGAGACCAAGTTAACTTCTTTCAAGTCAACATGGCATCACATTCATGTCAAATAAATCAACCCTGCAAGTTAATTACACATACATGTTCAAAAACAAGGAAATCATCAACATCTCTATGTTCATGCATCTCATGGTCATGCATGCATTTCATCCTTCAACTTTCACTTAAGCACACTATAATTTCGAAGCTGAAATGAAATATAATGTAGATGCATCAATAGACATGCAATCTTAATCAGATAAGAACTCTAACCATTTCTTACCAATCCCTCCCAAAGATACTACCTTTGTCTGTACATCAGCATCATCATGTGAATCATTTTGAGACACATCATTCACGGAATCTTCACTTCCATTTCTGCCATCTTCCCTTTCCACTTTCTTCAGATTTTGTGGAAGCATTGCTAGATTCAAAGTCCAACATTTTGCAGCAAGATGTCCTTGCTTATGGCAGTAAGTGCACTGCATGTGCATCCTCTTGATAGCATGATTTGCCTTGTCTAATGGACCTTTAGCTTCTTGCTTCTTTTCCTTCTTCTGCTTCCTGTATGTGGCCATTCTCTTCCAACATCTAGAAACAACATGGTTATCCAAACCATTAAAGGAACATGCAATTATTTTCCCATAAATATGTGGAAATTCGTCATGCTTTACAAAATCAAAAGGAGTATGTTTAGAACTAGATTTATACCTTTCTCTTTCACCTTTATTTCCTTCATGCGGACATGAAGAAAATGAAGAAGTGGCTCCCTTTGGAACACCATCAATCTCTTCAAGGTTGTTAGAGTCTCCCCAACTCTCTGGTTCAAGTGTGTGCTCCTGAACTCCTGCATTCTGCAATTGATGTTTCAAGCTATTTCATTCCTCTTGAATACAACCTTCACACTTTTGAGGTAGAGGACATGAAATGAAACTCCTTCTTGGGATTGTTTCAGTGGCCTTCATGATAGCTTTCGAACTCTGTCCATAAGACTTTGCATAGCCAAGACCCAAATACTTAGGCCTTTCCTCAGGCATTATTGGTTCAACAATATCTTGTGCATTATTTCCCAATACCTTTCCTTCATAGCCCATCTTTGACATTATCTTGGAACCTATGCCTTTAGTATGTTTTTCAAAAGAACCAACATAAGCATTCTTAGAATAATTTGAAGACAAACTGGAATGGTTTACCTCTTCTTCAATTTGATACTTGACTAAGGCTTCTTGGGAAACAAAGAGTTGTGTTTCCAACTCATGCATCCTCTTCAGGCTCATATTTGCAATATGAAGTTGCCTCTCCATTTCCTGCAATTTGTCAGTAAGCAACTACTTCTCTCCCTTCATGGAATTTCGCTGCTTTCTAAGCATGCTGCTCTTCCTTCCATCCTCACACATTTCTCTCACCATATCCATCATGGTGGACAATTCTTTGCTTCATGTCTTCATCAAGGAATCTTGTGAAGAACGCAGAATTTGAGGACCCACTTGTAGAAGTTGTCATTATGCCAGTGAACAAAAAAAAACTTCAACATGATAAATAAAGAGCTTATTTAAGCAACCTCTTGCACAAACCTCTTGTGCTTTGGATTTCCTTGAGGTCCTTGGGATAGAAGAATGCCTTCAGCCCTTCTTCCTATTTGTCCTTCCTAGACTGAGCTATCAACAACTTTCCCTTTACCTCTACAAACTCAGAAAATAGTCAGTCTGCAAAAAAAGCATACAATCAGCCTCTTGCTATTCAAAAACCTTTCAGACAAGCAGTATTTGCTTTGTCAATCAAGCATTCTGATATAACCTTTCTTGAAGGTGGGGTTAATCAACCTTAGGCTCTTATACCACCTAATCTATAAATGGGGCACTTAGCTTTCTTGTCCAACTTACAAGAACCTCTCCCACTTCCAAAGCTTTGAATTTTCCCAAGTCTTAATGATTAACCAATGTGGACTTAATAAATTCTTGAAAATATAGGTGTATGCATGTATTTGTTTTAAACTGATTATTTGATGTAAATGAATGTGCTGAAACTAATATATAAATGCATATAACAGTAAATGAAGTAGCAGAGACAATGCAGCATTAAAACAGACACATGGACATCAATATTAATTTGGATTTCACCCACAACTCTTGGGCTATGTCTCTGTGAGCTCTAGTTAATTCAACTAGGCTCTCTGGTATTATGGTATAAGTATTTTTACAAGCTCTTTCGCTCAAATCTTGTTGTTCCACACATAAATAGTGGGTTTAGACACTATTTTATCCCTTGGCTCTTGAAGCTCTGGCTCTTGCATCTCTGGCTCTTGGTTCTGGCTCTTGGTTCTGACTCTGGCTCTGGATCTTGGTTCTGGCTCTTGGCTCTGACTCTTTGGCTCTTGGATCTTCAGCTTTGGCTTCTTTGGCTCTCTATTAGTTCACAACCATCTTGGATTTTCACTTGGCTTCCAAGTGACCCCGTAGGTTGCTCTTTTGCTTTTGCGTTGTTGTCTCAGCACTGCCTACTTGTGCTCAGCTTCAGAAATAAACAACAACTCAGCCACCATCAATAACTCAGCAACCCTTTGTCCTTGACATTCATGGCTTTTAAGCTAAATCGCGTTGCCTATTCATTTTCCCTCTCGGGCTCTTCATCTTCCTATTTTGTCTACTCGAATCCCTTCTCTGGGCATTAGCCATCATTTATAAACACCCTCTGGGAAGAATGCCACCTATTCCGTAATAGAAGGGAACTATTGGGATTTTGAAATCCTTGAAACAATTGTTTTCTGTTAACACAGGAAAACACTGCAAAACAAGGAAAAATATGCATAAAACACAATTCCGGACTTCAAAGTTTCATAACCCTGCTTCATAACATTATCGGGTCCACACTTAGTTGCTGTCACAAGTCACAACTGACATGTTGCAAGGTTTCCCTTCGTATTAAGAAAATACATTAAAAACATGCCAAAATCCTGCTTATGAGATTTGAAATTATATTAAATCTGGCTTATCACCCCATCAGGTCTAACCATCGCATCGTGTATATTACTTAAAACATATCGGTCGATCCTCTGTAATGCTTTGATTGTGATCCACCGATTTTGGTGATCGCACCATCGCATCACACATATATATGTGTAAGCCCTGCTCCATTATGTTTTCCAATTGCGATCTGCCAATATTGGCGATCGCGGCATCGCATCAGGCTAGTTCTATCGCATGTCTACCTTTGATACCTTCTGACAGCCACTGTTTTCTTCATGTTTTTAAGGCCCAATAGTGTAATTTGAATTGATAAGAGGTCCTCCTTTTGCAATGGTTTTGACCATTTATGAGGATTTTGAAGACTTAGAGGGTTTTTAGAATCCCTTTTTAATGGATTTTGCTCCTTTTTCCTTTGAAAAAGGGCAGCTTCATTTTATGATAACTCCTTCATCTGAAGTCCATTTTCACCCATTCAAGTTGCGTTGGATTCAGAATGAGGAGATCTCTGTAATGAGACTATTTCAGACAGGAGCCAATGACTTTCATTTTCCTCTGGTTTACAAAGGATTTGTGCCATTTGGCACCTTTTACCCCTTATGTGAAGTATTTTAGACTTAGGGGTTTATTTAGGATCCATTTTTGGATCAATAAGGAAAAGAAACTGGTTAGTTCCACAAAAGGAGAAAAAGAAAGAAATTAGCAATGAGGAAAGAAAAAAGTGAAAAACAATTAACCTTGGGCTTCTTACTTTCTGTGAAAACTGCTTAAAAAGGACCAAGGACATGTCAATTCATCACCTCCGTCCATTCCAAATATCCACCCATCATTACCAATCATTTACCATTCATTTTCCTCGTTGTCCTAAAATGCTACAGGAAGGTTATGTTTTTCTACAGGAGGCCAAAATACATAAGGAAGAAAATGTATTTACGATATCCCAAAAAATATGAATATTTTTGTCAAGTTGTTTCGTGGAGGGATGCATATGGATGATGGTAACATGCTCAAGGAATTTCAGAAAATTCCACTGCACATGTTTCAAGAAATTTCCCTCCATCACCTACAACCATTTTTAATTTTTCTCGTGATCCGTGCCTCCATTGGCCAAGATGTTTTATGGGGAGATGCATAAAACACATATTTCATTAAAATTGAAAATATTGTATTCCGAGGACATCACTATAATTGAATTTTTTGGTCATTTTAAATCTATATCCACTATTTAATTTCAAATTTAATGAAATATATTCTATAAGAATTATGCCAACATGCTCACAAAATTTCAGGTCAATACAATCTACCATTTTAACGATATTGATAAAACAATTATGATACAAGAGCATTCCAAAATTGCTACAAGAGTGACCAGAATTTCTACAAGATTGTGATCACCATGGAGAGAGGGGTAGATCCTATGTTTTCCCTAGGGTAATGATGAAATAAGTCCACCATATCCTCATCATTCATTTTCTGCACCACTTGAACTCTTCTACACTCTCATTTACACCATTGTCCATCAAAAACTCAACTTTTCACCCCTTATTCAATCTCTTCTACAGCAGAAAATACATTTTACCAATATCAACTGGTTACTCATCAATTATCATTATTTTTAGAGGAAGAATATGAAGGAAATTTTGATCTTAGCAGGGTCTATATGACTTCTACATGAAGACAAATAGTCTCGTCGCATTCTACTATTAGACCATAGGTAGAGGACCATATTGAGAAGTCAGCCACCATGGAGCATTGGAGGATTCAAAACCACGATCTTGAGCAAACATACGACCTCTTATAGGATGCTACAAGATCACCATGAGAGTAGAAGAAGCATTCATTTAGCATATCAAACACATGGATTTCTAAAGAAATAAAGCCTTGAAGCAAAAGACCGTAGATAAAAGCTCAAAACTGTATTTGATTACCCAAAAAATAGCAACATATAATCCAAGGAAGAGAACTTGGATGGAGATGTACTTGCATCATCAAAGTATCAACTAGCAGAAAGCATAAAAAAATATTATATTTTTAGAAATTGTAGGAAGAAAGGGAGACAAAGAAATGACCTCTTAGAAGATACTTAGAAACAACCTCACCCATGTCTAGATATACCATGCAACCAAAGGATCAACACATCAACAAGAAATCATCAGGTAGGCATAGTTATGCACTATCCTTCACCTCTTCTCTTGACTGTATTATGGTTAGAATTTTGTTGTCAATACACAAGAGAGAAGGTTTTGTAGGTTGAAGGTGGCCAATACTCTCAACCATACTTGAACATTTAAGTGAAACTAACTCCCTTACTCATGCAACATGGAAAATGACAAAAAAAAGGTGATAATTATGAGGAATGGGCCATCTCACCTAGCACACCAAGCCCATGACCACAAGAAGAATAAAAGGACAAGATTTAATCCCATATGTACTGAGAAGGTTCATTCCTAAAATAGTAAGAGAGGCCCACTAAGAAATTGAGAGTCAAGCTAGCAATGACTAGGAGTCCACTGGGCTACTACACAAGAGCTATAGGTTTAGTTTGTAGGTGCTACAATACTAGACACCATTGCTATAGGAGAAGCAAAGTTTCTACAAGAGAAACAAAGTTGCTATAGGAGAAATAGAGTTGCTACAGGAAGGGATGAATTTTCTATAGTATAACATGGAGGGCTATAGGGAAGTATAGAGAGCTGCAAAAAGCCTAAAACCCTATATTTGAAAAGGGACATCTAAGATAAGGGTAATTATACATTTTTCTCTATCATCTATGACCAATAAATCTACAAAACCTCTCATTCCTTCAACAATGCATACTGTAACAAGATTCTGATATCAGTTTGAGAATAAAAAAATTCAATGTGATTTTTTTTTTAGTTAAGCTAGATTAAAAAGGAAACATAATTGTTTTTGAGTTCAGTCTAATCCTTCCTCTAACCAGTATGGATAAAAATACTCTCTTACCCATGTAGCAGAGTGGGAGTATTGGTTTTCCGAACTTTAGAAAATCACAGTGACAATCATGGGGGGTGGTTTCAATTGAAGAGAGTCCACAGACTCATCAAGGATTCCAATTATCATATCTATTGTGAAAATGTGTATCATGGGCAAACTTTGTGGACATAGATAGAGAGAATTTCGTAAGGTAGAAGCACAAGCCTAATTATAACTTGGAGAAAAGGATGGATATACAAAAGAAGAATTTGGGAAATAAGAAGAAGAGGAAGGAACAAGAGAAGATGTGCCAAAATTCTTTCTGAGGTAGCTTGGGATGTTAAGGATGTCACCAAGGCCATGAATGAGGCACAATTAGGTCACTAAGTTTCTTAAAGATCAAAAACACTTTTAGTGGGGGGTAATAGAGATTATTTCATATTTGTAGATAACTTCATATGTATTCCTAATATTATTTATTTTTTTAGAATATTGTGAGAATATTGGGCAGATTATGAAGATTTTGAGGATGAGATAATCTTGGGACTTGCTCCCCACTACAGGAGGGCCAATATTGGATAATAAATGAACAAGATATTATGAAATTATTGAATAAACTATGCAACTTTGATAATTGAGAAAATTTGGGAATGTTTTCCCTATCATTTAATGAAGATTCCTAATGTTGGGAACCAGATCCACATTTTGAGGAATTTTGGAGGAGACAGCTACCTCCTTTCAAGGAGAATGCTTCCTCATCACTTTGTATAAGTACCAGTTAGTGCCAATTTGAACTTTCCTCTAGGGTAATGTATTTCTTATTATTCTTGTGGAGAAAACTTGTTATTTAGCAGCTCCACATTCATTTCTAGCAGGGATTTATTTGGATTGATTCAAATATGAAGTTTGGTGCCATTTTTAGCTTCTAAAGTTTGGTTTCCTTCATAGGCTCTAATTTTCCTTGAGCTTTTCCATCCCAAGAGCCTCAGAGCCCTCTTGTATAATTTATTTATTTCCTTCGATGTCTTTTTCACTTGCATCTCTTATTTCTACATTTTACTATTTATTATTCTTTTGTTGTGGATTACATTGGTTAAATGATTGAAGTGAGTTATTTTGTGGGTTATTTACAGATTCAAAAGAATGATGCATCCATAGAACAGATTTTAAAATTCATATTCATCATTGAGCTACTTTGATTGGTCTACTATTTCACAAATCTAGAATGTCTGGAAATTCCTTGTAGCAAAATAGTAGTATTTTTCTACTATTTTTTAGAGTGTGTTAATGAGATTTATTTGAGTTTATTCCAATTTTATTGGGTCATAAAAACGTTCAATTTAATAACAAAATTCACCCCATAAAATTTTCACTTGATTAAGTTAGCCATTTGGTAGGTTAACTAGCTCATTAGTTCTTGAATTTCCAGTTTTTAGAGTAGTAATTTTCTTTTATTTTTTAGCACTTGTTAACAGGGGAATTTTGGAATGATTCCACTTGGAATGAAGTCCTAATACATCCTACTTAATAATAATAAAAAATTCCCATTCCATTTTCATTTGATTTACTTGGGCATTTGGCAAGTTATCTTTCTCCTACAGCAAAATAGGGCCTCATGTAGCAACTCCTATAGCACTCATGTAGCATAAGTAAACTTTAGCATATTTGCTCCAAAATTTGGGTTTTTGTCTCTTAGGCTTGACTAATGACCCCTATGCTCTAAATCCATGATTGGGGAAGAATAAACACCTCTTAGTAATTTCCTTTTTACAAAGTAGATTAGGCCTATGTGTTTGAATGCATGCTCTTAGGATTTCAATTGCAAATTGTTGTTCTTGCATAGGATTAGTTTATTTTCAAGGAAAATATTCCCATTATACAATTAGACTAATGATTCACATTATTTCAAGTATCACAAGGTTTACATTATGAAAATAGACAAGTACGTTTCATTCCTGCAAATGGCATAACATTTACCTTCTTGCAATTGGGATTAATGTTTACATTTGAGCAAGTAGCATTTCCATTTCTTGCAAATAGAGCAACATTTCCATTTATTCAAATAGTATAGGCTTTGATTTCATGAAATTCACTCCATTACATCATGTCAATGAAATAAGGACACATTGTATACTACACATATAGTTTTGACACCTCTTAAGTTTGTACAAGCCTAGGGTTGATAATTTAAATTGGTAGCTTTGGGAGTTGCAACATTCTTGTTGCAATACTAGGGCTCATCACCTATATTAGCAACTCCATATTTTTCAAAACCATTTGTAATTGAATGTGATGTTTTAGGTTTTGGGATAGGAGTAGTATTGATGCAATATGGTCATCCAATAACTTTCGAAAGCAGGAAGACCAATAAGCAAGAAAGTCTTAAGTCTACATACAAAAAAGAAATTCTTTCCATTATGAACACACTAGCTAAGTTGAGGAAATATCTTTTGGGAAGTAAATTATACATAAGAATATACCATAACATTCTCCGGTACCTCCTCCAATAAAATGCACTTTCTGAAGAACAAAAAATGTGGATTGAAAAAATTGTTGCTTTTGACATGGAGATATTACATAAAATGGGAAAGGACAATGTAGTGGTAGATGCTCTCTCTAGAAAAGATGATGAAACATCATTATTTGTTGTCTTGGCTATAATCTTAGAATGTCTTAATGAAATATGAAGAGAATATGAAAAAGACTCAGAAACATGTGATATAATTAATAACCCTACACAAAATCCAAAATTCAAATGGAAAAATGATATTTTGTGGTGTAAAGGGATAATTTACCTAAGCCCTAACTCTAAATTTAAGTCCAAGGTTCTCCAGGAATCCCATGACTTGTTTTCAGCAAGACATGTAGGGCTCTTTACAGCCTACTATAATGCACATCAGTCTTTTTTCCATAAAGGAATGACTGATGACATTCAGAAATATGTAGCAGAGGGTGATCTGAGCCAAAAGAATAAAAGTGAAAGCATTAAGATCCCTGGCCTACTCCATCCCTTGTATCTTCATAATCAAAAGTGGGAAGAAGTATCAATGGAGTTTTTTGAGAGATTTCCCATGTTAAACAGAAAGCACAAATTTCTCATAGTAGTTGATAGACTCACAAAATATGCACATTTTATAGGGATGAAGAATTCATATTCAGCAAATGAGATCTCTGGGATATTTTGTAAGAATGTCTACAAATTACATGTCTTTCCTAAAGTCATTTTTTGTGATAGAAATGCCAAGTTTAAAGGTAATTTCTAGAAGGAACTCTTCAAACGTGGTGTTACATACCTCAGCATGAGTTAAGCATATCATTCTCAAATAGATAGAGAAACTGAGACCATAAATAAATGCTTAGAATCTTACCTTCATTGCTATGCAATAGATAAGCAAAATAAGTGGGCTCAGTGGTTACACCTCGTTGAGTGGTGGTACAATTCAACATTTCACACTTTCACAAAAATGACCCCATTTAAGGATTTGTACAACTATGAACCTCCTAAATGGAAATGGCCGCCACTGAAGCTAGAGTTCTGAAAATTAAAGACCAGTTGGGAGAGACCCAGAAATTCCTTCAATCATTGAAAGAAAATATAAGTATCGCAAGGAATCACATGAAACAACAAGCCGACCAGTACAGGTCAGAAAGATAATTTGAAGTTTGAGAGTGGGTATTTGTTAAGCTTCAAGCTTACAAACAAGTATCCTTACAGTAGAATGGTAAAAACAAGTTGGCACCAAAATTCTATGGACCATACGAGATCAACAAAAATATCCGCCAAGTAGCAAACAACTTAAGCCTTCTTGATAGTATTCGAGTTCACAACGTTTTTCATGTATCTTGTCTTAAAAAGGCATTGGGAAAACACCAATATTATAAAATACCTTTCCAATGGTAGATGATGAAGGAAAGTTCATTCAAGAACCAGAGACAATCATCACTACGAGGGAGAAGAAGTTACGTTCATCAGTAATTAAAGAATACCTTATTAAGTGGAAGAATCTACGAGAAGAAAAATCCTCCTGGGAGACAGAAGTATTTCGCCAGAAACACCCATCATTACGTATGCCTTGAGGACAAAGCATCTTTTAAGTGGGAGGAAATATTATGTAAAAAATATTTAGCATAATTTTAGGTTGATTAGACGAAAGGGCACAATCATAAGATCATGCCCTTTCCCAAAAGGGTACGCGTGGCGGTATATAAGCCATAGACCCTCATTGTAAACATCCATCATTCAGTTTTTTAATTAAATATATATATTTTTATGTTCATTACTGAGCATTGTTGCTCTACCAAGTTCGAGGCTTCCCTCTTGAAGATGCGAAACGAACAGTTGGAGAAGGCAATTTCTAGCCATGATTGCATAGATATGCCCAAGAAGGAGAGAAAACAGTGACATATCTAAGTGTTGGGGCAAGAAAGAATGTAGATCTAGATAAGAGAAAGACATATCAGTGAAAATTAAGTTCCAGAAATAATCATGCAAAAGGAAACGTGAACATACACAAAGTGAACAGTGGAAATTGTTTGTGGGAAAAAAGCCACAAATCAATGTGACACTTGGAAAAGGTGAACGATGTATCAAAAAAACACTTGTATAAAATAATATAAGTTAAAATTTCATCTACAATGCAAATAAACAAGTAAAATATCACTCTCAAAAGCAAAAATGACAAAAGTGACAAAAAAAGTGATAAAAAGCGACACATGTGAAACTTACCCAAAAAGGTGTCGCAGGCATGACCGAAATTTCCTTGATCTCATTAGGAAAGATGTATCTCCAAGATCAAGTGTGAAAATGAGCTATAGGGGTGTCTATTAAACAGATCTAGACAAGTTAGGATTTATGACGCACATGCCTAAAATCAAGGAAAAAGTGCCACTTGTCTTAAAGTCATAATTAGCAACATAGTGGACTTAACCGGACATTAATTGGGAAACTCCTATTTTTTAGAGATTCCAACATTGATTTTTCAAGAAACTACTTGTTTGCACTAACAAATTGGATTGCGCAATTCCCAAGCTCATGGGCTTGTGCAATTCCTTACCTCGGTGAATTGCACAATTTTGAGGAGAAGAGAAGCTCTTGAACAATTTTTGAGCTCAAGACTGGCCTGCCTTCCATGATTTCACAGTTTATATCCTCAAGGCCTAGTGCCATTTCCAAAGATAGTGGATTGCGCAGTTCCAAGAGGGAAGACCAACAATGCTGCAAGGTCAAGCCAGGACATGGCTTGTGTTAGAAACGTTTTAGATTAGGATCAAACAAGACATCATAAGCACTGCATGAAGGGATAAGTCTCCAACATTGGCATGAATACATGACTTCATTAAAATATGAGTCCCTATAGACATAAGGGAGGCTCCAAAATCAAATCATAGGAAAAAATTTAGATGGGTGATTTGATATTTATGATTGGGAATTACTAAGAAGGGGGGGTGAATCAGTAATTCAAAATTATTTCCTTTTTTTCTGAAATTAATTTTATGCTTATGCAGCTAATGGTTTATGTTCATGCTCAATTATTATTGAATTCCTTTTTCAGGTGTCAAAGAGAGAAATGTGTAGATTTATTTATCAAGAATTCAAAAGCATTCGCACAACATTCAATAACAAACACATGAAGACACCAGATATAAGTGGAAACCCCGAAGGGAGAAAACAACTAATTTTATGTTAAAATTGATGTGAAGGCAAGTTACTATTCTTATTAGATCATATTTTTGTAGGTTCCAACCTACGAGAGGATCCTACCTCAAAGGAAGCTCCAACTCCCACAAGTTTTTTATAGGCTACAACCCATAGGAGGCTCCTACCTCAATAGACTACAACATGTTCCTTTTCAAGCTACAACATAGAAAGGGAAACAAATATCTCAATCACAACATCATGTCACAAATGTTGGTTACCTCATTTATAGTTATCTTTTCAAGTCTACTACTACAGTGCCTCTCCTTTTCACTTTGTATCTCTTCACTTTTTGCTCATCAAATTTCTTATGAAAATTATTTCTCTTTTAAAAACTTCTTTTACCATTCCACATTGTATATTTTATAAGAAATCCATATTGGTTGTTTGTATTCTTTACAAGAATATGAAATGAAGTAGTGTGTCTTAGACTTCCAAAAACTGCTCACAAGCCTGTCTCTTCACTTTTAGTTCTAAAAAAATAATTTTTAATATAAAATAGAGCTAAAATAAAACAACGTAATCAATAATGATTACAAGAGAAAAATCAGATTTGTTTATCGTCTACATTTTCAATTCTCACACACACACATACATATAGATATTTTAGCTTTTGTAATGTACCATTTAACAATGTTCAACATTCACATTCAACCTTTTCACTTCACATTTAACTTTCAGCCTTTGCACATTTAATTTTCAACCTTTTCACTTCACATCACTTTCATCCTTTTTCATTCAACCTCACCAATCCAAATTTTAACAATGAGCTCACCAAGCCAACATTCAATATTTAGCATGAATTATCACCATTGTGGTTAATGACATCAAGGCAAATATGACCAACAATCTCCCCCTCTAGCATTGATGGAAACATTATGACTATGTTTACCCTTAGAGAAAAAGAAATTCCACCATGACCTACCCCTTTGAAATCAATGGTAGGGGAAAACTAAAAATATTTTCTCTTGCAAATTCAAAATCGATAACTGCTCAAATAATTTTATAAGAAGTGTTTCAAGAAGTAATATAGTGCATTATTGCAAATAACATACAAAACCCTAAATTTTTTCCATTTATCATTTAATTATGCAAATTTTCTTCAGATGTGCCAAAGCTTAATGTATTATTTTCAATGTTACTCCATTAAAATACCAATATCGTTCCTTTCAAGAGCTGATCCATTTAAATTGTGTGAACTATTTCCAATGTGTTAATATGACATCAATGCCAATATTAACAACATGGTTGTAACAACTACAACAATTATCTTAAAGCTTAGTTTCCTTTGGAAACATTGATTTTTCCCATTCCCATGCATTGACTCTCACTATATTTTCTAAAGGGAATTCAACAAATATTTTAGAAACTATCGTTAAACTACTTAATGAATTGAAATTTATACATCCCTTTTTAATGAATTCCACAATGTTTTCGGTTGGCCTTGTGAAGAGATACCTGGCATTGATCCTCAAATTGTTCACTATGAGATTAAAACCTATCTAGAATCTAAGTATGTTTAGAAATAACTCTAGTTAGTAAACCCCAAGAAGGAAACTACTATTAAAGCATAGGTTCAGAAACTGTTAGATGTTGGTTTTATCTACTTGGTACTCTTAATAGAATGGGGTTCTAATCTTGTTCTAGTCACTAAGAAATAAGGAAAAATTAGGGTTTGTGTGGACTATTAAGACTTGAATTTGACCTATCTTAAGGTTAATTATCCCACACCATTTGCTGAACATATTCTTAATGAATGTGTCGTAAATTCTATCTTCTCATTTATGGATGGTTTTGCTGGTTATAACCAAATCCAAATAAAACCATAGGATCAACACAAAACCTCTTTTATCTACCCCTCGGAAAAAAATTCATATCGTAAAATGCCTTTTAGTATTAAAATTATTGGTGTTACTTTCTAGTGATCCGTTTCTTTTTCCTTTCATGATATCAAACACATCGTTGAAGTATATCTTAATGACCTTACTACCTCATATTTACTTTGTGAGGACCATCTTTCACACCTTAGAAAGGTATTTCTTCAATGTTGTTATCGTTAGCTCTGCTACAAACATTAGTATTTGGAGGACCAATGTTCAAATCGGCCATGTGTTTACGCTCAGAGGGGGAGATCGTAGTAGTCTTTTTCTCCATTTTCCTTCATCTTCTCTTTTCTCATGGCCCTGCCATCTTTGTTTTCCTCTTAAAACCTCCTCATTTCCCGTGTACAACCCCCGAAATCCACTAAATAACCATATTTCCTTAGCCCTAGGCACCAAGTTCAAATGGTCATATGACCGTGACCGTGTGACCGCGCACTTTGCTTAAGACCCTTTTCCTTCATCGCAATCGCAACTTTCCGCAGGTCTCTCATAAGCCGTGTCCTTAATAATCACCGATTGCTCCTTCGGACGCGACATGACTTTAAACTGCGGCTAATTCTTTTATCGGGTCCGCAGTCTCGTTGCTATCGGCGATCGCATCTGTAAAAAGGCTTCCGCTCCCCTTGTCTTCCTCCGATGCGATATTTCGTTAGCCGTTGGATCCGGCTGCCCGAGATCTAATGGCCAATATCTGTGCATGCCCGCTTCTGAACTACCGATGTGATATTCATCAGTGATCGCAAGTCGCAGGGTCAGGGCTTGTTGTTAACGTAAACCACTCCACTCCACCGATGTGTTATCAGGTTCGGGACCTAATTCAACTCGCTGCTCCCTTGTACAAAATTTCAAGTCCACTTTTCCACCTCCGACAGTGTATTTGCGTGTAACTCAATCTTTTTGCCTTTTGTGTTTCCTGATAGTGTATCCCTTCATCCATCGATCATTCATTTTATCCAACGATAATCGCTGATCCCACTTCCACCTGTTTCCTCCCACTGAGCTATATTTTTCGTCCATCTATTTCATCCAACGGTTTAGTTTCGTTGTTCCCGTTTCCTCCCAGTATCCATTGCAAAGCGCTCTCCGCCGTCGATCCACGATATTCAACGGTGGATCTTCCTTCATGCTGCCTGTGTCCATAGCCTGTCCTGTGCTCCCGTAGGCGGCCAGCATTTACCGCTCAGCGTAGTTATTTTTCAACCACCACATTTAACTAACATAGTGGCCGAAGATTGAAAAGAATAGCCTCGAGCAGATCATTGTATTTATCAGTTATGGGGCGTCTTTTAGTTAATACTCCAGCTTCCAGAAAGGGTCAAATCCATTTAAACACAACCAGATTTGCATCAGAGGCCCATTTCTAAATATAAATGTGGTTGGTGACCATTTATGGGTTCCTCCAAGCATGAGTAGCAGAGATATTTTGTAATGTAACACCATATATACCCAGAACAGAAATGTAATTGATTTGATGAGTGTTAGATGAAGAGAACCCTGTTGTAAGGTTCAACTTCTGGAGACTGTAACTACTTTGTAACCTGCAGCGTCTGGTCTTCATTTCCAGCTAATACAAGCTTCTTTTGTTGTTTATTTCTCACTTTCCACTTCTCTTTCTTGTTCCAAGTTGTTCCTGTTTGCATTTGTTCTATTGCTGTGAATGTTTAGCATCAGAGGCACTATCATCCCACCTTTGTGTTATGATTAAGCAAGTATCATAGAACATGTGTGCAAGTTTCTATTGTTTAATGCATAGAGAGCTGTCATTCTGTCTGTGCATTAGAAACTAGATTTACAGACCTCTTAACTGGTTGCAACCGGCCATCACAGGGTCCTGTGCATCTGCTGGTGTGGTCAGTCTTCTCCATTATCACCTTATCCTCAAACTGTGAGTAATAGGTGGTTAAAAGCCTTGTAGTCTAGGGGTGTTCACCCATGTCTAGGGTCAATCATAGTAGAAGTGGTTATCTGGCTTGAATATACAGCATTTGTTTCATTCATCCATCATTTATCCACCATATTTGTTGAATTTGTAATGTTCCCGAGCATCACCAATATGCAACGAAGGTGATTTCTTGGGGTGATAACATTAAATGGCACCGTTGCCGGGGAGAGGAGAATTGAAGCTCAGCTTCCTTGGGAGACGACACAGCTTCAAGCTTTGATGACAGACAAGGTTTGAACGCAGTTTTTGGTTGTAATCATCTGTCTGGCGACTCCACTGGAGGATGGCCATCCTTTGGCGACTCCACATTGAAGTTCTGGCGCAGTTCGTGAAGCATGCTCGGAGAAATCTTCAGAAATCACTAGCTGACCAATTCTTGATCCTGAGAAGACCGTTAAGCAGAATAAAATATTGCAGAAGGAGCATCAGGGTCAGGTAAGCCTTAAAGAAGTTTATGTATCTCTGTTGTTGAAGTATTTCCTTCAGGGATTCATTCAGCTCCTTCCCCATTTAGTTCCCTTTCGGACATCAGTTGAAAGAAGATTTCCATGATGTCCATCGTATTCCTCTGTTTCTGTTAACCTTTTCATTGATATCTAGGTTATCAGCATAAAAATAAATGTCTTTCCATTGATTACTTCCTCTCAGCCTACCAATATTCTTTCATATACCTCAGTCATGGCAAGCCAGCAAGTTCCCACAAAAATAGAAAAAATCATTGCTGCTACGTTTAGACCCTTGGTCTTGCCTGTCCCATTACATGCCATGCCTGCAGGAGATTATCTAGAATACATGCCTAAGTTTACTGGTACAGAAGGAGTATCAACAGAAGAGCACCTCGAGTCTTTTTATAATTATGCTGAAAACCTGGACATCTATGAAGAGGATGTATGGATGAGGGTGTTTATCCAAAGCCTAGAGGGAGATTGTTAACGGGAAAAGTGTCTACTCAGAACGACCCTATCCCACTAAGGTGTGACAGTGACCTTAGAAACAAACAGGGAAAACTACTTTCGTATTCTTCTTTATGAACTATAAACGAAGAGGAATAGGATGAACCAACCTGTGCCTTGCGCTAGTCCTTTGATCCAATCTCTCTTCTCTTTGACAGCTTCCAGCTACCTGCTCCCTTACTTGCCCAGCTTCACCAAGTTCCTGTAAGATCACAGAAGAAGAAAACTACACAAAGACGTGGATTTATATTCATAAATAGCTTAGGATCAGATTTAAGCTAAACATAAAACTGTAACAAACATCATTGATACACAAGCATGTAGGAGAAACTCAAATAGTTTTATTGATATAACAAGAAGGTCCAGGAGGAGTTACAATCGATGATTCCTGATCCAGCATCAACCCCCAGCAAAGGAATCCCCTCTTCACCTTCAACAAAGCATAAATCACCCAATACTCTGATATCTATCTCAAAACCAACAGCAATTCTCTGCAATGTACAAAATTCCAGCCTCTGGATCTCTGGGATGAGGGATCCATATATAGATGTATGCAAAGAGGATGAGTCAGCTTATGATCTGACTAGTGGCTTCTCTCTGTCAGTTCTTGCTTCCACTTGGAGACTGAGAGCCTCTTACTCATCCTTGGTCGAACTCAGTGAGGCAAGTGTCATTGGGGAAGATTCTGGAAGCTCCCATTGTCTGTCCACCTCGCAGAATGACACTGCCATTTGTCATTTCCCGCTCAATGCACCCTGGTAGTGCATTTGGGTGCGTTGCAACGCAACTAGCTAGTGTACTTGGGTGCTATGCAACGCAGCTAGCTAGTGGAGCAGCTGAAATGATCCTGATTTGACTGATTCTGAGTAGTTTCTGGTTGAGAACTTCTGGGAGAAGCTGTAATTTGTTGAACTTGTTCCTCTAGGGGTCGGAACAACACTTTTAGGGACTTAGGATCCCTTGGTTTATGGAAATCTCATGCTTAGAGCTGTAAGGCACAAAAATGTCTATAACAGTTTCCCCCTAAAGTATGAGGCCGTTTATCGGGTGAAATGCTTTATTAGGAGGATCCGAAGTTCTTTCAATGCTGGGAGGAGACCTGTAATAAGATACAATACAATACATTATCTTCATACTGTTTTCATGATCTAGCTGAGGCAGGCATTCCCATGCTCAGCTTTATAAATTCATTTTCATGTACATAGGACAGACAATCGTCTGATGGTAGACTGATGATTCTGATAGAGCCATCATCATTTTGGTAGGATGATTAGCTATGCTGCAATGTTGTACATTTCAATGTCTTTATTCTCCTGAATATATATCGCAACCCGGATGGATGAAACTAGATCCGGGGTATTCAATCTCGTCTGATCTTCACTCAAAGTACAAGTCGATCCTTGTGAGAAATGTTTTGAAGTCGAACATGGAAAGACATCGCTTGATTACCAATCAATGATGTAAACTGTTAACAAGCGCGAGAGGAATCACCGATAATGATGATGACCCTCAAGGTACTGCAGTACAATTCACATGGTGTGAATAAAGGACTTGGCGTCGAACACCACGCAAAATATTTCGGTTGAAGGTCATTGATGTATACCTGTCGCCGGAAGTGAGAAACTTGCCATTGAGGCATGCAAGCTTCAAAGTACTGAATGGGGTGTTCCTAGATCAACTTCTTGGATAATGAGCTGATGTCGACAAGAAGCGATCCGTCAAAGGAGGGCCTTGATGAATCCCACATCAATGACACGAAACGGAGCAAATGATTTTGATGGAGGTGAAAACGATCTGATGATATATGGTTCATGATGGCGGTCATGAAAGAATGAAGTATAATGTATGGTAGTGGATGGGACACGGGTGACTTCTCTGGATGACTTCTCTTGAACATGTCAGCGACACTTATGTGATGGATCGGTAGCATTTACCCCAAATGTGGATGGTATGGCGTGACCATGGTGATGTGACCGGTGAATGAAACAACCCAACCCGACTCAGGCACGGAATGGAAGTGTCATGTTCAAGAGCGACTTGCTACCAATAAAGATTCTTTGAGTTTCTTCCCAATTTTTCGCCAGTCATTGCTGACCAGTACCTCTTTATTTTTGTCAAGCTTGAGGAGGATAACATATGCTTGTTCTATAATTTTCCCTTCGGGCAAACCCATCGCTATGTTTTAACGAGCCTAGCGATAGTGAAACTCATTCTCATCTAAAGACAAGTTTGTCGCTATTAATCTTTTTAACGAGTTTAACGACTCGGTCCTTTTCATTTTTAGAGAGTCTGAAAAGGTACGTAAAGGTAACTCCGAAGCTCCTTTTTCGTCATCTAATGCTTAAGCTCGAAAAAGTATAAAACAATACAGAAGGGATGAATTTTCGATAGTTTTAACGAGCCGAAAAAAACAAGCGCTCGATCTTTTTGTGCAATAATCCCTCAGGTCCAAAAAAATTAAAATCTAGAGGAGGGATAGCACTTCCGGTCGCTTTAACGAGCTGGAAGGCCAAAACTCGGCAATCTTTTCATATTTTACGAGTTAGTTGAAAAGAGCTTAAAGAAGACTCATCTTCTGAGGAACGAGTGATAAAATGGGTAGCAGCTGATTCCAGGTAAGGGTTGGAATTTTCCAATCATGGCAGTGTCACAAGGATGGCTAGTGAAATCACTCTTTGCAGATGTTCCTCAAAATGGGTAAACAATCAGATGGAAGTGAATGATCGGCCAATGGAAAAGTGGAGGTGATGGTGCAAACACGACCAAGGCTTTAATGGCTGAAATGCTTCATTCACGGTGGTTATTTACCAGGGAATAGTTCATTTTTTAACGAGCTTAAACGCGGGTGGAAACATTTGCTCATGTCTTATGTTTATTTTTTAACGAGCTTGAACTATGTGCTAAAACTGCTCGATTAATCCAGCCATATGATAAGAATGTCTCATATAAAACAACAACTTTTAGATTTTTGCCCCACATCCTTTCCTTTATGCAAGTTAGGTGATGACTAATCCTACGAGTTTAAAGGGTTAGAGGTCCTAAAAATTTAAAAAATAAATAGTCGCCTCTTGCTTGCACTCCAAAAGGTTTGCATGCCCCCAGGTATAAAATAGAGTTTCGAGGTCTCCCTCTATTCGAGTTGACAAAACATTCGTTTAATCAGGAAGGGTCACCCTTTATTCGAGCTGAAAAAACATTCATTTTATCAGGAAGGGTACTACCTCTTACAGGTTACCCAAAGATTGTCTTATTTACGGCGTAAACAAAACACTTCTTCGACGATGTCTACCGAGATAAACAAAGGTGAATGGATGATATAGTGAGACCATCTCTGACATAACTTTGACAAGGGAATCTTATTCTAGAATAACCCCTCTTCCAATCACAGACGGGGTACAGACTAGTCATATTCTCCCATGGAAACCTACCCTATACCCGAAGTTTTCATGCCGAAGCAGACCAGGACGCATGCCCCCTGGGTTTCAATCATATCCCTCCGAATTACTCGCGCTCATCGGGAGGACGGACTCAGGATTGAGACATTTCTTGCGTGAAGAGACCATTTAGGGATGGTATATGATTATTTGCTATGCGTGATCCGGGAAATGAAAACTGGTCCACGAGCTTGACCACTCTTCCTTCGTGTGGAAAACACATTACTCTAAAGAGTGAGGAGACGATGGCTCCCATGTAATAAATATAGTCTCGTCCAAGGAGTAGATTATAATCCAAGGGTCCTTGAACTACCATTACGTTCATGCGAACTGTCTTCCTTCTCAATGTTATGGTCACATCGGGAAGGATCCCTAAAGGTCGACTGGTTTTTTTATCAAAGCCTGTCAAATTTCTCATCTCAGGAAAAAGCGATGGCGAACCAAGCGCTTTCCAAGCAGTAGAGGAAAGGATACTCACAGAAGCCCCCTCATCTATGATGGTACTAGCCATGACCATTCTATATATTTGAACGATAATTCGGAATGGTATGCTTGCTGGTAAACGGGGTCTGCCTAGTTGATTCCAGTCGAAGGAGACAACTAGGTTGCTTGGAGGTGGGACCGAGTAGACGGTCGGGTATGTCTCTGGCGAACTTCCCTCCTGCAGTAAGGGAATGGGTAGATTGCCCCCATGCTCGTCGGAGTCTGTGTTGATGAAGAGAATTTGGACGGTGTCATCCTTGTTCTCTTCAGTGACTGTATCATCCGAAGATAGAACCTCTGAAGGCAAGACCGGGTCAACTGCCACCTCGAACTTTTGACTTTCGTCTGGTATGGATTCAGATGGTTTATCTTCGATGATAGGCACTTTAGCTGACCACTTGAGCGGGCCAGCTAGATTCTCAACTAGCGACGGACTCGGCAAGAGTTTTTTATATCCAGGAGGAAGTCGTAACGGTGAAACCGGACGATCATCCAAAACTCTTTTCGCTTCATCTAAGAAGGGACAATGGTGGATGGCATGATTGCCTTCGCACAGTTTACAGGGAAATCTAGCTTTCCCTTTTTGTCCTAGGGCTTCACTTTCGCTAGTTGACGGTGTGCTTTCAACATGATCATCAGAGGTTGATGACACCGGATTGTGCAAACGAGGAGACCAGTCCCTTAGTATCTGAGGGATGCAAGGACAATATCTATGAAAGTGGTCTCCTTTGCAAATGACACATGGTGATTTAGGCCTGGTCGGTGCAGTGTGTGGATTTTCGTTAGACAACACTCGTTTTCCCCCATTCGCCTTTGGCTCCTTCTTCTTCTTCTCTTCCTTCTTCTTCTCCTTCTTCTCCTTAGGAACTTGACTTTTGGCTTTTCCAGCCCCATCAAGCGAAGAGGAAGGAGGAGAGGAAGAATTAGAGGAAGTAGAATGTTGGTGGGCAACTCTGGACTCGTCTAATTGTTGATCCGATTGTTTAGGAATAGTGGTGTTCTGAACAACATTGGTTGAGAAGAGCCATACTGGCAAGCCAATTGTCAGTCCTGGAAGCAACAATGTGGCCATATGGGGTGCACCAACATCTCCCCAAGAGGAGAAGGGACTAGGATTTCCACCAAGGAGAATTCCTTGGTTGGTAGACTCCATTTTCTCAACCTAAGATCAACGTAGGAAAAGGGTATGAATATTCCGTTTAAAATAAATTTTTAGATGCTTTGACACAACTTGTTTTTTCAGTTTTAAAGAGTCGAGAAAAAACAAAACATGACTCTAGTCTCCTTTGATTTTTAATGAGCCTGAAGTGACAAGTGCTCAGATGGACCTTTTCCGTTAAGGAGTCTGAAAAGGAACGAAAGGGACTACTCTGGAGATCTAGGTAGAGGGAGTACCAAACCAATCGCAAAACTGCAGAATTCTTTTTACGGTACAGCAGTCAATCTTCTCGAATGCTGTGTTCGGTGCATTGCGATCAGTAGGGCGGCTGACACGGCTTCCTATGGATAAAAGGTTTTAAGCCTATAGGGGTCTCCCAATATATACTCGACGGTATGTGGGAGCACAAGTCCGTACTGGGACTTATCATCTCAAAGTGGAGGAATCACCCAACCATCAGTGAGGACAACAGTTACCAGGCTTTACGATGCTGGAATACGTCTCTAGCCTAGACCTCTAAATGTTGTGCGTTAAGTTCCAAAGCATTGTTAGATTCATTCAATTTATTTTAAGTTGATATTTCTTAGAATTTTGCCTTTTAGGTTCACCACGAGATGTAGATGTAATTCCTAAAATGAAATCTAAAGATGATAAGCAAACTTTTATCTCTTTTCAGCAATGAAAATCCTAGCTACAAAAGGAAAAGCAAGGCACAATCTTTTCTCAAAGAGCAAAGAGCACACTGTAAATGCACTTTTCCTAAATCAAGCCAAACAAACTATCAATATGAAAATGCACATATGCATGTATTTGTTTTCACTTTCTTAATATTGATGCCTAAAAATAAAGTTGATGTACAAATCTGAATTTGCTTTCAAGTGACAAACACAAACAAGCTTCTTTTCGAAATCAAAAGGTAGAGATGATTACGACACTTTATGATTTTGAAATAAACACTCGTTTCGACACTAGAAAGTAAAAAATTCAAACCAAAGGCAAATGTAAAAGCATAATCGACTGTCAACAGCAAATAAACTTTCTCCTAAGATCAAAATCGACACTTACGACATATCTAAATCAAAGGACGACAGTATGAATATTCTACTTTTTCAATGGAAAACTGTAAATGATGTAACAAACACACAAAGAACATCTACAGTATTTTTGTACAAAGGAGGCGGAATTAAGGCAAAGAAAAGGGGTTTTTAAACAGACACACACTGATCACACGCTGCAAAAATCAGAGACAAAACTGAAAAAATGAAGCAAAGAACCTCAGCTGCACAGGGCTAGGCTGATCAGTGCACCTGTTACACAGAGAAACTGAATTGCAGCGCAGGTAGCCCTCTCGGGAACTGCGTTGAAATGCAGAATCTCTTCACAGAGCCTGATCTGGGGCAGAAACAAGAATTCTATCCGGGTTCTGGGTCACGGTTTGCAGTTTAATCTATGGTTTTTGGCCGAGTAAAAGCAATCAGTAATGCACAATCAGAGGGTGGATTTAAAGGAGGTGTAAGAGTTATCGCAAAGGGTAATCAGATCATTTGTGAATCAGCTGTTCAAATCATAAACCAATCCAGTGGATGGATTGAAGTAACAGATGTCTACTTTGCATTTGTTGATGGCAAATGGAGTTCGATTGCTACTTCTATGTTTATGAAACAAACAACAAGAGAAACACAAACTAACTAACTAGACACGTTCCCCAGCGGAGTCGCCATTTTGTTAACGGGAAAAGTGTCTACTCAGAACGACCCTATCCCACTAAGGTGTGACAGTGACCTTAGAAACAAATAGGGAAAACTACTTTCGTATTATTCTTTATGAACTATAAACGAAGAGGAATAGGATGAACCAACCTGTGTCTTGCGCTAGTCCTTTGATCCAATCTCTCTTCTCTTTGACAGCTTCCAGTTACCTGCTCCCTTACTTTCCCAGCTTCACCAAGTTCCTGTAAGATCACAGAAGAAGAAAACTACACAAAGACATGGATTTATATTCATAAATAGCTTAGGATCAGATTTAAGCTAAACATACAATTGTAACAAACATCATTGATACACAAGCATGTAGGAGAAACTCAAATAGTTTTATTGATATAACAAGAAGGTCCAGGAGGAGTTACAACCGATGATTCCTGATCTAGCATCAACCCCCCAGCAAAGGAATCCCCTCTTCACCTCCAACAAAGCATAAATCACCCAATACTCTGATATCTATCTGAAAACCAACAACAATTCTCTGCAATGTACAAAATTCCAGCCTCCGGATCTCTGGGATGAGGGATCCATATATAGATGTATGCAAAGAGGATGAGTCAGCTTATGATCTAACTAGTGGCTTCTCTCTGTCAGTTCTTGCTTCCACTTGGAGACTGAGAACCTCTTACTCATCCTTGGTTGAACTCAGTGAGGCAAGTGTCATTGGGGAAGATTCTGGAAGCTCCCATTGTCTGTCCACCTCGCGGAATGACACTGCCATTTGTCATTTCCCGCTCAACGCACCCTAGTAGTGCATTTAGGTGCGTTGCAATGCACCTAGCTAGTGTACTTGGGTGCTATGCAAAGTAGCTAGCTAGTGGAGCAGCTGAAATGATCCTGATTTGACTGATTCTGAGCAGTTCTTGGTGGAGAACTTCTAGGAGACGCTGTAATTTGTTGACCTTGTTCCTCTAGGGGTCGGAACAACACTTTTAGGGACTTAGGATCCCTTGGTTTATGGACATTTCATGCTTAGAGCTGTAGGGCACAAAAATGTCTATAACAGAGATGATAAAAAATGGTTCAATGAACTAGCCCCTAGGTCTATTGCAAACATTGAGGCCCTAGATGAGGTATTTTTAAAGTACTGGGGGAATAAGGAAGATCTGCTCTATGATAATACTGAGTCTGGAAACTCGCAGAGGGATGGGCTCTCATCATCATCAGATCATGAGATCGATGAAATGGACAGGATGAGAGAGCTGTTGGCCTTTGAAATTTCTAGGTTAAGAGTTGCGCAGCATTCAGAAGAAGAGTAGTTTGATGAGGAGGAGGAGGTCCATGGTTTGGAAGACAAGGGCAATGCCCCCTACTTAACCAGAGCTGCTTATGAAAAAGCTTTATCCAGAGGCGCTGCTTATCAGTTTGTTGTACCCGCAGAACAACAAGATTATCAGCGGAGGCAACTAGCAGCAAATCCTTCCATCCTCGAAGAGTCTGAGCCCGAACCTAGCTCAACCTCCCATGACTACACAGATATGCAATTTGAGCAACCTACCAATTTCCCCACACCATTAATCAAGAAGGGAGAAGAATTCTCCCCATCATCTTATGTTTCTCTTTCTGCTCAAGTATAATTCCCTCAAAGTTGTTCCTTGAACACTGAGGCAGCAAGTAATTTAATGCTCAAGGCTGAAGCTGATCATCTCAGTCTTGATATTCTAATGTCTGCTCAGATGGCCTCCACACTGAATGATAGGGCAGCTTGCCAGATGGCAGAGGAAGAAAATGTTCAGTCATGGGAATCCTCCTTGGATGAGGATTGTTCAAAGAAAGATTCAGGGGCAAATGTCATCTCTGTGTCTCCTGCACAAGAATTCAATGGTACCTCATTCATATTAGTCGTGCAAACCACAGAAGACAAAGATAAGTGCACAGCAGCGGTAATTATTCAGCAGGTGTACAAAGGCTCCTCTGAACAACGTCCAAGGAGGAAAACACACAGAAAGGGAATGAAGAATCAATCATCTCTACCTATTAAGCTCAAGTGTCCTAAACTGTTTGAGGTGGATGATCAAATCAATCTTGTCCAGCTGATATATGATGAACCAGGCTGAGAGTAGGAGAAACAATTTTGGTGGCCCAACAAATGGGCAAATTTTGAAGTTTGCATTTTTAGGTTTTTATGTTTGTAATTAAGTTCTTTTCCAGTTTTGTGTTGTATGCTTAGTTGACTCCATGCCCAATGGACACTAGGCAAATGTTTTTAAAGCTTGTTTTGTAGGAAGGCATTGGTCTGCAGTTCTTGAGACCTCACAGGTGTTATAGACATTTTTGTGCCTTACAGCATGGAGCATGAAATGTCAATAATCTGAGGGATCCAAAGTCCCTAAACATGTTGTTCCTACCCCTAGAGGAACAAGGTCAGCAAACCACAGCACTACAGATCAGTTCTCCACTGAAAAACACTCAAAAACAGGTCAATTTTGGATCAAAGCAGCTGCTCCACTAAGCATCTGCGCTGAATGTCAAAAGCTCTATGGTGTACCTACGCTGCATAGCAAGTGCAACAAAGGCTACCTGCGCTGGGCGTACTTTGACATGTGGAGGAATCTTTTCTCAATGTGCCAGTGCCCAGGAAGCTTCCAAAATGACACTTGGATCAGAAGATTCGCCTAATGATGAGTAAAGAGGTTCTAAAACTCCAAGTGGAAGGTAGAAACTCCGAGTGGACTCAAGGACTGAAGAACAACTGGAGTTGAAGAGGACAACAAGTCACACATCAAGCTGACTTATCTTCACTCCAAAACTCTATATAAGGATCTCATCCCATGGGATCTGGAGGCCGGAATTTTGTGCAAAGAATTGTTGTTGGTTTACAGTTGTGAGTATTGGGTGATTGCTTGAGGGAGGTGAAGAGGAGATTTCTTTCCGTCGGGAAGGTGATGCTGGATTGGACCTCTCACGGTTGTATCACCGCTTGAACCTTACTTCCTTATATTAATAAAGCATTTGAGGTTCTTCTATTCGCATGTGTTTCAATGGTGTATTGTCTTACTTGCGTATTTGATTTATGCTAATCCTTGAATCAATTATGAATGCATGCTTCTTGTAGTTTCCCTTTCTTGTCCTGTTCGCAGGATCTCGTGTAGCTGGGCCCGTGAGAAGACTTGGAGCTGGGAGCAAGCGGCAAATAGAGGAGATTGGATCGACCATTTGCGCAAGACATCGGTAAGTGGATCTCTTCCTTTCATCTCTTGCATGTCATAAAGAAGTAACTTTAGATAGCTTTGCTTCAGCTGTTGCTAAGGAACTATCACCCTTAGAGTGGGATAGGGTCATTCCGTGTTGGATACTTTTCCCCACAACAGAAATGGCGACTCAGTGAGAGATCGTGTCTTGTTGGTAGTTTGTGTTTCTTGCTATTCATTTCCTAAACAAAGGGAGTACCGAATCGAACTGCATTCGAATACTTCGAATGCAAAGTAGAGGGCAGCTACTCTAGCTCAGTGCTGGGCATGTTTATGATTTGAAGAGCTGATCCACAAGGACTCTTTTTAGCTCTTTGTGATAGTGTTCATCTTCCTTAATCATCCTCTAGTGTATACTTGACTGATAGCCTCTGATTTGGCCAAAAACCATTGATTTTTGAGCAAACTGTTACCCGGAATCTGAGAGAGACGAGAGTTGTCTCTTCAGTGCAGCTGCAGCAAAGGCTACCTGCACTGCAACGCAGGTCCTGAAGGCGCTACCTGCGCTGCATGTCAGATTGACAGTGCAGCACCTGCGCTGATCCAGTTTTGCCTTGTGCAACTGGGGTTCCCCACTGTCTGTTGCCCAGTTTTCAATATTGTTTTTGCAGCCTGTTGTCAACCTGTATACCCAGCTGAAACTACCTTTCTTTGCCTTCATTTCGCCTCAGTTGTATGAAGAAACCGTGATTGTTCTTATTGTATTTCTTGCTGTCATTCACAGTTTCCCGTAGCGAAAGTGAACTAGTCTTGCTGTGACCTCTTGGATCTAGACCTGTAAGAAAGTGTCGTTGTGATTCTAAGAGCTAGTTTATTGTTGTTCATAGCTGCTTGAGCATTTGCTTTCGTTATATGGTTCGAATTTCAGTATTTCTTGTGTCGAAACGAGTGAATCTTAAGGTGTTATTTTGATTATTGGACAAAAACTTGTTTTCTTTCACTTGAAATTGAATTCGAAATTATACAACAGCTTTCTTTTTGTAATACATCAACACTAAGAAAGAAGAAAAGAAATACTTGCATTGTGCATGTGCATTTTGACAGTTTGCATGTCGATTTAGGAAAAGTGCATCAGTGTGTGCTCTATGATCTGTTTGAAAAGATGATGTCTTTCTTTTCCCTCAGTAGTTAAGATTTTCATAAGTTGAAAGAATTGAAAAATCTTGCTTATCATTCTTAGACTGCATTTAGGAGTTGTATCATACATCACGTGGTGATCCATAAAGGCAAACTGCTAAGCAAGATCAACCTAAAACGAACTGAATTTACCTAACAACGCTTTGAAACATAACGAAACACAGTAGAGGTCTAGGTAGAGACGTGAACCGGCGTCGTTAAATGTAGTGACTGTCGATCTCTACGAAGGTGGGTGATTCCTCCTGAGGGACGATAGCACTAATACGGACTTGTGCCCCCGCGTACCGTCGCGTATATTGGGGGACCCCTATAGGAACAAAGCCTTTATCCATAGGAAGCCGTGTCAGCCGCCCTACTGATCGCGATGCAGTGAACACAGCATTCACGAAGATCGACCACTCGTACCGTAAAATGTATTCTGTGGTTTCGCGAAAGGTTTGGCACACCCTCTGCCTAGAACTCCAGAGTAGTTTCTTTTGGCCTTTTTCAAACTCTATAACTGAAAAAGTCCATCCAAGCATTTGTCACTTCGGGCTCGTTAATACATCGAAGGAGACTAGAGTCATCTTTAGCTTTTTCTCGACTCTTAAAAAGTGAAAAAGCAAGTTGTGTCTTAAAAAGCGTCTAAAATTAATTCAATTCGAAAACACATTTTTACCCTGTGCATTGTTGGTTGATCAAGTAATCCGAAACCGTGGAAGAAAGTCAATCGATGAACCGTCATTCGTGGAGGCGCACGAGTCAACCGTCTTTGTCTCCGGAATCGAAAACAACCCAGGCAAAGCGATCTCGTTCAACTGGTTCCAAATCTCCTGTCAAAGTTAGAACAAGTGTTCCGACGACATCTGAGGTTCCAGTTACTCCAAACATTTCTGGAAACCCTGCCCCTATTGAAGAAGTTCAACAGCCCCAGAAGGACAGTAACACTGATCCTAGTCTAAGAGCAAATACTTGTGTTACTGAATCAGTTCCATCAGTGATCGGTTCAAAGAGTCTTGCTCCTCAAACAACTGTCGCTGTCGAAACAACCCCTTCTTCGGCACCAGAAATATTCTACGGACCTGATGGTCTTCCTCTTCCACCCGGTCTGATCGCAATAGAAGAAATTGTAGAAGATCCGCAAGCAACTACTCCAACGCATTTTGGAGCAGGGATCACTCTACTTCCTACTGCATCAGAAGCTAGCCTATCACCCAGAGAAGTTCCTGAAGAATCACTAGGCAATCTATTGGATAGACTCAAAATGTCTGAACAACCGTCAACATCTAGGACTGTGCCAAATGACACAGCGACAGCAAAACTCCCTGCAGTCATTCCGGCAATGTTCGCCGGCATACCATCTGTCCCTAACTCTCAACAGCTGGAGGGGGTCCCTTCGGGGGCCGTGACGACAGTATGGTCTGTTCCTGTTTGTTCTCCTGGGATAATACCCGGTAACTCCTATGTTGGAACTCAACAGATTGATCCTTTCGGAAATCAGTTTGGCCAATCCGGTCCTCGAGGTGTAATAAATCCTCTCGGTTCCGGACCACCACCGTATGGGGGGCAATATGCTTTTTCATTACCCCCTCCGGGAGGTTACCCATACGGGAGCTCACAACCATACTCAGGTTATACTGGAATAACTACAAGTGGTTGGATACCTATGCTACCCCAGCAACCAAGAGTTGTGTATTCTATGCAACAACAGATGCCTGTGACGAACATCCCGACGACACCAGCAATTGTGACTGTGTCGCAAGTTCAAACGATACCTGTTGCATGTCAACCTCAGTTTTCCCAGGTTGTAATGCAACAACCCTTTGACCCTGCAACCCAACCACAATCGCCGACTGGAGGGGCGACACAAGCACAAACGGGTACCCTTACCCCTCATCTTGGCCCAGTGGTAAGCATCGCACAACAACCAATGGTATCACAACCATGGTTGGTGCAGTATCAACAACCGCAGTTCCAGCAAGTGTACCAAGGTACCGAGCAGCATATTTTTGCGAACAATGGACAACCGTACCTACAATACGGTCAAAACCAACCACTTTACAATGGGGTAGTCCACCAACCGTATCAATCATACCAGCATCAAATACATTATGCCGGTATGCAAAGACCAACTGCTCAGGCGATCCCTTCGTATCCTGGGTACGCTTCGCCTAATCTGAGTCAACAGCTGCCATTCGTGGCAACTCTAGAGTTACCCGATTTACATCGGTTGACGAACGATCCGATTGCTTATGCCCCTTGGTGGCCAGCGATTCCTCACAAACTTCCCTCCGACATTCCTAAATTCAATGGAAATCCAGGTGAAGACCCGTCGAATCACGTCATGACCTTTCATCTATGGTGTTCATCGAACACTCTGAACGATGATTCGATAAGACTTCGCCTCTTCCAGAGGACATTGACAGGTCCGGCGGCTAAATGGTATATAGAATTGCCAAGAACCTCTTTCGACAATTTCAGCTCCTTAGCCACGACTTTCCTAACCCATTTTCAATTACCTATCAGGTATGAAACAGGAACCGAGATACTAACCAACTTCAAACAGACGACAGCTACTCACATATCTGATCACATACATGAGTGGCGTCGCCGTCGTAGGATGGTGAAAACATACGTTCCTGATCAGCTATTAGCAGAATGGTTTATAAAGTCATTACTTCCGGCTATAACGGAAGATGTGGCCAAGGGGGGGGTCGTAACAGAGGAGCAAGTGATTGCTCGTGCTCAATATTTAGACTTGGTATATACTCAGTCTGGCACGCTCTACGACAAAATACCTGATGCCCCCAGACCTGAATTTTCAATTCCTCCCCCTCCTAAATCGAATATTGACTCTCATGCCGGAGATGGCGTGATTGGCACTGCAAGCGCGAAGTCGAAAAAGGCTTCACCTCAGAAAGCCCGTAAGACTTCAGATCGAAATGCCCATGAAGAGATTCTTGCTTCGGAAGTAAATGCCATATCAGCAGATAAAGGCAAAGAAACCAATCAACCAGGAAGCAAGAAGAAACAAAACAAAGGGAGGAAGAAGCAACAGGATGATCCGTCACCTGAAAAAACTTCTTCAAACCCTCCTGAGAAAGGGAAAAAGAAATGGCCCTGTATGATATGTGACGAAGATCACAAGACAACAGATTGTCCATACAAAGCTGAGCTCAAGAGATTCTTTAAAAGTCCAAAGAACCCAGCTGTGTTGACAGATCCATTTCCCAATCCAGGTCAAAATATGGTTGATAGTGGAAATGCTTCCCCGTCGCAAGTGCTGATGTTATCGATCTCCAAGCAGCAGAATGATGCTTTGATTTCGACAAGGAACAAAGATTACGGGAATCCGCAACTGTCAAACGAAAAAGGTAAAGATCAACCTAGTAGTTCGACAACAACTTCGACAGAAGTTGTCCCACCCATAATGCCAGAATTAACGATAAAACCACCTAAGGGTGTAGTACACAAGTCGACTTTTAATCCTCGTGCCAGAGCGGCGCAGCATTATAACATAGTAGAAGATTTGGCTCAATCGCCATCCGCTATGTCGACTCTAGAAGTACTACAAAATTGTCCATCCCAAAGGCAGGCATTGTTATCGGCAATAGGGGGGGTTGATCCTAAGGATTCCAATCTTGTGTCCTTTGATCACAAAGGGTATGACCCTCAGTTACCAGCTCAACTAGCTTTCCTTATTCAAGTGAAGGCCCTCAACAAAACTGTTCACAGAACAATTATTGACGAGGGGGCATCTACATGTATTATGTCGATGAGCTGCTGGAAAACGCTAGGGTCGCCAACCTTGTCGAGATCTTCGACAACACTAAAGGCTTTCGACGGTAGGACATATACCCCTTACGGTATTCTAAGTAACTTGAAGGTTGAACTAGGTGGAAAAACAGTAGAGATTGATGTTGAAGTCATAGATGGAAATCTGGATTACAACATCCTACTGGGAAGACCATGGATTTATGCCATGGCAGCTGTCATGTCGACTTATTTTAGGAAGATCGCATTCCCGTTTGAAGGAGGGATTACGGTCGTCGACCAACAGAACTTCCTCCTTAATGGTTCACAAGTTACGGGAAGCATTCCCATGATCCATGAAAGCGACCATTCAATTCAAGATATAGGAGTAGGCCTGTTGAAAGACCCCACGATGATGGGGACTTTCTCGCTACCAAATCATATGTACATAGGAAATGTACCATTGGTGGCTACCTGCAACATGATATCTTCCACGAAGGTCGCAAAAGACAAAGTCATCATGGATCGGGCAATGGTCTTGCACCCGAGCCCAATCGAAATATTGTAGCAATCAATGTTTCAGGCATGGGAGGCGAGCCCAAATCAATGCTCGTCAAGCGTTTGGGTAGATAGGTCAGGAGAATGTGGTACCCCTTTGGATCCTTGGTCACGAGTGCATGCAAGTGACGAAGGAATCCTGCAATCAATGTGGATTGAGGGGGCACCATGGGATGATAACCACCATCGTTCCCTTCCTAAGGAAGATACTCAAGGCGACCTGTATCACCCCTCAGTATTTGAATTCCTAACGAATACTGTAAATACGGTGGACTCCGAGAGAAACCTATCCAATATAGAAGAAACTATAGCCATAAATATCTCGACCAAAACAGACATTGTAGAGAATATTTATGTCGGCAAAGGTTGTTCCCCTTCAGAACAAGAAATATATAAAGCTCTTTTCCGCGAATTTAGAGATGTCTTTGCCTGGTCATATGATGAAATGCCAGGCATTGACTCGAGTATCGTTGAACATGAAATTAAGATGTATCCTGATGTCAAACCAGTAAGACAACGACTTCGGCAGGTACACCCCAAGAAGGCCGCTGCCATTAAAGCAGAAGTTGAGAAGCTTCTCCATGCTGGTTTCATCTACCCGGTTCCTCTAACCGATTGGGTATCGAATATTGTCCCTGTTATGAAAAAACAAGGAACAATACGAGTGTGCGTCGATTATCGGGATGTAAATCAAGCCTGTCCAAAGGACAACTACCCTACACCCTTCATCGACCAGATAATTGATGAATGCGTCGGATGTGAAATCTTTTCGTTTATGGACGGATTTTCCGGGTATAATCAAATTAATATCTGCCCACAGGACCAGTCAAAGACTGCATTTATTTGTCCGTGGGGCACATTCGCTTATCGAAAATTACCCTTTGGTTTAAAGAACGCAGGAGCGACGTTTCAGAGAGCAATGAATTATGCTTTCCATGACATCAAGAACATCGTTCAACCTTATCTCGACGATCTTCCGGCTCATTCGCAAAAGCGGACTGATCATCCGCAGCATTTAAGATCAATATTTCTACGTTGCCGACACTACAAGATAAGACTCAATCCGCACAAATGTGTGTTTTGCGTCGGTTCTGGTCGTTTACTTGGCTTTATAGTCTCCAAGGATGGGATTCGTCTCGACCCTTGCAAGGTGCAGGCAATCATTAATTTGCCTCCACCTTCGAACTTGCTTCAGATTCAGAAACTCCAAGGGAAAGCAAACTTTCTGAGGAGGTTCATTCCAAATTACGCAGAACTTGCTAAAGGTTATACCCGTCTCCTGAAAAAGGATGTACCTTTCGTCTGGGACCAGGTTGCACAAGCTTCCTTTGATGCTTTGAAAGAAGCGCTAGTCAAAGCATCATTAATGTACGCCCCAGACTATCTAAGGGACTTTAACCTGTATCTGGCTGCAGCAGATACGACCATAGCAATGGTTTTAGTTCAAGAAGTCGATGGAATTGAACACCCTATATATTATTTAAGTAAAAACTTAAATGATACAGAAAGTAGATATTCTCATGTTGAAAAGCTAGCATTGGCTGCTGTTCAAGCGATACAAAGATTTCGACATTATGTCCTCTTCAGGAAGACCACCGTATTGTCAGATTGCAACCCCATGACTTATATACTGTCGCGACAGTTGCTTGGGGGAAAATATTCAAAGTGGATAGCTATCCTTCAAGAGTTTGATCTGGAATTTGTGAAATCCAAATCAAAGAAAGCTTTAGTTTTCGCAGAATTATTATGCGATCTCCCATCATCGTCCAACGATGAAACGTCCAAAGAATCGATCGTGGACGAAAGTTTGTTTCTGATATCAGCAAGTGATGAGTGGTATGGAGATATAATAGTTTATCTCCAAACCCAAAAGTTTCGGCCAGATACCTCTCACTCAGAACAAAAACGCATTCGATACCAGGCAAAAGACTACATGATCGTCGGTGATACGCTTTACCGTCGTGGTGTCGATACGGTTCTGAGAAGGTGTCTCACCCATGAGGAGGCCGAAAAAGCCCTGAACGAATGTCATTCAGGCACCTGTGGGGGGCATCAATCTAGATATGCTACAGCACAAAGAATCTTACGAGCAGGATACTTCTGGCCAACCATGTTCAAAGATTGCATAACCGCAGTTAGAAGTTGCCATGCATGTCAGATTTTTGATAGCAAAACCAGAAGACCCCCCGCTCCTTTACAGCCAATAATAGTTGTGGGGCCTTTCGCCAAGTGGGGCATCGATTTCATGCAATGTAACCCCACCTCGACCGGGGGGCATGGGTATATTATAGTCGCAGTTGACTATTTTACCAAATGGGCCGAGGCGATGCCTACATTGGATAACACTGGTGAAACAGCAGCCCTATTCTTTTTTAATCATGTAGTCGCCAGATTCGGCATACCACAGGCCATAGTGACAGATCATGGATCGCATTTTCGCAATCACATGATGGTTGAATTAACTGCCAAACTAGAATTGTCTCACGACAGCTCTACTCCGTACTATCCGCAAGCTAACGGACAGGTTGAAGCAATCAACAAAGTCCTGAAGCGCATGCTGCAAAGGATGGTGGGGGTTCACAAAAGAAGATGGCATTTGATCCTGTACTCGGCTTTGTGGGCCTACCGAACATCGGTAAGGAATGCCACTGGGTTCACACCGTTTCAACTGGTGTATGGCCTAGAGGCGATCCTACCAATCCAGTGTGAAATTTCGTCCCTTAAACTCGCAATTGATCTCCTCCCCGGAACCTCAGAAGAAGAAGCTCGTTTCTTGGAGTTAATCCAGTTGGATGAAACCCGTCATGATGCCGCCTTGGCCAATGAAGCCCATAAGAAACGAGTCAAAGCGCAGTTCGACAAAAATGTCAAACCCCGTGTCTTCTCGGAAGGTGATTTGGTCTTGCTTTATGACCAAGAATCCGATAAATTGGGAGCTGGGAAATTTAAGTCCTTATGGATGGGCCCTTATATTGTTAAGAGTGTATTAGCAAAAGGAGCCTACGAGTTGGTAGATTATGACGGGATTCCACTGGCGCAACCCCGCAACGGGTTGTACCTTAAGCGTTACTATGCCTAATAGTAACCTATATGCTTTTGTTACATTTTTGTTTTCGCTAAAGCGTTTGTTCCGGTTTAAGTAATCCGCTTTTTACACTTATTGCAAATGTCAAATCCATTGGAACCGTGGGTTGGATATGCTGACGGAGCGAGTCGTAGTTCGAGGAACCTATCCTCTGCAGCATGGGCCATTTTTGACCCAAGCGGCGAGTTAGTGAGTTTCAGGGGGTATGCATTGGTCAATCAACAAATAATATCGCTGAGTATAGCGCGTTGATAGAGCTCCTCTCTGATGCCATCACCCATGGCATACGCCGGCTAGTCGACAGGCTAGACTCACAACTCGTGGTACTACAGCTCAATGGTACCTACTCTGTCCGAAATCCAGCTATTTATCGCAAGTTCCTAAGAGTTAAAATCTTGGAAAGACAGTTTGATTTTATCCAATATCAACACATTTCCAGAAACTTAAACACATTAACCGACTCATTAGCAAACTATGCGTTAGATAGACATTTGCAAAATTGATAAAAAGAGAAGCATCATCGATGTTTCATACATGGATCACATAAAAACTGGAATAAACCCCGAAAATCAAAAATATATATAACTGTTTACGGTTTACATATAATGTTCTGTAACCAAGACAAAATCGGTCATACGACCCCAAAACTCAAAAATGGCTGGGGGGCACCCTAGCCTAGTGATGCTCATGATAACATGCCACGGCCTGTGCGATCATGCGCAGAAGACGAGACCATCGTCTAGGGACACCAGCAGTATGTCGCTGCAATCGCAGAGGCAACTCGTCGATCCGTACATCCGGAATCCCAAGGATAAGACCCTCGACCTGTTCCTGCACAGCTGCAAGAGTCTCGGCCAAGTCAAGGTCACGGAGAATAGCTCTCCCAGGAGCCTCCCCCGCTAGGGCAGCGGCCGGAGCTCTCGGACGAACTGCTGGACGGACGGGACCAACATCTGCATGCACACATGAGTTTGATTAGAGTCTTGATAGAGTAAAGCACAAGAACATTATAAATAAAAGACAGTAAACAGTGATAAGGTCAAAATATTTACCAAGATCACCCCACTGCTCGCTATCCGGTAGCACCAAATCCGGATCACCTCGGAAATCCATGCCAATATATGGATACTCGGAAAAAGCCATATCCTGCCGCTCGAACCACCTAAAGAAGGCATCAGTAAAAGTAATCTGAGATTGACCTGCATGTCTGGACATGTGGTCAACCCACCTCTGCATGCGTGGCTCAGTAGGAGATGGCAAGTCGAGAATAATATACTGAGGTTGCATCAAGGGTATCTTCTCCAAAGCGAAGGCAGTCAAAACTGAACCGAAGCCAAAATTCTTCAGTTTCCCGTCCTTTACTTTGGTCAACTGGTTTTTCATCTGAACCAGTACTGCATCACACCAGTTAAAAACTTTCGGCTGAAGACACTCCAGGGCGTGCTGCACATAAGACCTGTTGGCAACATGAGGGGATGCGCTGCCGGCCATCCTACAAATCGTGTACAGAATGGACCTGAGAGACCTGTCAGTGATATCACGGATAGAAACCTTGTCGTCTCTGCTCGGCTGGGATCCCTCCCTACAATACTGACGGATATAATCTTTCACGGAATCGCTCCCTCGGGCCGAACCGGACAAGGAAATGGGGGCACCCCGCCTTGACAACCCGGTCAAGAAGTAAATGTCCACTATGGTCAAAGGGATGGACTTGCCCCTAATCTGGAACACCTGGTTAACAGGATCCCAAGCATCAAGCAGGTACTGCAGTAAACGTATCTGTGCCCTCATGCTGGATATGCGGAAGAATTTTAGCAAGCCACAGTTCCGCAACGCGCTCACGGTAACAGGATCATGGAGGGCAATCAGGTCCTCCTCTTCATGCTCTCGTTCTCGCCACGTAAGAGTCATTCTGCTCCAATAAACTCTGCAAAACAAACAAGAGGAGGAGTAAGATCCCTGACTGAGTAAAGAAAATGGCAAAAATCTCATGAAAAAGTATGCAACCAAGATGTTTTCTGCGCCCAATGCAGGTAGGGAAGGGTCTCACCTGCGTTGGGAGACAAACTACCTTTGAAAATGAGAACCCCCAACGCAGGTTTCGATATGGGGCACCTGCGCTGATGGCAGAGCGCCCTAGAGAAACCCCAGGGGCTCATGGGGGCAGGAAAACAAGCATAAAACTGAGAAATAAGACCATGAAAAGATAGAGCTAGGGTTTAGCTCCTACCTGGTGGAAACGGCACTGAAAATCGTCCACAGAATCTCCCGAAATCAGCTGGTGAAAAATCGAGAGGAAGAGGCACCTCCAAAGCTCCAACGAACCAAATGCACATGAAATGGTAAAATGAGAGGTAAAAACATCTTTTAATTGCTTTTTACGTAGTTCAAAGTGAAATATTAGTATTTTTACTTCATGTTATCCGTTTCTAACAAGTTTGTTGCAGCAATTGATGAAACAGTACTATCTCTGGAAAAGAAAAACTAGTCATGGTAAAATATGAATTTGACCTTATCAAACGAGCAGTTTTGGCAAAGTTCATGCTCGTTAAAAAATAAACGCAAAACCGAGCAGTTTTAACGCGGACTTCATGCTCGTTAAAAAATAAACATAAGCATGTGAGCAAGCTTCCCCCAGAGTTCAAGCTCATCCAGAAAAAATGAACCGGTAAATAACCATTTGAGACCGTAAATTCATCAGCCATAAAAGCCTTGGTCGTGTTTGTGCACCGTCACCTCCACTTTTCATTTGGCCGATCATTCACATCCACTTGATTGTTTACCTATTTTGAGGAACAGCTGCGAAGAGTGATTTCACTTAGCCATCCTTGTAATACTGCCATGATTGGAAAGTTCCAACCTGTACCTGGAATCTGCTGCTATCCCTGTTTATCACTCGTTCCTCAAAATACGAGTCTTCTTTGAGCTCTTTTCACTGACTCGTAAAATATGAAAAGTTTGCCGAGTTTTTGCCTTCCAGCTCGTTAAAAGGACCGGAAGAGCTATCCCTCCTCTAGATTTTAATCTTTTTGGACCTGAGGGATTATTGCACAAAAAGATCGAGCGCTTGTCTAGTTCGGCTCGATAAAGATATCGAACATTCATCCCTTCTGTATTGTTTTATACTTTTTCGACTTAAGGGATTAGATGACGAAAAAGGACCCCTGGAGTCCACTTTATGTACCCTTTTCAGACTCTCTAAAGATGAAAAGGACCGAGTTATCTTTGTCGCTGGGCTCGTTAAAAATATTAGATAGCGACAAACTTGTCTTTAGACGAGAACGAGTTTCCCTATCGTTAGGCTCGTTAAAACATAGTGATGGGATTGCCCGAAGGGCAGGTTATAGAACAAGCATATGTTATCCTCCTCAAGCTTGACAAAAATAAAGAGGTACTGGTCAGAAATGACTGGGGAAAAATTGGGAAGAACCTCAAAGCTTAAATGGTAGCAAGTCGCTCTTGAACATGACACTTTTGCCTCCGTAAATATCGGGTTGGGTTATTATCATTCACCGGTCCCTTCACCATGGTCTCGCCATACCATCCATACATGGGGTAATGCTACCGATCCATCACATCAGTGTCGTTATATGTTCAAGAGATGTCATTCAGAAAGTGTCAACCGGGTCCCATCCACTACCATACATCATCTTTCATCCTTCCATGACCGCCACCCTGAATCATATTTCACAGATCGTTTTCACCATCATCACTAGCTCCGTTCCGTGTCACTGATGTGGGATTCATTAAGGCCCTCCTTTGACGGATCACTTCTTGTCGACATCAGCTCACTATCCAAGAAGTTGATCTAGGAACACCCCCCTCAGTACTTTGAAGCTTGCATGCCTCAATGGCAAGTTTCTCACTTCCGGCGATAGGTATACATTAATGACCTTCGACCGGGAGACTTTGCGTGGTGTTCGACGTCAGATCCTATATTCACGCCACGTGAATTGTGCTGCAGTAACTTGAGGGTCATCATCATTATCGGTGATTCCTCTCGCGCTTGTTAACAGTTTACATTATTGACTGGTAATCAAGCGATGTCTTTCCATGTTCGACTTCAAGAAATTCTCACATGGATCGACTTGTACTAGAGTGAAGGTTGGACAAGTTTGAAGACCCCGGATCTAGTTTCATCCATCCGGGCTGCGATATATATTCAGGAGATAAAAACATAGACATGTACAGCAGATGATCGTCCTACTAAAGGGATGATAATTAAAAGCAGAGAATTATCAGTCTATTATCAGACGATCGTCTGTTTATGTACAGCAAATGTATTTATAAAGCTGAGCATGGGAAATGCCCGCATCAGCTAGATCATGAAAAGAAAGTATAAAAAGATAATGTATTGTATTGTATTTTGTTACAGGTCACCTCCCGACGATTGAATGAACTTCGGATCCTCCTAATAAAGCATTTCACCCGATAAACGACCTCATACTTTAGGGGGCAACTGTTATAGACATTTTTGTGCCTTACAGCATGGAGCATGAAATGTCAATAATCTGAGGGATCCAAAGTCCCTAAACATGTTGTTCCTACCCCTAGAGGAACAAGGTCAGCAAACCACAGCACTACAGATCAGTTCTCCACTGAAAAACACTCAAAAACAAGTCAATTTTGGATCAAAGCAGCTGCTCCACTAAGCATCTGCGCTGAATGTCAAAAGCTCTATGGTGTACCTGCGCTGCATAGCAAGTGCAACAAAGGCTACCTGCGCTGGGCGTACTTTGACATGTGGAGGAATCTTTTCTCAATGTGCCAGTGCCCAGGAAGCTTCCAAAATGACACTTGGATCAGAAGATTCGCCTAATGATGAGTAAAGAGGTTCTAAAACTCCAAGTGGAAGGTAGAAACTCCGAGTGGACTCAAGGACTGAAGAACAACTGGAGTTGAAGAGGACAACAAGTCACACATCAAGCTGACTTATCTTCACTCCAAAACTCTATATAAGGATCTCATCCCATGGGATCTGGAGGCCGGAATTTTGTGCAAAGAATTGCTGTTGGTTTACAGTTGTGAGTATTGGGTGATTGCTTGAGGGAGGTGAAGAGGAGATTTCTTTCCGTCGGGAAGGTGATGCTGGATTGGACCTCTCACGGTTGTATCACCGCCTGAACCTTACTTCCTTATATTAATAAAGCATTTGAGGTTCTTCTATTCGCATGTGTTTCAATGGTGTATTGTCTTACTTGCGTATTTGATTTATGCTAATCCTTGAATCAATTATGAATGCATGCTTCTTGTAGTTTCCCTTTCTTGTCTTGTTCGCAGGATCTCGTGTAGCTGGGCCCGTGAGAAGACTTGGAGCTGGGAGCAAGCGGCAAATAGAGGAGATTGGATCGACCATTTGCGCAAGACATCGGTAAGTGGATCTCTTCCTTTCATCTCTTGCATGTCATAAAGAAGTAATTTTAGATAGCTTTGCTTCAGCTGTTGCTAAGGAACTATCACCCTTAGAGTGGGATAGGGTCATTCCGTGTTGGATACTTTTCCCCACAACAACAGGGAGGATCTCATCCCCAGAAGGAGCAAGTGTTAGCTCTGCTACAAACTTCAGTATTTGGAGGACCAATGTTCAGATCAGACATGTGTTTATGCTCAAAGAGGGAGATCGTAGCAGTCTTTTTCTCCATTTTCCTTCATCTTCTCTTTTCCCATGGCCCTGCCATCTTTGTTTTCCTCTTAAAGCCTCCTCATTTCCTCTGTACAACCCCTGAAATCCACTAAAGACCCATATTTCCTTAGCCCCATGCACCGCGTTCAAATGGTCATATGACCGTGACTGTGTGACAGCGCACTCTGCTTAAGCCCCCTTTCCTTCATCACAATCGCAGCTTTCTGCAGGTCTCTCATAAGCCATGTCCTTAATAATCACTGATTGCCGATCACCGATTGTCGCTTCGGACGCGACATGACTTTAAACTGTGGCTAATTCTTTTATCGGGTCTGCAGTATCGTTGCTATCGGCGATCGCATCTGTAAAAAGGCTTCCACTCCCCTTGTCTTCCTTTGATGCGATATTTCATTAGCCGTCGGATTCGGCTGCCCGAGGTCTAACGGCCAATTTCTGTTCACGCCCGCTTTCGAACTGGCGATGCGATATTCATTTGCGATCACAAGTCACAGGGTCAAGGCTTGTTGTTAGCGTAAACCACTCCACTCCACCAATGCGATATCAGGTTCCGGACCCGATTCAACTCACTACTCCCTTGTATAAAATTTCAAGTCTGCTTTTCCACCTCTGACAGTGTATTTGCGTGTAACCCAATCTTTTTTCCTTTTGCGTTTCCTGATAGTGTATCCCTTCATCCGCCGATCATTCATTTTATCCAACGATAATCGCTGATCCCACTTCCACCTGTTTCCTCCCACTGATCTATATTTGTTGTCCATATGTTTCATCCAACGGCTCAGTTTCGTTGTTCTCGTTTCCTCCCGGTAGCCATTGCAAAGCGCTCTCTGCCATCGATCCACGATATTCAATGATGGATCTTCCTCCATGCTACCTATGTCCATAGCCTGTCTTGTGCTCTCGAAGGCGGCTAGCATTTACCACTCAGCGTAGTTATTTTTCAACCACCGCATTTAACTAACAGAGTGGTCGAAGATTGAAAAGGATAGCCTCGAGCAGATCACTGCATTTATCAGTTATGGGGTGTCTTTAAGTTAATACTCCAGTTGCCAGAAAGGGTCAAATCCATTTAAACACAGCCAGATTTGTATCAGAGGCCCATTTCTAAATGTAAATGCGGTTGGTGACCATTTATGGGTTCCTCCATGCATGAGTAGCAGAGAGATTTTGTAATGTAACACCATATATACCCAGAACAGAAATGTAATCGATTTGATGAGTGTTAGATGAATAGAACCCTGTTGTAAGGTTCAACTTCTGGAGACTGTAACTACTTTGTAACCTGCAGCGTCTGGTCTTCATTTCCAGCTAATACAAGCTTCTTTTGTTGTTTATTACTCACTTTCCACTTCTCTTTCTTGTTCTAGGTTGTGCTTGTTTTCATTTGTTCTATTGCTGTGAATGTTTAGCATCAAAGGGGCTGTCATCCCACCTCTATGTTAGGATTTAGCAAGTATCATAGAACATGTGTGCAGGTTTCTGTTGTTTAATGCATAGAGAGCCGTCATCCTGTCTATGCATTAGAAACTAGATTTACATACCTCTTAACTGGTTGCAGTCGACCATCATAGGGTCTTGTGCATCTGTTTGTGTGGCCAGTCTTCTCCATTATCACCTTATCCTCAAACTGTTAGTAATAGGTGATTAAAAGCATTGTAGTCTGGGGGTGTTCACCCATGTCTGGGGTCAATCATAGTAGAAGTGGTTATCTAGCTTGAATATGCAGCATTTGCTTCATTCATCCATCATTTATGCACCATATTTGTTGAATTTGTAATGTTCCCGAGCATCACCAATATGCAACCAAGGTTAGTTTCTTGGGGTGATAACAGTTACTATAAAATACCACTAAACCCTAATAAATGTGTCTTTTATATCTGATATCAGAGATTTTTAGGTTTGATGATATCCAAGGAGGCTGGTGTAGCCTCTACAACAACACCTAAAATATTTCAACGATATCCAAATCCCCCCCCATACGTTTTAGGGAATCAATGGTTATGACTATGCTTCAAATCTAATTGATATTTACTAACCTAGTTTCCCTCTAGGGATTTGATGGCCCATGTTCTATATAAGGCATTCCACAAGTTCATCATTCGTTTCATATTAGCACTAATTCTATTGAATTCATTAGGGTTTATGAGGTGTCGCTTCATTTTCACCCTTTTAGAACTTCATATGCCTCTCGTATGCATGTTGTCTTGTTGGCCATATTCCATCTAAATTCTTGATCATTGGTTTGCATCATCCAACTTGCACCCTCATTAGCACTTGATTGAATTTCCAGTTATATTAGACGCATAATCATGTTAGAAGGTGAATTGTGCATTAATATCTTTAAGCCTTCATGTGCTTGATTGTTGATTTATTTATAGGAAAGGATTGCTTTTCTATGTAAGGTTAGGTCCCCAAAGCTTCACCTTTTGCATTAGATGTAGTCATTTCAAGAGAGACCTTTGAAGCATTCTTATCATGTTTGTTTGCAAACTAAGTTATAAGTTTATCCAACTTTGCAAAACTCAATTAATTTTATTAGATTATGCTTCTATTCACTGTGTACATTTAATTTTTTAGCACTTACGTCTGTAAAATATTATCACGCATTATGATGAACCCCAGTATTGCAACAAGGATGCTACAACTCCCAAGGCTACCAACTTAAATTATCAACCCGAGGTTCGTACAAACTTAAGAGGTGTCGATAGTATATGTGGAGTATACAATGTGTCATTCCTTCGTTGATTTAATTTAGTTGAGTTAATTTCATGAAATCAAATCGTAAATTAATTGCAAAAATGGAAATGTTACTCTATTTGCAAGAAATGGTACTTGTTCAAATGTAAGCACTAATCCTAATTGCAAGAAGGTAAATGTTATACTGTTTGCAAGAATAAAAATCACTTGTTTATTTGCAAAACATAAAACTTGTTCTACTTACAAAAATGTGATTCATTAGTCTAAATATGGGATGTGAAAAGTTTCCTTGAAAAGAAACTAATCCTATTCAAGAACAACAATTTGTAATTGAAATCCTAAGAGCATGAATTCAAGGAAATAGGACTAATCTACTTTGTAAAAAGGAAATTCCTAAGTTGTGTTTATTATTTCGTAATCATGTATTTAGATCCTAGGGTTAACTATTCAAGCCTATGAGGCAAAAACCAAGCTTTTGGAACAAATCTCATCAAATTTACATGTGCTGCAGGAGGTGCTACAAGAGGTCCTATTTTGTTATAGGAGGAGATAACTTGCTGAATTCCCAAGTAGATCAAATGAAAATGGGATGGGAAATTTTTTTATTACGTAATATGTCTTAGGACTCCATTCCAAGTGGAATCACTCCAAAATACCATTGTTAACATGTGCTACAAAATAGCAGAAAATTACAACTCAAAAAATTATAAATTCAAGAACTAGTGAGCTAGTTAACCTACCAAATGCCTAACCTAATCAATTTGAAATGCTATGGGATAATTTTTTTATTAATTTGGATGATTTCTTGACCTAATACAACTGTAAACAACTCAAATGAAGCTCATTAACATGTTCTATGAAATAACATAAAATTACTAATATTTTGCTACAAGGGACTTCCATAGATTCTAGATTTGTGAACTTATAAACCAATCCAAGTAGCTCAATGATGAATATAAATTTTCAAAGTTGTTATAATGATGCATCATGATTGTAACCAATGTAACCTGCAGTAAAAGAGCATGAATAGTAAATGCATAAATAAGAGATGTTAGTGAAAAAGACATTCAAAGGAAATAAATAAATTGTACAAGATGGATTTGAGGCTCCTGGGATGGCCAAGTGCAAGGAAACACAGAGTGATATGAATTAAATCAAGATTTAGAAACTAAAAATGGCACCAAACTTCATTATTTGAAGCAATCCATATATGTCCCTACTAGAAATGAAAGTGGAGATGCTAAATAACAAGTTTTATCCACAAGAAGATTGAGAAATACATGCCCCTAGAGGCCAATTCGAATTGGTAATTATACAAAGTGATGAGGAATAATTCTCCTTGAAAGGAGGAAGAATTTCCCTCCAAAATACCTCAAATAGTGGACCTGGTTCCCAACACTAGGAATTTGCATTAAATGACAGGGAACACATTCGTAGATTTTCTCAATCAGTGGAGCTCCAAAATTTGTGCAATAGTTTCATCATATCTTGTTCATTTATTGTCCATTATTGATCCTCCTATAGTAGGGAGCAAGTCCCTTGATTATATCCTCCTCCAAATCTTCATAATCTTCCCAATATTCTCACAATATTCAACAAAAATAAATAATATTAGGCATAAATATGCAATTATCTCTAAACCTTCCTAATGAACATATGAAACTTAAAAATATATCATCTAAAGAAAAAAGTGAGGTTGAATGTGATGAAGGATGGTCAGATGGGCCTTAATATATTTCTAATTTGGACGCCCAACATACCCCCCTTCTGGAAGTGTTTCTCATCCTCTGAGCAAATTAGTGACCTAATTGTGCCTCATTCATGGCCCTGGTAGCCTCCCTGATATGTCTTGTAGTTGTCCAACACTTTCCCATTGTTGGCATTATGATGTATGTGTTGTACTTGATGAAAACCCACTTGTAGCAGAACAACTCTCTTGTATATGGTAACTAGATGAATCTATAGACGAGATATTAGATGTGACAGAATGCATGACAGAAGTGTTTACAAATGTGATGAAATGCAAGGTAGCTTTAAGAAATCAGTTCAGAAAGCAACTCACTCAGTTGACAAATCACAGTACTGCAAGTTAATAGCACAGAGTTACATATCAAACTACACAGAATGAAGAAAGAGAAGTATACAAAGGTTCACCATTGACCAAGCTTCGTATACACGCGGGTTCACTGTATACAAGTCGCATATACGTACACATGCACTTTCACAAAAGGAAAAGTGCATATACCTTGGAAAACTAAGTGTTTGGTTCGAAGTATTTGGTCGATGGTATTTTGATCCATGGTATTGGTCCAAGGTATCGAGTCCGAGGTATTGACCCCAGGTATTTGGTCCAAGGTATTGGTCCTAAGTGGTTTTGGTCCATGGTATTGAGAAAGGCCTAAAACTATAAAAGGAGGAGAAGATCATTAGGTCAAGCGTGCAAGTATTGAATATTTGACATAGTATGAGATCTAGTATGTAGGTTATTTGCTTATGATGATGTCCTTGATCTGAACCAAGGATGAATCTTAGCGTTTGATGAAGGATAATATCTAATTATGTATCAGGATCTTAAGGCTTGAAGTGAATTATCTTTATATGGTTTGATCATGTATCTGAATAACTGGCGCATGTTGTAGTCTGTAAATATGATGATCTGGGTATGCTGAAGTCTGGAATAGTTGTTATGCTTAAATCATCTTTTACAGATCTGTATGCACGTTCACTTTAGAAAAGAAGCATATACATGTTGGTTCTGCATATCAAAACAACGTATACACCATAAATTTGATTTGCAGATCTATACAATTGTTCTCTTTGAGGAAAGTGCATATGCACGTAGGTTCAACACATGGAAGTAGCGTATACCTTATAAAATATGTTTTAGTTGCTTCTGTTTGCTGTTGCAGTGTTCTGGGTTATTGCTTGGGGTCCGGTTACTATGTTCTGGTGACAGCGTTCTGAATGATCAGATTGATGGAGTGATTGATTCGGTTGTGGTTGGTTCAAAAGGAGATTGGTTGATGCAAATATATTTGATGATTGAATGATGTTGTTGATGGATCCAGTCTAAAAATTTATGAAACGTGGTCCCTGGAAGAAAAGAGAAGGTTGTAGCCTTCTATAGGCTAGCACCTACATACTAGTAAACATATCAGCTAGTACAAGAGCTGGGGAGCTGTAGCTACCTTCCAGTAAAAGCTGCAGAACAAGAGAAGGTTGTAGGCTTCTGCAGGTAGAATCATGCGTACTGGGATAATACTGCACCAGTACATTGTAAACAGAATATTCTTATTATTAAAAGAAGACAGAGATGATTGCAGCAGGTGGTTTTCACCCACATTGGGTTTCCACCTTATATCTTGGTGTTCATGTGTGTTGCTTATGTGTGATGCTTTATTTTGTTTTTACTGCACTGTTTAATGAATTCCTGATATACTAGTTAAATTTCAATGCATGATAATTTGGGTAAATCAAAAGATCTCTACATATACGGAGGTTGTACCAAGTATAGTTGCATATACACACTAGTTCACTAAGCTGAAGTAGCGTATACAAATTCGTTTTTAAAATTAAGGTATTGATCTGATAATACTGATCAATCCCCCTCTTAGTATTATTTCCAACAATTGGTATCAGAGCAGGTCCTTCAAAAGAAGCTTGATCGCTTGAAGGAAGATCCATCATCATGAGTAATCAAGAAAGCGAGGGATCCATCAGATTGCCAATCTTTGATGGGAGCAACTTTGTTTATTGGAAGGTAAGAACTACAGCCTATCTTCAATCTCTTGGAACAGATGTCTGGGAAATCGTGGAAGGAGGATATACATTTCCATCAGCAATTCCTATAGATACAGTAGGTAAAAAACAATATGAAACCAATGCCAAGGCTGTCAATACATTATTGGGAAGTCTGTCACAATCAGAGTTTGTCAAAGTTATGCAGCTCAAATAATCCAAATAAATATGGGACAAAATTGTTCTAAGCTATGAAGGAGACTCTCAGGTAAAACGTGCTAAACTGCAAACTCTTAGAATTCAATATGAAACTCTCAAGATGCACAATCATGAAAGTATAGCTAGTTACTTCTTATGTATAGATAAGATTGTTAATTGCATGAAGAATCTGGCTGAAGAGATAAAGGAAGTTACCTTAGTTGAAAAAGTTTTAAGATCCTTATTTTCTAAATTTGAATCAAAAGTATATTCCATAGAAGAAAAGCAAGATCTACAGACTATTACTATGACATAGCTTCACAGAATCTTAGTTGCCTTTGAGATGAGAAAAGGAGGTCCATCAGATATGAGAGAAGCCACATTTAAAGCTTCAGCAAAAGGAAAAGAAGAATTCAATGAATCAGGACATATTTCAGAAGAAGAAGAGGAAGAAAACTTTATCAAGAAGCTTCAATGGGGTTCTAGAAGATTCAGAGGTAAACTACCTTTCAAATGTTTTGCCTGTGGTAGAGTCAATCATTATGCTACCAAATGTCCTCATAAAGATAAATATGATAAAGGGAAGGAATCTGCAAAATGGAATAGAAAACAAATTGTAAGTAAAAAGAGCTACTATACTCATGAAGATAGCGATGGTTTATCAAATAGTGATGAAGATGAAAATAGTAATGACTATAGACTTCTAATGGCTTATGAAGATGATGATTTTTTGGATGCTTTAGATGAAGATGATCTTTATGAAGAAATATCTAAATCAAAATATGTTTAGAAGAAAATAATATGATTTTAGATACCTTCACATATCAACTTGCTGAAAGAGAAAAACACAATGAAAAGCTAGAATGTGAAATTGTGGGTCTAAGAAAGGATCTTGAGAAAACAAAATCTCTCAATATTAGATTTGCTAAAGGATCAAAAACCTTAAATGAAATTATCAAAGTCTAGTGCTCTCCTTTGATAAAGATAGGTCTTGTATATACTAAAGAAACATCTCAATCACAAAAGCCGTCAACCTCCACTAAAAGCTATCTTGATGCAACAAAGAGCACTGAACAATTTGACAATCGTCAGTAAAAGAATAAAGAAAATCACCAGGTGAATCAGGCTCAATTTACTTCAAGGATGAAAAGAAGCCACAATCAACCTTAGGTAAATCGTACTCAATTTTCTTCAATGATAAATATCAATAGAAACCACAATCAACAGGTCATTAGATTCGATAATTGCAGGAACTTCTTTAATGGTCAATGTTTCTCATGTCATAATTTTGGACACAAAGCTACTCAATGTGTTGGTTACAAAACTATCATGACTAGAGAAGCAATAAATCAAAGGGATGTGACAGGGATCATGAAAATTTCCTATAATAACTTTTCGCTTATTGAAAATGAAATAGAATGCTCAATCTGTAACAACTTTGGCCGTGAAGAATCTGAATGCAGGAGTAAATTTCGACAAATATCTCAAAAGGAGAAAACTCCATTAAATCCAAAAATATGGAGAAAGAAAGAACCACAAACAGAAAGATGTCGTATAGCCTTGTATGGAGAAGGACAAAAAAATGAATGGTACATCGACAGTGGATGCTCAAAACACATGACAGGTGACAAAGAAAAACTACACTCATATAATGTCTTAGAAAAGGAAAAGAGTGTCTCATTTGGAAATTACTCTCCTGCTGTCATAAAAGGTAAAGGCTCTATTTTCTTGAAAGAAAAAGTTAAAGTTGGGAATGTTATGTATGTTGATGGCTCAAAGCATAACCTGTTGAGTGTGACTCAAATGTGTGATCAAGGAAAGGAAGTAGTGTTTCGATCAAATGGATGTGTTGTTCGTGAGCTTGATACATGAGAAACCATGATCAAAGGGACAAGAACTCCAAACAACCTATACATACTCAAGGGAGGACAACAACAGTGCTATCTAAGCAAAATTGATGAAGGTATTCTTCTTGGCTACTCTTCCCGAAGTAAAGGATATAAATGTTACAATAAAAGACTTGGGAAAATTATTGAAAGCATTGATGTTGTGGTTGATAAAGCATGCAAAAATCTAAGATAGATAAAACCCGAAGATTATGACAATGAAGAAGATGAGGATCATTTTCCCACATCAAATCACATTGATTATTAAGAAGAAACCAATGAAGCACCAGAAGAAGAGATAATGATAGAAGAAAAGGCTTCGTCCAGGTATGTTTAGAAAAATCATCCAGAAGCTCAAATTTTAGGGGAAAAGGGGTAGGTGTGCAGACTAGAAGAACCATTGTTGAAGCTTCAAGCTATCTACCATTACTATCTTCCACTTAACCTCAAAATGTAAATGAAGCATGCAGAGATGAATGTTGGGTCAAGGCCATGAATGAATAACTTGAGAAAATTGAAAAGAATAATACTTGGGAATTAGTTCCTAGACCTCATGATAAGAATATCATAGGAACTAAATGGATATTCAAAAACAAGTTGAACGAAAATGAAGTTATTGGAAACAAGGTCAGACTTGTTTGTAAAGGATATGCTCAACAAGAAGGTATAGATTTTGAAGAAACTTTTGCACCTGTTTCTAGACATGAAGCCATCAGAATGTTTCTTGCTCTTTCTAGTTTTCAGAAATACAAAGTATACCAAATGGATGTGAAATCTGCCTTTCTTAATGGATACTTAGAAGAATAAGTCTATATAAAACAACCAGAAGGATTCATTCTTGGAAATGATGCAAAACTTGTATGCAAACTCATAAAATCTCTCTATGGTCTAAGACAGCTCCAAGGGCATGGTATTACCATCTTGACAAATATCTCCACCAAGAGGGTTTTTCAAAGGGGTCAGCAGATAGCAACCTATATACAAAGATGGACACTAATAAATTGCTAATAATTGTTTTGTATGTTGATGATATCATTTTTCGTAGCAATGAAGAATCCATGAGTCGGAATTTTGCTTCAGTAATGCAGTAAGAATTTGAAATGTCCTTTCTTGGTGAGCTTACCTACTACCTTGTTCTGCAAGTTCAGCAAAATAAAGATGGTATTTTTCTCTCACAAACCAAATATCTCAAACAGATCCTAAAAAAGTACAGCATGGAAGATTCTAAACCAGTATGTACTGCAATGGTAACAGGATGTAGTCCCAGCTCAAATGATGAATCAACAGTGGTACATCAACAAGCTTACAGATCCATGATTGGCAGTCTACTTTATCTAAAAAGTACCCGATCGGACATCATGCATGTAGTTGGAATAGTTGGAAGATTCCAAGCAAATCCAAAGGAATCTCACCTTAAGGTAGCCAAAAGGATCTTCAAATATCTTCAAGGAACACAAAACTTTGGTTTATGGTATCCTAGAGATACATATCTTATATTTCATGCATATACATATACAAATTGAGTAGGAAGTGTGGATGACAGAAAGAACACTAGTGGTGGTGCATTCTTTATGGGTTCCAAGTTGGTGTCTTAGTTTAGAAAGAAACAAAGTTCAATTGCATTATCTACAACTAAAGCAGAATATGTGGCTGTTGCATCTTGTTGTACACAATTACTTTGGATGATCCAAACCTTGCAAGATATTCAGATCACATGTACTCCACCCATCTCCATTCTATGTGATAATACAAGTGCCATCAGTATTTCAAAGGATCTAGTCATGCACTCCAAGACCAAGCACATAGCCATCAAATATCATTTCCTACAGGAACAAGCGCTTGAGAAAAAAGTCAAATTGGAGTATGTTCCCTCCAAAGAATAAGTTGTTGATATACTCACTAAACCACTACCTAGAGAGACATTTGAATATCTCAAACAAAAGCTGCGAGTATTTTCTGCATCATCTTGCTGTTAAATCCTATTTTTCAGACAAAGGTGGCTATACACGAGTTCCATGAAGCGTAGTCGTGTACATACGTGATTTTTTGTGGACACGGTCACGTATATGTTGGTTTGAAGAAAAACAGTGGGCCAGACTCAAGAAAAGGGGGGTCTGATACGGTTCTGTCAATTATCTTCTTTGTTTGATGATGATTTCAATCTACTGATATGTTGGTCCTCATAGTGTTGTTGATCACTTGATGTATATATGATTGATGATGATTCTTTGATATCTCTTACTGACATATGCAATAATCAGATCTGACAGTGAACAGGTGGAATAGGTTCAGGGGGAGAACATGGTTGATAATATTTTGGGAACTAATGATGGACATATACAATTTGTTGTTCCGGATGCTATTGACAGATGCTGCTGATGATACTTGTTGATGACTATCATGGTCTTGTTTAAGACATTTGGTCTCTATTATACATGTCATGTATATCTTTTAATGTAACGGTCATGAAAAGACCTAATTTTTAACCCCACTATTCATGGGATGGATGATGTAATGTTTCTTATTTTTGACATGTATAAACAATTGATATATCCCCATTTTCTTGGGTGGATGAGTCAAATTTGGTATATCCCCACCTAGTTCAGAGATGGATGCATGTATGAGTCATTGGTTATAGGAAGGTCATTTGTGATGTATGTATAGAATCATGTTCTTATTTTAGAACATATTTTCGCAGACTTTGCTTATGCTCAGGGGGAGCATGGACTCGATCATGGGATCTTAATCACCACTTCAACATATCAAATAATTCAGCATGCACTTAGGGGGAGCATGACCCTTTTCCCTTGATGTCAAAGGGGGAGAGTGACTTGGTGTGGTTGTTTCCATCAATTCCAAAGGGGGAGATTGTTGGCATTATGATGTATGTGTTGTACTTGATGGCAACCCACTTGTAGCAGAGAGAATCTCTTGTATATGGTAACTAGATGAATCTATAGAAGAGATATCATATGTGATAGAATGCATGACAAGAGTGTTTACAAATGTGATGAAATGCAGGGTAGCTTCAAGGAATCAGTTCAGAAAGCAACTCACTCAGATGACAGATCATAGTACTGTAGGTTAACAGCAGAGAGTTACAAATCAGACTACGCAGAATGAAGAAAAAGAGGTATACGCAGGTTCACCATCGACCAAGCCACATATACATGTGGGTTCAATGTATACAAGTTTTCTATACGTACACACACACACTTTCACAAAAGGAAAAGCACTTATACCTTAGAAAACTAAGTGTTTGGTCCGAAATATTTGGTCCATGGTATTTTGATGCATGGTATTGGTCCAAGGTATTAGGTCCGAGGTATTGACCCCAAGTATTTGGTCCAAGGTATTGGTCCTAAGTGGTTTTGGTCCATGGTATTAAGAAAGGCCTAAAACTATAAAAGGAGGAGAAGATCATTAGGCCAAGCATGCAAGTATCAAATATCTGATGCAGTGTGAGATATAATATGTAGGTTACTTGCTTATTGTGTTGTGCTTGATCTGAATGAAGGATGAACCTTAACGTTTGATGAAGGACAATATCTAATGATGTATCAGGATCTTAAGTCGTGAAATGATTAATCTTTATGTGGTTTGATCATGTATATGAATAACTAGTGCATGTTGTAGCCTATAAATATGATGATCTGGGTATGACTGAAGTCTAGAATAATTGTTATGCTTCAAATCATCTTTTACAGATCTGCACACAGGTTCACTTTAGAAAAGAAGCGTATACATGTTGGTTTTGCATATCAAAACAATGTATACACCATAAATTTGATTTGTAGACCTGTACGTTTGTTCGCTTTGAGGAAAGCGTGTATGCACGCAAGTTCGACACATGGAAGTAGCGTATACCTTATAAAATATGTTTTAGTTGCTTTTGTTTGTTGTTGCAGTGTTCTGGTTACTGCTTGGGTTTTGGTTAATGTATTCTAGTGACAGCATTCTGAATGATCAGATTGATGGAGTGATTGATTGGTTCGGTTGTGGTTGGTTCAAAAGGAGATTGGTTGATGCAGATATATTTGATGATTGAATGATGTTGTTGATGGATCTAGTCTGAAAATTTATGAAACGTGGTCCCTGGAAGAAAAGAGAAGGTTGTAGCCTTTTGTAGGTTGGCACCTACATACTAGTAAACATATCAGCTAGTACAAGAGCTAGGGGGTTGTAGCTACCTTCCAATAGAAGCTGGAGAAGGAGAGAAGGTTGTAGCCTTCTGCAAGTAGAAGCCTGCATACTGGTATAAGACTACACCAGTACATTGTAAATAGAATATTCTTATTAAAAGAAGACAAAGATGATTGCAGCAGGTGGTTTTCACCCACATTGGGTTTCCACCTTATATCTTGGTGTTCATGTGTGTTTCTTATGTGTGATACTTTATTATTTTTTTACTGCATTGTATAATGAATTCCTAATATACTAGTTAAAGTTCAATGCATGATAACTTGGGTAAATCAAAAGATCTCTACATATACGCTTGTTTCATTAAGTATAGTTGCGTATACACACTAGTTCACTAAGGTGAAGTAGCATATACAACTCAGTTTTGAAAATTAAGGTATTGACATGATAATACTGATTCACCCCCCTCTCAGTATTATTTCCAACACCTATAGCAACTTTTTGCTTTCCTCGAGAAAAATTTTGCCTTCCTATAGTAGCTTTCTACCTTCCTGTAATAGGGAATATTCTTCTTTTGGTTGCTTGTTCATTGCTCCCCTAGTTCTTAGCTTCTTTTGGGAGGCTTGAGGCTCCTTTATTTTGGATTGGAGGGATATTATCTCTTCAGTTTGCTTCTTATTCTCCTTTTATCCTTTTTTTCGATTTTTTTCAGACACTTTTTCTTCTATTTCAATCTTTTTTGTTTCTTTTTTCACTTCGTTCTTCTTCTACAAAACCATCCCTAATTCTCTCTTCAATTCCAAAAAAGCTTCTCTATCCATGTAAAAAAAAATTGTCCATGTGTTCTCATGGTTTGTGCAAGGGAACCCTGTTGCCAATTATCAATTTCAAAGCCCTTCAGATTTCAACCTATGACAAGAGGAGGAGTGCTTTCTGTTGATGAGTGAGGTGAAAAATGGTATGCCAATTTCAAAAAAATTTAATTCTCCCATCATAAGTCTTATCCTCATAAGAAAATTCCACACTTAAAAAATTGTGTTCTCAAGGTTTTTGTACAGGTTGTTTAGTGGAGAAATTTTGTGAAAATTCACAACAACAAAAAATTGTAAGAGGTGAGAGATCAAGTACTTACCCCTTCCTTGAAAACTCCTTCAACAGTATATGGTTTTGTGGACAATAATAATAAATATAGGGCCCCTTTTTTCCTCTTGGGGCAATCTTGTAGTAGGCAAACTGTCTCCTGTAGCAACCCTGCTTCTCTTGTAGCAACTTGGTTTTCTCCTGTAGCAGGGCATTTTGTGCCTTGAGATGCCTATTTTCTCCTGTAAAAATTTGCTTCCCCTTTGGTTGAAACCTCCCCCCATTTCTCCTACTATTCCTTCCCGGGGTTACTTGGGTGTATTTTAAATTTTTTCCTTAGAGCAGTCTCAATTTTAGAGACGGTGTCAAATTTTCCTTTTTGTTTGAGAGGGGGAAGGATGCTAATAGTTTTTATGAGATAAAAAACAAAATTCCTTTTTCCCTATCTTGCCTTCACAGATAACAATTTTCCAAGGGAACTACTGCACAATTTTTTGCATTAGGGTACTTAATTCAAGCACAATTCTCCATTCAGATGTATGGAAATGATAGAGGGAGAAAGTCACTTACTCCTTTCAAGATAACTCTATCATGTGCATGAGGTTTTGAGGACAACTTTGGGTAGTTTTAGCTCCCTTTATCCCTTCAATTCTCTCTTATAGATCCCTTTCAGGCCTCCTATAGCAGTTCAGATCCTCCTGTAGTAGTTGAGATCCTCCTGTAACTCCTGAAAACACAGTTCGAAGCAACTCGATGGCACCCTGATAGGTCCCTATAATACTAGTGATTACCCCATTACTATTGTAGTTGTATCCCTTATTAACATTGTTGTGCCCCTATTGCCCCCATATTTTTATTACTATGCCCCATAGAATCCCTCTATTGTTATTTTTGTGGCTTTATATTATTATTGTTAGGTCGGTTGGGTTATATTGTGACTCCTTAGACTCCTATATATAGAAAGGAGGTTTTTTCGTTTGAATAATCCAAGAATTGTTCATTTATGTAATGTAAAGGAGGTTTCCCCCTCGAAGAGGCTAAATTCTAAGGCGTTGATCTATCTTTTCTATCTTTTCTTGAGCTGGTTTCATAACATTTGGTATAAGAGCTTTGGATTCTAGGGTTTCGTTGCTCCAAACAAGTCATCGTGGAATTTTCACTATAACTTTTTTCTGCGATGTTTCAGAAGTTTCAAAAAAAACCCATTTGAGAAGAAATCACGGTGAACTTTGGATCCAAATTTCAAAGCTTTTCGTGCTATATTTGCGGAGATATGATCTAAGGAAGTTGGTCTTTTTGCAGACTCCTGAATTACATTCGAAACAAGTCACCTGGGGAAAATCGTCATAACCTTCTCTCTGGGAATCAGATTGAAATTTCATAAGAAGGTACAGAAAGAGGATGGAATTTAGTTTGTTGTATACATTTTTCAGATCCAAAGGTTTAAATAGTGACTCGTGGCACATCGTACAAGTTTGTTCTACTGAACTAGTCTATAAGCAGGTCATTGTGGTATATTTTCCATAACTCTTCCTTGGAGAATCCAATTTGGATCAAACTGGTGGCATTGGAAAGAGGACACAGAAGGCTAGTACAGGTCACAATTTTAGAATTTGATGATCTGAAATTACATAGATACATCAGATTCAATATCAAGCTTCTACGAAGTGAAAAAAGGTGTGTAGTTTTTTTTTTAATTTTTGCGTAAGCTTGGTTTGAAGGAATTCAAAGGGCATAGTAAAGTATTATTATCGATAACTGATGCCCCGAGGAAAGAAAATGCAAACACCTAGTAAGGAACCTGAAAGCTCTAGCATGACTCATGAAGAAGAGGAAGAAATGCTACATGATATATCAAAATTACAAGAACAAGTGCAACAAATGTCACGCTCACAAAAGCTAACAGAAGCTAAGATAAATGGTGTGGAATCTAAGATAAATGGCGTGGAATCTAAGATAAAGGGCATGGAAGCTAAGATGGATGATTCGAAGATATATTTGAAGAGAGACATAGCAGATTTGAAGACAGACATGGCATATTTGAAGACAGATTTGACAAATTTTCTACAAGAAATACTTACTAATGGTGAAAAGGTTGTAAAGGAAACTCATGATGCGAACAAAAGAAATGTTAATCATGATTCCATAGACTCTAATGTTGGATCTAAGACCCACCATATTCCAAAAATCGATATGAGGAAGTTTGATGGCAAGGATCCCGCAACATGGATATTACAGATGGAGAAATTTTTCGATCTCAATAATGTGCAAAACACACAAAAGGTACGTATTGCAACTTTATATTTGGAACCAAATCAATTTGTATGGTCTCAATGGCTTTGCTCTCATAAAAAAATTATCACTTGGGCAATTTTTACGGAAGAATTGACAGCACATTATGAGGATACAAAAAGCAACACTTTTTTTAGCCAATTGATAAGTCTCAAATAAAAGGGTTCAATAATGGAGCACATTGAGGACTTCCAAAAATTGAACATAAGGGTAAAAAATATTCTAGAGGAGCATAGGATTGATGTGTTCATAGGGACTTTAAAGGAAAATATCCAACATGATGTTCACCTTTGGGAACTTGATTTATTAGAGAAGGCATTTAGGTTTGCAAGAAAAATTAAAAACAAAATTATGGCAACCAGGAAGCATACCAATCACAACTATAAAGATGGAAGTGTTGTTACCCCTAGCCTCCCACAACCTATAAGGTTGACACCACAAAAATTGGAAGAAAAAAGATCAAAAGGACTTTGTTACAATTGTGATAGCAAATACACTAAAGGTCATAAGTGTGCTGAGAAGAAATTATTCTACATAGATTGTGAAGAGGAAGAAGAAAAGGAGAAAGAAAGGTCAAAGGAAGAAGATATACTCCAAGAACAAAGCCTAGAAAAAGAAGACATGAATCCGACCATATCTTGTAATGCATTGGCTGGAATTACCACTCCTCAAACCATCAAGATAGAAGGACAAATCAAGAAGAAAAAGGTAATAGTGTTCATTGATTCAGGAGGTACCCACAATTTTATTCATTGTAAAGTAGCAAAAGAATTGAATTTCTTCCTATATCCAGCACCAGAGTGTCAAGTGATGAATGCAAATGGAGGAAAGATAAATTGCTCGGGAATGTTCCATAATATCAAGCTATCCATGGGAGAATATGTATTGAATAGCCCAATGCTTTCCATTCCAATGGGGGGTGCTGATGTTGTACTAGGAGTCCAATGGATACAATCCTTGGGTACAATAGCTTTTAATTTTCAAGAACTCTTCATGAAATTTTCTGTGGAAGGAAAGGAAGTTGAATTAAGGGGTATTACAGGAAAACTGGGAAAGATAATCAGCTCTAATGGTATGACAAAGCTTCTAAAAAAGGAACAAAGAGGTGTAATTGCATTATGTTCGCTAGATGTTTCCACATCGGAATCATCTATTTCTCCAGATCTCCAAAAAGCCTTGGACAATCATTCCAAGGTATTTGAGACTCCCAAAGGTCTCCCACCTATTCGTGATCATGATCATGTTATTCATCTTATTCCAAGAGGTGTTCCTCCAAACATCAGGCCATACAGATATCCCTATGCCCAAAAGAGTGAAATTGAATGTATGGTTGCAGAAATGCTAGAGGCTGGTATAATTCAACCTAGTCAAAGTTCTTTCTCTGCTCCAGCAGTATTGGTGCACAAGAAGGATGGATCATGGTGCATGTGTCCGGATTATAGGGAGCTCAACAAGCTCACTATTAAAGATAAGTTTCCCATTCCTGTCATTGATGAATTTTTGGATGAATTGCATGGATCAATTTACTTCACCAAGTTGGACCTTCGTTTAGGATATCATCAAATCAGAATTAAGACCGAAGACATTCCAAAAACAGCATTTAGAACTCATGAGGGTCATTATGAATTTTTGGTCATGCCTTTTGGCCTTACCAATGAACCTTCTACATTTCAAGGTTTGATGAATTCCATTTTCAAACCCTTCCTTAGAAAATTTGTGTTAGTATTTTTTGATGATATACTAATCTATAGCAAGTCTTGGAAGGATCATGTTGAACATGTTGACAGGGTGCTACAGCTATTGGAAGAGAAACAATTATATGCAAAAAGATCCAAATGTTTCTTTGGAGTACAAGAGGTGGAATATCTGGGTCATATTGTATCTCATGAAGGAGTTAAGGTAGACCCTAGAAAAATTAAAGCCATTAAGGAATGGAAAATCCCCACATCCATAAAGCATTTGCAAGGATTTCTTGGGTTGACAGGGTATTATCGCAAGTTTGTTAAGAATTTGGGAGAATAGCAACACCTCTAACAACATTATTGAAGAAAGATGCATTTTCATGGACTCCAGAAGCAACAAAGGCCTTCGAACATCTTAAAGACGCAATGTGCCAAGCACTGGTCTTAGCTACACCAGATTTCACAAAAACTTTTATTGTGGAATGTGATGCTTCAGGAAATGGAATTGGTGCTATTTTAATGCAAGATGAAAGACCCATTGCTTTTGAAAGTTGTCCAATCAAGGGAAATTTTTTACACAAATCTATTTATGAGAAGGAAATGTTGGCAATACTACATGCACTTAAGAAATGGCGACCCTACCTAATGGGAAGACACTTCAAGGTAAAACATATCATGATAGCCTTAAATACTTTTTAGAACAAAGATTATCTTCTGAAGAGCAAAAAACGTGGGTCACAAATATGTTGGGTTATGACTTTGAAATCATCTACAAAAAAGGGAAACAAAATGTGGTGGCAGATGCACTCTCAAGAAAGGATGACGATGTGGAAGCGTTGTTGTGTGCCATTTCTATTATCCAACCAAATTGGATAAATAAAGCAAGGGAGGAGTGGAAGAATGATGAAGAAGTGTGGGCACTTATTCGAAAGTTACAACAATATTCTAGTACATCTGATACATTTAGTTGGAAAAATGATTCGTTATGGTACAAAGATTTCTTATACCTCTGTAAGAATTCGCAACTCAAACAAAAGATTCTTATGGAATTGCACACTTCCCCCTTAGGAGGGCATTCAGGATTTTTAAAAACTTACCACAGTGTTAAGAAGTAATTTTTTTAGGATGGCCTTAAATCAGATATTCAAAAGTTTGTGGCAGAATGTTTGATTTTCCAACAAAATAAAGTTGAAACAATTAAGACCCCGGCTCTATTACAACCTTTATCCATTCCAAGCCAACGTTGGGAAGAGGTTTCAATGGATTTTATCACAAGTTTACCCAAGTCTAAGGGAAAGAGTGTCATCATGGTGGTAGTTGACACACTTACCAAGTATGCACACTTTTGTGCATTATCACATCCATTGAAAGTCAGTACAGTTTCTACTGCATTTATGGAAACCATTCAAAAGCTACATGGAAACCCAAAGATTATTGTAAGTGACAGAGATACCACTTTCACTAGAAATTTTTGGATAGAATTATTTTCTTGTCTTGGTACTCAGTTAGCGCATAGCTCATCTTTCATCCTCAATCTTATGGGCAAACTGAGATAGTAAACAAATGTTTGGAAGGATATCTTCGTTGCTTTGTATCTGATAAATAGACACAATGGGTCAAATGGTTGCCTCTAACTAAATGGTGGTATAACACTTCCTTCCATACAGCAACAAAAATGACCCCATTTATGGCACTTTATGGATATCAGCCACCATCCATCACATCATATTTAAGAGAAAATTCTAAGGTTCAAGAAGTTGAACATCACATTGAACATCAACAACAGGTCCTCCAACTCTAAAAGGATAACCTCGTGTCGGCACAAAACAGAATGAAACAACAGGCAGATCAACATCACAGTGAAAGAAGTTTTGATGTAGGTGATTGGGTATTCCTACAGCTACAACCATATAAACAAATGTCCCTCAAGCAAGCTAAGAAGGATAATAAATTATCACCAAAGTATTATGGTCCGTACAAGGTGTTGCAAAAGATTGCTACTATGGCATACAAATTGGAGCTTCCTACAGCATCTCGAGTGCACCCAGTTTTCCCTGTTACATGTTTAAAGAAGGTTATAGGTGTCAAGCACCCAGTTCAAACAATATTGCCAGAACTTGACGAGGAAGGAAAAATTGTATTGGAACAGGAAGCAGTCACAGATACAAGAACTCGACAACTACAAAATCGATAAATTTCGGAGTATCTCATCAAGTGGAAGAACTTATCTGCTGAAGATTCCACATGGGAGGATGAGAATTTTATACAGAAGCATCCAGAACTACTCAAGCGTTGAGGACAACACTTTTTTTGAAGGAGAGGGGCATGATAGGTCCCTATAATACTAGTGATTACCCCATTACTATTGTAGTTGTATCCCTTATTAACATTGTTGTGCCCCTATTGCCCCCATATTGCTATTACTATGCCCCATAGAATTCCTCTATTGTTATTTTTGTGTCTTTATATTATTATTGTTAGGTCGGCTGGGTTATATTGTGACTCCTTAGACTCCTATATATAGAAAGGAGGTTTTGTGATTTGAATAATCCAAGAATTTTTCATTTATGTAATGTAAAGGATGTTGCCCCCTCGAAGACGCTGAATTCTAAGGCATTGATCTATCTTTTCTATCTTTTCTTGAGTTGGTTTCATAAAACACCCTTGGAAGGCTCCGGTAGCATCTAGCTCATCCTTTTGTACCTTGACGTGTTTCTCCAACTGTTTGTTGGGAATGAGTAATTGTGCAAGTAAATTTGAGCCTCGTACTTGTATTCCCTTTTGTGGCAATGGCTTAGAGTGCTTTGGTGACTTGGCCTTTACATGAGTTTCCTCTTTTAATCTTTGTCCCCACTCCTCATAATCATCACCCTTTTTACTTTGGTTTTTCCATGCTGCATGAGTGAGGGAGTTAGTTGCACTTAACTAGTTGAGGGTGGCTGAGACTGTTGACCCATCCTTAGCTTATAAAACCTCATCTCTTATGCATTGACAAAAAATCTCTAACCATAAAATTCTCAAGAGAAGAGGTGAAGAATATCGCATACTTATACCTACTTGTGATGTCGCTTTGTTGGAGATGCTTGCATGTTGGAGCTGGACTTCATAATAGGATGAGCTTGAAGGTGGTGGTTTCCTTTGTTTTCTTTTTCATAGGTCTTCTTAGCTTGATGATCTTTTGACTAATAAAATTGTTGTGTGTGTCGATTTCTTCCCAATATCTGTTGGGATGGGGACCCCCAGGTCCAATTTTGCCTAAGTTTTGAATTTTGTGTTATTGAAAACCCCCCGCAATTTGAGGACTGGAGCACGCAGAATGTTAAGAGTCAAAACATGATTTTACGAAGGCCAAAGCCCCTTATTTTGTAAAAGGATGGGTTTTTTTGATGATATAATGAACTTCACCCAGGTTCGTAGACCATGGTAATGTAATGTAAAAGATATAAAAGGGATTCATCTAGGAGTCATTAGAGGTCAGTGTTACTTCATGAATGGGATTTTGAGTCTATTTTGTCTGTAATTCTGTATTATGGTGAAGGAGAAGGATCCTGCAGTTGAGTGTACATAAAACTTGGTAAGTCCGTAGCTGAGTGTGCAGGCCCCTACAGCTTTGTGCACACGGTAAGAAGATGTGTATGTATTCAGAAGTAATAAAGAAAGTTTGAAGCAAATTTGTGCATTTTATGTTTATTTATATATTTTGTGTCTTTATGCTCAGTTACGATTCAGTTCTTTGTTATATCGCTTTAATTGCATCATGAAGGTTCAGATCTACTTTGGCTTAGTAGCTTATGCATGTTAGAACACTCAAGCGAATCTCATAGATCTGATTGAGTATAAATCACTTTAAGTCTGTGATTCAGAAGATAAGTGTTTGTGAAGGCCATATAGGGCCCTAATTTAAGGAAAGGCCTCACGGCTACATCACATAACCTTTTGGATGTAGAAACCTAGTTCTAGCATCCCCCAATATTGCCTCAGGTGAGACTATAGTCTCTGCTAAGAAGACTATTGCTGAAAGGGCCGGTAGTGTAGGGTTTTGTTGGTTAACACAACTAACTCTAAACTTCGGTCCAAGCCCCCTCAGTCCAACAAATAGTTTTGTTGTCAAGACAAGGATCTATCTGACAGATGTGTGATGTGGCTTTCGTAGATACCAGGTACAGAATAAATTGAGAAGTGGATAGATCAGAAGTTGCACAAGTTTGCAGATCAATAAAATCAAAATCCCTATTGGTCCAAAGAAAGGTGGTTACAGAGATATATCTACACAAAAGAGCATGAAATTTTCTTTTCATTGTTCCCTTGTGAATTACATGAGTGGATTTCTAAGCTAGTGGATAGTGAACCTACTTGGAAACATGACGATCCTATTGTATGGACTCCTTAACTGATCAAGCGCCTTGAAGAGTTTGATTATAAGGTTGCAAGGGCTGTTGACTACTAGATCGATAGTATTTTGGGTGGTTTCATCACTGAAATTGCAATTGACACGTCTGTATCTTATAACGAAGTTTAATGTCGATTCTTTAAGGGTCTGAGAGGTAAGTACCTAAGATCGCTTAAAACTTGGATTAAAATGATGTTGGGTGAAAAGGGTGTTATGACTTTGAATTGATTTTTAAGAGATCAGACTAGATCTATGTTAAGAAGAAATAGATTTAGATCTGATTGGGACAAATACACTGAAGGTGTGTACAGTCCATTTTTGGGTGAATCAAACAACGAAGAAGAAAGGACCAGCCCTAACACGCCTAGAGGTGCCCCAAAGATAGAAGGTCAGGGTACTTCTGGGATTTCTCATCCATTCATCCCATCTCCACCTTCATTGCCACCTCATACACCTAAGCCTCCACCCCCACCTCCACCTCCACCTTCACTCTTTAGTATGGTGAATACAATGAAAATATTTGTATTCAAGGGTCAAGGATCAAAGGATCTTGATTAGTTTTGGCTCATAGTCGAAGCTATGTGGAAGGTGGAGCAGATCAATGATAATGACATGAAGAAAGTACAATTGGTTACATCGCTACAAGATAGAGTGCTTGCATGGTATATCAAATACATCAAAACCAATCCAAATGCTATGTTGGCTAAGACAAAGACTGCATTAAACATAGAATTTAGAAAGTTGAAATCATAGGCTTAGTGCGTTACTGAAATAAAGGATATCAACTAGATAGTTAACGAATCTACGCAGGATATGGATCAGAGGTTGAAATTCTTACTGAGACAAGCTAATATTCATATTTCAGATGAACAACATAAGGAATGGTACATAACTTCATTATTGCCACATTGAATATTTCCTTTGCCTTAACAAAAGATCGGATCTCAGGCCAAAGCATTAGAGATTGCAATGAAGCTAGAGGCTTCGCCAATCTAGGATAAAAATATAGGATTCCAGCATATCCAATCACAGTTAGCAAGCCTGCATATGGAGTTGTAGGATCTGAAGAAGGGAAATGAGGTATAGTTAGGACTATGCCCTGAATTTTGGTGCACGAAATGCAAGGTTTTAGGCCACTATAAGGATCAGTGTCCTGTGTACTGGGATTATATTGTTGCTAGAGGTCCCAACTCGTTGAAGCCAAAGTCTCCTACTAGAGCAAGCATTGGTTCAAGAATCTGGAGTAGTATCTTCCAAATACCATGAATGCATACAATAGAAAATTTTTATCTATTACAAAAGTTTGTGCAGTCACCAGAGCAACTCTTCTGCAAATTTTGTAGATCAGTTGGACATGATGAACGTAATTGTTGAAGCTATGATTTAATGATAGAGAGAACCCTGATGTATATGATGCAAGTTGAAACTGGTGCGCAAAACAATCAAGGCTCACCTACAGCTCACAGAGGATTCCATGTATGTGGAAGAGGAGAAGGAGGAGTCGCTGGAAGAGGTCGGGGCCAAATCATCTACTACAACTATGGAGAACCAAGACGTTTTGCGTGTGACTGTGAGAATCCAACTCATCCTTATTATCAATACTGTAAGTAATTGGATCATGTTATAAAAGAGTGTCATGTATTAATAGGAAATATGCAAGAAAAGAATAACAAACATCCAATGTTGAACATTTAGATGATGCAATCCGAACCGCACGAAGACAATCCTAGTGTCAATATAGTAATTCAAAGTGGTATATCCACTGGTGAAGACAATGTAGAAGGTAAATCAGATACATGGGTTTGTAGGACTAGTGAAAAGAATGTTGGATTTGACTTACATAGAGAAAAGGAGACGTTTATGGAGGCAAGGAATATTTTTGTGGATCCAAGTGCTTCTACGTCTAAAACCCAGAAACCAATAGTCCCACGAAGAGAAAAATATGAATAAAGTATTGTGATGGAGAAATTTGATCCCACACTACTGAAATAATTTCTATAGATGTTGGTAAGGTAAATCCCCTCTGCGGACAGAGGCGATCCCACTAGCCTATCACATAACTAGCCACAAACAAACCACGCTGCTACGCAAGTTCCTATTTATGCATCAAAGGTGAATCAAGAAGACTAACCTGGAGTCCAACGCTATGATTGAAGCAGAGTTGAAATCCTCGCTCCCTTGCTCCAACAGATCATAAACGAACACCTGCACATGCAAAGGAAGAGACAGATACCAACATAGAAACTACCAAGGCACAACTATATTTCAGTCAGAAAGGAAATAAATCAACATATCACCATGACAGATAATGAGATTGGAACTATAATAGCAATCGCTCATCAATTAATAAACAGGAAAAGTTACAACCATTGTTCTGACGTCGACCCTTCTCCTGGCTGGGCGAATAACTATATGTGTCTTGACATGCATCTCCTCTCCGGCAGCATAACCTCTCTAGCACTCACTAGCATCCCTCCAAGAACTCAACATCTAACACTCCATGACCAATAATCATCACTACTATAACTCAATCACCAAATCACTAGCATAACATTAACACCAACACTCTAGCTTGTCCAATGCATAATGACAAGCTTATATAGATGAAGAAGGGAGGAGGATGCGATGAACCGGGACACCTTTCGCGGATTTAGCAAAAGCCATAAAGATGGATAAAGCTCGACAAAAGACTGATTTTTATCCTTAGAAAAGCTCCATGTAATGAAGGAAACAACAGTTGGACGTGCATTAAGGCAAAAAGCACGACTAAATTTGGTTGGCGCGACTGTTGCTCTAAGATAGGGCGCCAATGGTCGCGCCTTCTTTTGAGGATCTCCACCATTGGCGCGGGTAGAATACTGTGGACTTGCGCCAATGGAAAAATAGCACTTTTTAGGGATGATCTGCAGAAGGTGTCTTCAGGGAACATGGAGTACATACTCAGGGGAACATAATGCAAGTGTTTTTAGACTTTGTCACTTCTTATAACTCCCGGGATGGGTCCTCCAAGGTACGACAAGAGGAGTAACAGGGATGGTGACAAATTACTGTGTAACAGATGCCCCCTAAAGCATGAAGCCCGAGAGGTGGAGAGGGGTGAAATGCTTTACAAGAACACACACAAGAGCACACAAGAGCACATATAGTTACTGCCGCCGAGGAGCTGTATTAAGAGACATGACTGATAGTTCAATTACATGATGTACATGGTATGGTCGCAGCCATCCATAAGAGAGTACATAAATAATCTAGATCCATAGCATGGACGCAGCCATCTGGTTAGGATCAATGAATTGACTCAGGAATGGTCGCAGCCATCCAGAGAATGAGTCAAGTATCAAGAATCACGCCTGGATTACAACAGACACAATCCAGGGTCTTGCGCTCCATCTCGACCCGAACAAGAGTACAAGTCCAAGCATGTGAATATATGAGCTGAAGTCGAACATGCATGAACATCGCCTAATTACCAGTCAATAATGGAAACTGTTAACAGACGCGAGAGGTACCACCAATAATGACAATGGCCCTCAAGGTACTATAGGTACAATCTACGGCGTGTGAATCAATGATCTGAAGTCGAACACCCGTAGAATCATTCGATCGGAGGCCAATGATGAAAACCTCACGTCGAACACGAAGAACCTGCCATTGAGGCATGCAGGCTCCAAGGCACCGGAAAGGAGTCTCTAGATCAATTCCCTGGATAATGAGTTGAAGTCGACAGGGAGTGACCTTGATCGAAGGTGGGCCATAATGTTTCCCACATCATCGACACGAGACAGAGAGATGAAGTTGTGAATCAAGATTGTGCGAACTATCAGAAGGAGGTTGTTTTTTCAGAGGTCAACTTCTCTTGAACATATCGGCGGCACATTAACGGAATTGGCAGTATTTGACATCAATGTATCAAAGGTCATTATGACGAGGCAATGAGTGAATGAGAGGTCAAATAGGGTACCCAAATCCATGGAAGCAAGTGAAAGATATGAGATGAAATATCCCCACCCCGGACACGAAAACAAAAAGTGCCATGTTCAAGAGCGACATACTACCTTTACGGTAATAATTATGGTTCAAAATTTTCTTTTCCCCCCGCCATGCTTGTATTGTGATAAAATCCGATGTCATTAAGTTTTAACGAGTCTGACAAAGGAAGAACTCGGCGTCTTTTCATGTTTAGAGAGTTTGAAAAGACAGCAGAAAAGTAAACTCCAGGAATGTCCTTTTTCGTAAAGTTGTGTCTCTCGGACCCGAAAAAGTATAAAATAATACCCGAAAGAACCGCCCGATCATTACGATCGAGGAGTACTTTTCATGATTAGTGACTTTGACCTGAAAAAGTAAAAAAAGCGGTCAAAACCACGTCGTTTCGTAACCACTAACGAGTTTGAAACGACAAAAACCCGGTAATCTTTTTATGTTTTAACGGTCGACAAAAAGAACTTAAAACGACCGCCCCTTATCACCATTTAACGAGTCAAGAGGAGCGACTCGGCAATCTTTTCCTCTTTAAATGGTCAGAAAAGAGCTGAAAGCGGACCTTGAAGTAACCTTTTCTCGTGTTTTACCGAGCTCGAGTAGCACTAATCCCTGTCAACACACAAAAAACAGCGTAAAATCCTACTTTGACATAAAAGTATTCACAAAAATATGATTTTAATGTGTTTTTTAAGCCAAAAGAAGTTATAAATAGTGAAATAGTAAAAAATAAAATTACTTTTCACTTTTTACCTTGTGAGTTTACCGTTGGAGGGTTTTGGGTGCAAATTTCAACTGCTGATTGCGACCAATCCAGGAGACCATTCGAGCTGCCGTTTGAAACAGGTAAGAGGCCTCATCCTTAGCTTCATTTTTATTCCATTCTTTCAGTTTTCCATCCACAGAATGATCCTCTGCAAGGGGTATTGCAAAAAATAGGGTTGCGCCCATTGGCGCGAGTTCCCCACGCAGGTTCGCGCCAATGGGCTATTTTTCTAAAAGGAGTCGCGCCATTTTCGCGACTGTTTGTAAAACAGTCGCGCCAATTGCGCGAACCAATTTACACATAATTTTGACCGTTGAAAATGCAATTTTCTTTGATTTTTGGTTCCACCATTGATCTTATGACGACATTTTGGTGTTTTGGTTGCAGGAATTGGTCAAAATGGCTATAAAATGGAGAGAAAGGGAACATGAGGCCATAGATGCTTTGGCATTGGAAGATGACGCATGCATGGATGCTTTGCGAGATTGTGGTTTGAAAAAATTCTTCCTTACCTCATATCTACGTGCACAGCCCGAGTTACTAAGGTTTATTGTGGATGCCTGGGATATTGAGGATCAGGTATTCCGCCTGAAAGACCAGACATTGGAGTTGGATGTCTCTGATGTTTATTTTATTACTGGACTATCTCGGCGGGGCGCACGGCCCATCTTGACCGGTAGTAGACCTTCTGGGGAAAAGATGGGGGAGGTAATGGCCAGAGTTTGTCCTGGGGCCCATTTTGGATCCAATAGTGCCAAGGTGGACATTGTCACTATCCCAGATTTGGTGCTACGAGTGGTACTATTCACTATCACTCAGACGGCTGGGGTACAGGCACCCCACGAGGCCAGCAAGAATCACTTGCTGCTGGCAACTGAGTGCCTACACCCTACATTATTTGATTGGGCCACAGCAGTAACAACAAATATAAAGAGGCAGCTTACCAAATGTAAGCGTGATGGCAATAAACAGTTCGGATATGGATCCATCATAGTATCATTTTTTCTGGAGCGGCTACCGATATTCCAGATCCCAGGAGGTATAGTGGCAGATCCAGTGCCACGGGAGCCGAGATTGGCTCGATGGGCACCACTTATGCCCAGAGGAGGTGGGGGCCAGCAGATGTCCTGGAGGCCCGAGTTCTTCATTTGGCTCCAACACCAGTTGATCGTCGTGGAGGACTGGCCCTATGCGGGCACTGATTTTACTGGAGATCCAGACCTCCCGTTGCCTAAGGGAGAGGACTGGGACGAGGAGCTAGGTAAGGACCTTTTATGTTTTCAATACTTTAACATATTCAAGTTTTTATAATTCATGTCTGTTTCTTACAGCATCTATATATGTATGCAGACGTTGGTGTAGAACGACCAGCCGACTTGCCTCACAACGTACGGAGAGTACAACCTGCAGCGGACCCTCAGGCAGAGGGTGACGATGATGACCTAGTACAGAACCTTGAGGCACTTACTCGAGGGATCCCAGATTATGGCAGACTGGCGGACGTGCCTAGAGTGTACCAGAGGCATACGGTGGGAGTGTCTACTCGCGTCCATCATCTGTTGAGATGTGTGGTGCGGGCGGTGACATGCTATCATGAGCATCACCGCGATTAGACGCCTAGGTTTCATTTTTTGCACATGTTGTCGACGGCTGTATGAGTTTTGGACATGTATTATTTTTTGGATTATGTAATGCGCGGGGCGCAAACATTTTGACACTCACGTATATATATATACATATGTTCATGGTTCATTATTGTGTTTTCATGTGCTTGCTTACATAATGTTTTAATTACAAATTATGCAGATGTCTATCTAATACATGATTGGCCAATGCATCAGATAATGTGTTTAATTGTCTCGGAACATGTTGATATGTAATAAAATCAAAATGCCTTTCTAACAACCTTACACGTAAATACAACCTTAGTATATGATGGTTTCTGACGGAATATTGCCCGTTGAGCTGGTGGACAACAAGTTGAGAGTCCAGGTTTACTATCAATGCGTGAATACCGAAATTAATTGCTCCAGCAAGTAACTCGATTACAGCACAGTATTCGGCAACATTGTTAGTAGTATGGCCTAAACACACACCCTGGCAATCTATTAGCTTGTTATGAGGATCGTAGATTACCCATGCCGAAGAAGACAAACTGCGGGTACTGCGGTAGGCACCATCAGCGAAACCAACATAAGGTGCATCTGGCATCTGCACAAGAAGCGAAAAACACAATAAGTGGCAGCTATGTCTCGAAAACCGACACACAACACACCAAAGTACATGTATGTACATAATAAAATGTACCAGCATCACGCATAGTACTTTTTCAAGTAAAGCCCATTTCGGGGCTTCCCAAGAGGGTTTCCTTCATAATCAATCAGCTCGTAGGCCCCTTTCTGCAGGACTCTCTTGACAATATAAGGGCCTAGCCACATAGACTCGAGTTTTCCTGCGCCTAGCTTATCTTTCGCTTGATCATAGAGTAGGACCAAGTCTCCCTCAACGAAAGAACGCGGATGGACGGTCTGATCGAAATGAGTCTTGACTCGCTTCTTTTGTGTTTCGATGGCCAAAGAGGCCAGGCGACGAGTCTCATCTAACCGTTCTAGGTAAAGAAGGCGTTCTTCTAACGGGGTAGTGCTGGGAAGCAGTTCGATGGCTAATTTCAATGAAGGGATTTCACATTCAATTGGAAGGGTAGCCTCTAGTCCATAAACTAGTTGAAATGGAATGAAACCAGTGGCATCCTTCACGGAGGTTCGGTAAGCCCATAAGGCAGGGAATAACATCAAATGCCAGTTAGATTTATGCACACCAACGATACGTTGAAGCATTGTAACCAAGATTTTATTGACAGCTTCAACTTGACCATTGGACTGAGGGTAGTATGGAGTTGAACTATCATGTTGCAAGCCTAGCTGGGTTGTTAATTCCGACATCATATGATTACGGAAATGCTTTCCGTGATCAGTGACAATGGCTTGAGGGACGTCGAATCGCGAAATAACATGATTGAATAAAAATTGCGCCGCAGTGTGACCGTCTTCAGTTAATGTAGGCATCGCCTCGGCCCATTTAGTAAAGTAGTCGACGGCAACGATGACAAACCCATGCCCCCCGGCCGAGCGAGGGTTACAGGTCATATAATCAATGCCCCATTTTGCAAAAGGGCCGACGGAAACCACAGGGTGCAACGGAGCAGAAGGCGCTCGCATTTTACGTTGGTATATCTGGCACTCATGACAAGACCGGACGGCAAGGATGCAATCCTTGAAAATAGAGGGCCAAAAATAGCCAGCACGAAGGATTTTTTGGGCTGTAGCATATCCGGACATATGTCCGCCACAAGCGCCAGAGTGGCAGTCATTTAGAACCCGTTCAGCTTCCTCTAGAGTAAGACAACGGCGGAGAACGGAGTCTGCACCAAGACGATATAATGTATCTCCGATGATACGGTAGGGTTGAGATTGATGACGAATCCTCCGCCGAGCGTCTTTAGACAGACCTGGGCGGAAGGAGGACGTTTGCAGATATGTGATTATATCTCCGTACCATGGATCGAGGGTGCTAATGAGGAACAGGGTTTCATCTGGTATTTGGTCTTCTGAAGGCGAGGTTGAGGAAGACGATGGCAAAGAGCAAATTAACTCAGCGAACACAAGGGATTTCTTAGACTTGGCAGTGGTAAATTCCAAGTCAAACTCTTGGAGGATAACAATCCATTTTGAGTATTTGCCCCCCAGTAACTGGCGTGACAATATATACGTCATGGGGTTGCAGTCAGAAATGACAGTAGTAGTACGCAAAAGAATATAATGACGGAAACGTTGTACAGCACAAACTGCGGCTAGTGCCAACTTTTCGATATAAGCATATCGAGTTTCCGTATCTAAAAGGTTGCGGCTGAGATAGTAAATAACATGTTCAGTGTTATCATCATCAGTTTGGACAAGAACCATGCCGATAGTGGTATCGGCGGCAGCTAGATACAAGGTGTAGTCGCGATAATAATCCGGAGGACGAAGCAATGGAGCAGAAACAAGTCAACTCTTGAGACGTTCAAAAGATTCCTGAGCTGTGGCATCCCAATGGAAAGGGATATCACGCTTCAGTAATCGCGTAAAACCTTTAGCTACTTCGGCATAGTTGGGAACAAAACGGCGTAAAAAATTGGCTTTCCCCTACAAACTTTGTAACTGATGCAAAGAATTTGGGGAGGGAGATTGACGATAGCTTTGACTTTAAGGGGATCCAAACGGATGCCTTCTTTGGAAACGATAAAACCGAGAAGTCTACCAGATTCAACGCAGAAGACACATTTGTGGGGATTTAGCCGGATGCGGTAGTATCGACAGCAAAGAAAGATTTCGCGAAGGTGTTTAGGGTGGTCCTCACGTTTAGCTGAATGAGCAGGAAGATCATCTAGATAAGGTTGCACAATATGCCGAATGTCATGAAATGCATAAGACATTACGCGTTGGAAGGTAGCACCGGCATTTTTAAGACCAAAAGGGAGCTTCTTATAGGCAAAAGTCCCCCATGGGCAAATAAAGGCCGTTTTGTTTTGATCAACAGGAGCAATATTGATCTGGTTATAACCGGAGAAACCGTCCATCAAAGAATACATTTCACTGCCGGCACACTCATCAATGATCTGATCAATGAATGGTGTGGGAAAATTATCTTTAGGACAGGATTTGTTTATATCACGGTAATCAACACAAACCCGGATTGTACCTTGGTTTTTAGTTACAGGGACAATGTTAGAGACCCAATCTGTAAGAGGAATAGGGTAAATAAAACCGGCGTTAAGAAGCTTTTCTACTTCGGCCTTAATCGCCGTAGCCTTCCTAGGATGTACAGGGCGTAGACGTTGACGAACAGGCTTAGCATCTGGGTACGTGATTATTTCATGCATCACTATGCTAGAATCAATGCCAGGCATTTCTTCATAGGACCATGCGAAAACATCACGAAATTCGCGAAAGAGTTCGGAATAAAGTTGAATCTCCTCTGGAGTACAAGTGACTCCGATATGAAGATGCTCGACTATCCCGGGTTTATCAGAGATGTCGAGGGGTTGGGTTCATGTAATGTTTGCCATATTTCCTTCAGAAAAAACCTGATCAATTTGAATAGGCGTTTGAAGGATTTGTGATGGTAGACAAGGAGCAAACCGTTCGAGGCATGTCAGGAAATGCTGCGAGGCAGGGAGAAATGAGGAACGATGGTGAGAACTATACCAGGGAGGTTCCTCTAGAGACATAGTCTCAATAATAGCTTCGTCGGAGAGGAATATTTCTCCTAGAGAATCCGAAGAAGCCTTATCTAGAAGTCCTAAGGATGGAGTAAGCGTAGAGGAGGGAGCCGAGGCAGCAATGATTTCAACATAATTAAACTCGGCGGGACTCAATGGCATCTGGTCGCCCCAGGAATCTACTTGGTCTGTAGGGGGTACGAGCCACGGATCAGAGCCAGTAGCGATCATATTGACAGAGGCGACATTTATAGGAGGGAGTGGAAAAACACCCATAAGATCAGGATCTTTGAAAAGTCCAGCTCCCAGAGTCTTAGGTAATTTGGAAGTATGGTCCACGAACGGGATGGTGCCTTCGGAAGAAGAAGCAAAAAAGGAGAGCTGGTCAATGGTAACGATCTTCCCTTGATGAGGAAAACGGATGATTCAGAAGAAAGATGAAGCAACAGCTTGCATTGCGTATATCCAGCTACGTCCGAGAAGGAGGTTGTAGGTTAGAGTAGCATCAACGACTTCGACTTCCATCTCGACCGTCTTCCCTTCCAAAGAGATTGGTAAACATTGGAGTATACCGTAAGGACGGGACGCTTTTCCATCAAAAGCTTCCAAGGTGGTGGGATATTGGCTCAACGTCGGAGATCCAATCGCTTTCCAACAGGCAACGGACATGATGCAAGTTGAGGCACCTTCATCAATAACTGTACGATGAATCGTCTTGGAATCAATAATTACCTGTATGAGGAAGGCGATTTGGGGAGGTAGTCTTAGAGTGTGGCGTTCTAAGTCAAAGGTTATTAAATCCGAATCGGCCGGGTTTATGCCCCCAATGGCAGATAGCATGGACTTCCTCTGCGAAGGGCAACTCTGGAGAACCTCTAAAGCGGACATAGCCGACGGATTCTGTGCTAAGTCCTCAACGATGTTGTAGTGCACGAGCATTCGGATTATACGAGGATTTCTGGAGTACTCCTTTTGGAGGGGGTCGAAGAGGCGTTTCAGTGGTAGGTCTCTCAATGTGGAGAGGACCTGAACTGAACTGGGGGAACCTCAGGCTCCTTCCCGGCAAATGACGAATAATCCTTCATTTGAGTACTGATATTAATGGGTATTGTACCAGCCATAAACACTTGAGAACCAAAGGAAGAGGGAGGCTGAGTAGGGTCAGCCACCATTTGAGTTTTTTGAGTGTGTTGGGTGGGAAAGGGCTCCTTGAGCACCGCAGGAGTCCCAGAGGTGCCTTTTAATAAACGACTAACTTCAGACCGCCTTGGGAAATCCTTGGTAAAGTGATTTTCATCGCAAATAAGACAAGGATATTTGGGTTTGCGTTTAGCGCCGTCCTCAGGTTGAGGTTTCGGGGTTTCCTGCTTAGGTTGCTCCGTCTTATTTTTCGCTTTCCCTCTTTTCTTCTCTCTCGAAGCCTTGCTTGCCGTATTAGATTGGATGACATTAACCTCAGAAGTAACATTCGAACCTGGCGATGCCTGGGAAGGTTGTCCATTCGAAGCAGATGTTTTTTGCTTCGCAGGGTTCGTCGAACTTTTCTTTGAGGATGAATTAACCGAACCAATGATACCGTCAACAGTGGGTGTTGGCGGGGCTTTAGATGGTCCTTGTCTTGGGACATCAGGCAGATAATCATATAATGTACCTGACTGAGAATAAACCAAGTCAAGGTACTGAGCCCGAGCAATAGCTTGCTCTTCGGTGACACACGCCCCCATGGCGATATCCCGAGCTATCAGAGGCACGAATGAAGTCGTAAACCAATCGGTAAGAAGCTGGTCGGGAATCCAAAATTTGATCATACGTCTACGCCGTCTCCATTCATGGATATGATCAGAGATATGCGTAGCCGTCGTTTGTCTTAAGGAAGTGAGGAGGTGAGTACCCATTTCGTATCGAACGGGTAACTGGAAGTGAGTGAGAAATGCCATAGCCAAGGAATTGAAATCTTGAAAAGACCCGCGATGAAGTTCGATATACCACTTAGCGGCAGAGCCAGTGAGAGTCCTTTGAAAAAGGCGAAGCCGAATCGAATCGTCAAGCCATGAATTAGATGAACACCACAAATGATAGGTCATAACATGGGCTTGCGGGTCTTCATTGGCTTTACCATCGAATTTTGGACAATCACCAGGTATTTTAGTTGGAACTGGAGGCCAATAAGGATTATGAAGAATAGGATCATTGGTTAATTTGGATACATCTGGTAATTCCAAAGTCGCTAAGAATGGTAATTGAGGATTGAAAGGCATCTGGGGCTGTTGGTAGGGTGGAGCACCAGGGTTCCACCCAGGTGGTGGTTGCCCCCATAGAGTTTGTCTGGAACCTGGACACCTTTCGCAGATTTAGAAAAAGCCATAAAGATGGATAAAGCTCGACAAAAGACTGATTTTCTATCCTCAGAAAAGCTCCATGTAATGAAGGAAACAACAGTCGGACGTGCATTAACGCAAAAAGCACGACTAAATTTGGTTGGCGCGACTGTTGCTCTAAGATAGGGCGCCAATAGTCGCGCCTTCTTTTGAGGATCTCCACCATTGGCGCGGGTAGAATACGGTGGACTTGCGCCAATGGAAAAATAGCACTTTTTAGGGATGATCTGCAGAAGGTGTCTTCAGGGAACATGGAGTACATACTCAGGGGAACATAATGCAAGTGTTTTTAGACTTTGTCACTTCTTATAACTCCCGGGATGGGTCCTCCAAGGTACGACAAGAGGAGTAACAGGGATGGTGACAAATTACTGTGTAACAATAGACATGCATGAATTTTTTGAGGGACCAGAAAGCATTTGAAGGACTCCAAGAACTGATAGATAACTGCGCTAGTAAGGACAAGCTACTCCAAGAACATCCCGCAGTAAATAAGGTGAACATTAGAAAGAAGAGGATTGATAGGGAAATGCGGTTGATGGAAAAAATTGGTGATTTTGATATGGACCAAATAATTCTAGACTTGGGATCTGACGCTAATGTACTGCCAAAACAGACTTAGGAATGTATGGGGAAACCTAAGTTGCAGTGATCACCAATCCAGCTACACATGGCAAACCACCAAAAGATAATTCCAATCGATCACCTATATGGAATGGCTATAGATATTAAAGGAGCCAACATTCTCGTAGATTTTGAAGCTATTGAAATAGTAGCTGAAAGTAATCCATACCCAGCATTGCTCAGGATTGATTGGGATTTAGACATGAATTTTATTATTAATTTGAAGAAGCAAATCATGGTATTTGAAAAGAATGGTCTTAGAGTATTTGTTCCATAAGATCCAATTGAAGGTGTGTGATACACAGAGCTAGTTCATGATGACTATGATCATGAAGACATTGATCGCATATATAAGCTCACTATGCAAGACAAAGACTAGATTAATCCCACTACAGATGTACATATCAATTGGGAGAAGGATATTTTGTGTCAATCACACTTAGATGAAGAATTAGAAAATTGCCAGAATCGGTTGCATGAGGTCTCTACACTATGATGCAATAGGCTTACGAAATCTCTACACTGCATATCAACTAAGGTACATAAATTACCTTATTATGATGGGCTAGATGATTTCAATCCTTTTGTTGACCATTTTAAAAGAGTTGTACCAAACGATCACTGGTTCCAGGCTCTAGATTTGGCTTTAAGAGCTAAACCTACAAGATGGTGGGGAACCCACAAGGATAACATTGTTGATTGGAAGGAATATCTTAGCTAATGAGATTAAGATTTGGCTCTGCAACAACATGGCTCAGTGAAAAGTACACAAGTAAGGATGACCTACGTGAACATTTGGTTCGATGGACTAAGGCTTGGGGTGGGGTACCTCAACTGAAATGGGTACATATCTTTATTCATACCTTATACGTTATACCGATGAACTGGTATTTGGAGACGGAGCTACGACATGGGACTGTTGATTAAGATGAAATGGAGAGTTTTACTACATTCATCTTTGAAGATAGGTTTTAATGCATTGATGGGTTGCTTCAGGAAATTAAGGCATCGATCTTCTGAACACCAATAGAACCTATAACTTGGATGCAGCTTGACTAGAGCACGCAGCTACAATGTTACTACGAAAGAAGGCGATGAGGATCCATGGAATATAAACATTCCTGAGTCAGAAGGATTGCACGAAGTAGCAAGACCTAATGCAAAGATCCATGATATCTCATAGACGGTAAAGACAAAACAAGTAAATATTGGCTCAGAAGCAAAACCAAATTTTGTGCACATTGGCGACTATTGGAATGAAGACATGATCAGCAAGGTTGTTGAATTATAGCATGAATATAAAGACTTATTTCCAACAATTCTTTGATTTGAAGGGCATAGTAGGTGATTTGGGTGCAATGAAGATCAATTTAAAACAAGACGCAAAGCCAGTTAAGCAGCGCCCATATCAACTGAAACCCAATTAAAAGGACAATGTACAAGAAGAGTTCGATAAGATACTCGTGGTAGGTATGATTCAGTTAGTGGAAGATTCAGAATGGGTCGGAATGGGTCAGTCTGATCGTGGTCCAAGAAAAGAAAACAAAGGGTGATATAAGGATATCTACATAGATCTGCAAAAGTTAAATGATGCATGTGTGCATGACCGCTTTCCTACGCCTTTTATAGATGAGGTTCTAGAAAACGTTGGTGGACAGGAGGCTTATTCATTAACAAATGGATTTTTGGGATATCACCAAATTAAGATTGCACCAGAGGATAGAAGCAACACTACCTTTGCTACATAATGGGGGTCATTCCAATATAAAATTATGCCTTTTGGACTAAAAAATTTCCCTTGCAATATTTTCAAGGGTGGTAGTCGCAGCATTCAAGGAATTTATTCGCAAGTTTCTGAGGGTCTACTTTGACGATTGGACAGTCTTCGGGCTAGTTAAGAAACATGTTTCGAACCTGCGCTTAATGTTGGATACGTGGAGGAAGTATTAGATTTCCTTGAATTTGAAGAAATGTATTTTCTATGTACCTTATGGAATATTGTTGGGATATGTTGTATGTAAGCAGGGATTGATGGTAGACCATGCCAAGATTGTTGTAATTATCAATTTGGATCCACCTAGGAATGTAAAATAGTTACATGCAACTTTGGGTCATACAGGGTATTACAGGAAGTTTATAAAGGCGTACATGTAGATCACTGCGCTAATGGAGAAGTTATTTAAGAAGGAGGCTACATTTTGTTGGGATGATGACTTCCAGAAGAGCTTGGATTTTCTTAAGGAGAAGCTGGTTATTGCACCAATCCTAGTATTCTCCGATTGGAAGAAAGAGTTTCATGTGCATGTGCATCTGCCTTGTATAGAATTGGGAGTTGTTTTAACTCAACCAGGTAAAGGCATATTGACCATCTGATTTCCTTTGAAAATAGGAAAATATCTAACATGGAGCCAAATTATTAACCCAAAGAATGATAAGGATTAGACATGGTCTACGCACTACAAAAATTTAGGCATTGTCTACAAGGTGTGCACTTTAAAATGTATATGGATCATTCTACATTGAAGTACTTGGTCAATAAGCCTGTGTTGGGGGGAAGATCTATAGATGGTTTCTTCTCTTCTAGGAGTATGATTTTGAAGTGATAGTTAAGTTAGGGAGGTTAAATTCAAGACCTGATCGCATCTCCAGGATTGAGAATGGTGAAGAACCCACTAATATCGATGAGGGATTACCTGACTTGTAAACCTTCATAGTCAGAGTTGTTGATGAATATTTTGCTGACATTATTTATTTATTGTCTACTGGTGTTGATCCTAAAGGATACGCTATGCAGCAAAAGAAGGAACTAGTGTTAAGGGCTACAAATTTTTCATTCATTGCAAGACACATATATAAGATGGGACCGGATGAAGTTTTGTTCTGATATGTACCTGGGTATGAACGACATAATATTTTGGCTGAAGCGCATGGTGGTGTCGTAGGAGGACACTATGTATCCAAGGCAACTACTCAGAAGATTATGTGAGAAATATTATGGTGGCCTACAGTACATAAATATTCTAAGGAGTACTAGAAGACCATCGTGAAGAGATGAATTTCCCTTAGACCCGTAGGTCACACTACAATCATTCGATAAATGGGAAATTGACTTTGTTGGACCAATTAATCCACCAAGGAAGAAGACAGGTGCACATTGTATTATCACTATGATAGACTACTTGACCAGATGAGCAGGGGTACAACCTATGAAGGATTGCAGTGCGGAAAGTACTGCGAAGTTTATATTCGAGTACATTTTGTCATGGTTTCGATTCCCGAAGATCTTGATGAGTGACTAAGGTTCACACTTATTGAATGAAACAATGAAGGCATTAACAAAAGAGTTCCAAATGCACCATCAGAAGAGTACGAAGTATCACCCCCAGGCGAATGGTACTATGGAAGCTTCTAATAAAATATAGGAGAATGCCTTAGTGAAGATCTACAACGTTAATAGGAATGACTGGGATGTCCACATACTAGCAGTTCTCTAGGCATATAGGACGACTTGTAAGAGATTGACAGGGAAAACACCGCTTAGACTGGTATATGGACAAGAAGTAGTAATTCCAATGGAGTATATAGTGCTAACAATCGTATCAGTAACTAAGATGGTCGATCATGACTGCATGGAGGAATGTTTAGCATAGCTAATTGCGCTGGAGGAGGATCACTTCTTGGTTGGTTTTCATCAGTAGATGTAGAAAGCAAGGGAAAAGGCATGGCATGATCACCACATTAAGAAATGTACTTTTAAGAATGGAGATTTTGTCATGATGTAGGACAGTAAGTTCACAAAGTTTCCAGGGAAGTTGTAGATGCATTGGTAGGGACCCTATGTAATCAAGGATATTTCAGAGGGTGGCACATTTCACCTCATGAAGATGAATGGGGAGTTGTTTCCTACAAGGATTAATCGAAGTAGATTGAAGGTATATAAGGATAATATTTTTCCTGCAAGGCTGCAATGACTATATGACAACAGGAAAGTCTTAGTACTTCAGCCAGTTGAAAGAAACCACATGACTATAAACTACTCTTCTAGGCAATGGTTCCATCGAAGGAGGGTTTTGCAATGTTTAGAAAGATGGCGCAATTGGAGAAAGTTGTGACAATGTAGCTGCACCATAAGGGAGGATCCCATGCATTATGCCCAGAATATGACTTTTGGACAAGCTACATTTGATTTGACTGCGATTTTGTCCTTAAAAGGAGTGGGTAAAGTGCATTTACGAAGCATATCTATGGAAATCTACTGCTAAATTCGCATTTATGAGGAAGATCAGGAGGCATTCACGGCCTTTGGATTTGAATTTGGCTATAAATATGACCTCCCGCTCTCCATTCAGACACTTTTCCTAATGAACAATTCTTCTGATCTTTCGCACCTAAGTCTGAGTCAAGAGTAGTGTTGCATGTATGGTGATGATTTGTTGGACATTTGTTCAACATTTCTAGCACAAGGATTAATATGCATCATGACGGTTACTCCCCCTACACACACCACATCTCCCATATCATCGAGGCTGAAGTCCATAACTACAGGAGTGGCACCAGCACTAGTAGAACCAGCAGAAGAAGCAACTGTGAAGAAGCAAAAGAAACCACAAAAGTGACCCATGAGATAGTCACCTAGGAAGATGACTATAAGGAAAAGGTGCAAAGGTAAGCTAGACAAAGAGAAAAAAAAGAAACCAATGGAACTATTTAACTTAGAGGAGGAAGAGCTTGGGGCAGTAATTGAGGATATAAATGTCGACGAAGTCGAACCAATTTCGTAGTTACCTCCATATATGCTGCCAAGGAAGCCAACTGCTAAGGTGACCAAGGACCTAGATGTAGTAAAATTTTCCATTTGTACACCTTTGCTGCTATGAAGGAGTGTTGCTGGCACATGTACCGCAACTATGCATGGAGGATTGGGATTTGGCAGACAGGGCCAAATTCACTCATTTTGAGCAAGGTAAATACCTAAAGATAGTATATTATGAGGAGTCTGGTGTCACACATGTAGAAACAATAACATGGGCGAAAGGAATTCAATGCATAGAGTTACTAAACATGTTGAGTGTGCTTCATTTTAGGCGCAACAACATCAATACCATATGTGTGTGCTAGTTTCTAACCTTGGTACACAAAGGAGCTTTACGGTTGAGGGAGAGGATCCCAATTGATGTTATGCTGATCAAAAGGATCATCGCGATGCCATGTGCAGGAGCAAACCCTGCCAACATGTTCTTGAAAATTCTCAATAAAAGAATCCTGTAGACCAAGTGAAGAAGGATTTTCGTGTTTTCAAGAAGTCGCAAGGCTACGTTGTTAGCTCGATTTCTGATCAAGTTGTCACATTTGTTGTGTCCATTATGGCTAGTAAAATTATGAGTAAGTGCAGGGAAGACAAAGTGCTAGCCCCATTCATTCAATTGGCTGTGTAATGCACTCAATGGGTACAATTTAATTTTGCCAACTATCTCTGCCAAGAGTTTCTGGATGATTATCGTGAGGCCCAAGAAGAGGATAAATCATTCCACTATGCATGGTTGTTTTTGTTAATTTCTTTGAGAGCCTCGACAATCACCGACGAATCACAGTTCCCTAATGTACACCTAGACTTGTGTGAAGCTACGACATACGCTTCACTATGGTCGTCCAAGGATCTAAGTTGGGTGGTAGAGAATAAACAATTTTGGGTGTTGTTTGAGATGGATATGTGCACCGTGGTCAGCCAGAAGTTGCAGTTATCGCTAGTATTATTTCCTCAATACCACAGAGTCATAAACTTTAGAGAATATTTCCATAACGTACATATACAGGTGAATAAATATGCAGAGGGAATATGGTATGTGTTGCCCTATTTGGTCACAGAGAATGACATTTTTTCCTTAGTCTCTAAAGGGTCAAATGTGTGGCTGAACCCTAGAAAGGCAACTAAAGGAGACTAGGCAAGGACTAGAAAAACACAAGGTATGTTGAAGGAAGACCTCAAGAGGGTACCTCATAAGGTCACTATCGACCTTGGGAAGAATACCGCATAGGAGCCAAAGCGCATAGACAAAGAAGAGACAGACACGAAGGAACCAGAGCAGAGTGGAGCAGACCCTTTGAAGGAGACAGAAGACATTGAGTCTCCCTCCATAATAAAATAGAGGAATAAATCCACCATTGACGGCACACACAAGAAGCAGATCTTTAACAAGGCTTCTAGCATTGATTTGATGATCCCCACTAAGGGGGGCATCAATGAGATTGGGGACACTATGTGCTATGTCACCAAGGAGATGTGAGGACAATTTGAGGATCAGTACAACTTAGTATTGTTGCAAGTCTAATAGGGCCTCAAAGAGCTCAAGGTGCAAGTGAGAACGATTCAAGTGAGCGTGGTTTAGGCAAGCGAGAATCAAGCGAGCGTGGAAATGACTAGTGAAACACCAACATTGCCTTAAACATTAGTGGTCACCACAGAGTTCCACACAGTGCCTACTCTATGCGCGTCATGGTGCCATTTGGAAGGAACACAGAGCTGAACTTAGCAGCACTGCCCATTCTAGAATTACATGAACTCCACCAAGGACTATCTGTTGAATTGAAAATCTGAGAAGAGAGGGCACTCTTCATGATTAAGGACATCAATATCCATAATGAGCAGTTAACTAAGGAACCTTCTAGAGTGATGCAGGATAGAGATGTGGCCACTGCGCGCAGGCAAGAGCTGGAGGATGCCATCACTTAGACTTGCATTGAGATGCAAGATCTCCTCATACAAACTGAAGCAACTTCCGAAGAGAAGCTCCAAAAGCTAGCAGTCATGGTGAAGGAGTCCAAAACAGAGGTTAAACAAGTCAAATTTGAAATGCAGATGCAAGTCGTAGAGTTGCAGATGAAGCTACATCTAATAACACCTCCAGAAGTTCGAGAGTAGCACGAGGCTGCTATCAAGGCTGATATGGAAATCCTAGAAGATGTAATTAAGGGATGCAGTCATATTTTTGAAAACACCATGGAGATGTTCATTGTGCTAAAAGAGGACCAACATGTACAAAATATTGTAGAAGACATCAAGGACAAACAACTGCAGTTTTATGAGATCAAAGCAATAGCGTGGACCTTAGCACCTGTGCAATAGTTCGCCAAACTCTAGGAAGGGAAGGCCCTTCAGGTTCAAATAAATGAGCTGCGATCAGAAGCCTCAATCATATCAACAAGAACATACATTGGGTTGACAAAGCTAGTCAACTCTCTTAGTCTGTTGAGAGTAAACTAAGGGGAATACAGGATACTTAGTGGACCATTGGATTGGTAGTCGAGGGCCCAACTACCGAGAAGTTGGTCGAAGAAGGTCAATAGGATGTCGTGTAGTGCACATCAGAGCTTCAAGCATTAAAGGAATAGTTCATAAACCTCCAAGCGTGCATCGAGGATGTACCAGCAGAGTGACTCAGGACAAGTCCCATCTTTGTGTTGGGGGCCTATTGGGATGGGGACCCATAGGTCCAATTTTGTGTAATTTTTGAATTTTGTATTACTGTGAAGTCTCTGTAATTTGAGGAGTGGAGCGCATATAATGCTAAGAGTCAAAATGGGCTTTTGATGATAAAATGAACTCGGCCCATGGTTTTCATACCATGGTAATGTAATGTAAAAGATATAAAAGGGAGTCATTAGAGGTCACTCTTACTTCATGAATGGGATTTTGAGTCTATTTTTCCTGTACTTCTGTATTTTGGCGAAGGGGAAGGCTCCTGCAGCTTAGTGCATGGAGACCTTGGTAATTCTGCAACTGAGTGCACGGGCCCCTGCAGCTATGTGCGCAGGGTTAGAAGATGTGTATGTATTGAAGATTTGAAGTAATAAATCAAATTTGAAGCAAATCTATGTGTTATGTGTTTATTTATATGTTTTTTGTCTTTATGCTTAGTAATGATTCAGTTCTCTATTATATTTCTTTAATTTCATCATGAAGGTTCAGATCTACTTTGGTTTAGTAACTTATGCATGTTAGAACACGTAGGTGAAGCTCGTAGATTTAATTGAGTAGAAATCACTTTAAGTCTGTGATTCGAAAGATAAGGGTCCACAAAGGCCAGATGAGGCAATAATTCAAGGAAATGCCTCGTTGCTACATCAAATAGCCTTCTGGATGTAGAAACCTGGTTCTAACATCCCCTAATACTACCTCAAATGAGATTGCAGTCTACGCTAAGCGAACTGTTGCTGAAAGGGCCCGTAGTGTAGGGTTTTTTTGGTTAGCACAGCTAACTCTGAACCTGGGTCCAAGCCCCATCAGGCCAACAGTGCCACATCTACTGCTCGTCAAGTGGATGGACTACTTCCTAAGGAGAATGTCTCCATTTATAAATGGCTTCATGATGCTCAAGGTGGCTGGATCATTTGCTCTATGGGTGAAAAATAATTGATATTGAGTTCTGTTGCAACTATGCAAGATGCTACAGGAAGAATTGGCTTCATGGAGCAGCCATTTAATTCCTCTTAGAGAACTCATTACTGCATGTGGGATTGATGTCAATTCATAGGAGGTATAAGGACAAGGTTAAAATCATAAAGAGGTGGTGTATGTGGTGGAAAAGTTTCTGGCAAAGCCTTTTTCTGATTTCTTTCATGTAAGGAAGAGTGGATTTTGAAGATGACTCTTTGCTAGATGGAGTGAATGAGTGATGAAGGTGATATATGTGGACCTCTCCACACATTTATTAGAGAATACATTCCCTTTTGGCCCCTTTTTCCAATTAGGTCTGCCACCTGTAGCATTGCAGGCTGCTCCTATACCATTTCAGGATAGTCTCCTATAGCAGAATTGTTTAATCCATACCTCTAAAATGGTTGCTTGGATTGCTCTAAAATTTGGTGATCATGTTTCCATCATCCTTATGCATCACCCCATAAAACATCTCAACCAACAGATGCACAAATCGCGAGCAAAAATAAAAATGGTTGTAGGTGATGGAGATCAATTTCTAGAAAAGTGTGCACTAGAATTTGTTGAAATTTCTTAAGCATGCTACCATCATCCATATGCATCTTCCTATGAAATAGCTCGGCCATTGGATGCACGGTTCTTGAGATATGGTAACAACAATGTTTTCCATGTGTATTTTGGCCTACTGTAGCAAAATAGAACCCTCCTGTAGAATTTTAGGACAACGAGGAAAAGTAATGGGAAAGGCTTGTAAATAATGGGTGGATTATGCAAATGGATGAGGGTCATCAGTTTACATGGCCTTGATTTTGTTGGGGCATCTGAGCAAAGGAGGAGAAAGCTCAAGTTTGACTTCCTTTAACTAGATTTTCACCAATTTTTTTCTTTTGGTGCTAACTTGTTTTTGGTGCTTGCAAAGGTTTGAGAGCACTTCCATACATCAGAGAGAGATACATGGAGCAAACATTTTTTTTCATTTTTTTTCAATTTTTTTTTTATTTTAGGCCTACTAGCTACCTCAATGAGGTTTTCAACTAGTAGGTTTGCGTAGGCATCTCAAAGGGGGCTTTTACCTAGGATCTTTTCTTTTTCTCTAATTTTCTCTTTTTCCAACCCATTAACCCCCTCATGGAAGTTTTCAATAAATCAGCCAATCTCAAGTTCCTCAAAGAAGGTTTTCACCTTAGATTTTATTTTTCCTCTTATTTTTTCATTTCTTTTTTCTATCCTACTCTACTTGAAAAAACAAAATATGTTTCAAGTGTAAGAATACTTCCAATAGAGCCATGTGCACATCAAGAAGATAGATAAACTCATGTGTAGGCTAAACAATACTCTTTGACATGTACCTAAATTTTAGATACCAAATGATTTAATTTTGACGATATCAATCACAATTGAAGAAGATAGAGATGCTCCATCTTATTGATTTTTTGGAACCAAACCTCAATATAGCTTTGATGCCCTTGGTTCACTTCCTCATCTAGATCATTCTTCATGTCTTCTTCTACCATGACATTCAAAGCTTCCTCTTTACTAATTATTCTCTTGAACACATGGAGGATCTTATGGTAAACATGAGGGAACTTTCCCAATCTCTGATTCTGATGTCTACTCTTCACCAAGTGCATCCCATGATTCTTTGGTCTTCTCATTTGAATATTGTTTTTCTTAATGTTGTCCTTCAATGACATCAAGAGAATCTATTTTATGCAATACTCTTCTTGAGCTAATATGAATACCATTTAGACCAAGAGGGGATGATTGGAGGTTTTGTACCACAACATTGTAAGTGGGTTGAGCTACTTCCTTGTGTGGGTTTGGAAATGGTGGTATAGGTAGATAATTGGGAGTGGATATTTGAGATGTATGTGGTTGGTTTTGTGGTTTTGGTGGAGGTGTATGGTAGGGATAGCATGGAGTTCGGTATGGAGGATATTGAGGAAAATATTGAAGATATTGTGGATTTCTCCCATAACGTTCTTGCCAACTTTGTTTCCAAGATTGGTTTTGGGGTTGATATGGACAAGGTTTCCAAGGAAAAGGTGTGTTCCAATTACTTTGAGATGGATATGTGTTACATATCCATTTGGGCACATCAATCCCATCATTCAGATTAGTGTTTTATGGTTCATCAAACACTAATTTCAGTTGATACATGCCCTAAACAAGTCACCCCTTTGAACGCCTCCTTCCCAGATAGTTTCATGACTTGAATACACCTAGAAATGGCCTCTAGATGGACCAGCGTAGGTAGGCCCATGTAAGGGTGCACTGCAAATTAGTTAAGTCCATGCCAAGGTGATCTGAAGAGCACTTAGGCTTCATTTTACCTGTGCTGGGCGAGATTGAGTGAAATTCACATAGGGTTTGTGGAATATTCTTATCTTTTGGGGTCATCTAAAAGGTTCCCTCACTTATCAACTCCTATGAGCTTGAAAATGGATGAGGAATGAGTTAGTATGCATCTTATCCTCTCATCCCTTCCTCCATGGAACTAATTCTAAGTATGGAAGGCCATTCAATGCCACCATTTATGAAAAAACCTCCTTCATATTCCTATAAATTGACCACTCATCTAAGTGATCAGGGGCTAGATTATGTTGAATTATAAGGAGATGGTGGTGCTATGAGATTTGGCTTTGAATCAGACAAAAATGGTTGTAATTCCTTCTTCTATTCAATAAAGTGTTTGAAACTTTCTTCTATTCAATAGATCTTTTGCTTTGATCGATTCTTTGTTTTCTGTTGTGTTTACAGGTACTTCTCAAGCGTATTAAGTATGAGAAGGAGTGATAGGATCGATACAAGGGAGATGAGAGGAAATCAGAACTACAAGTAGGTATTCTTATCTTCTCATATTATCTATTGCTTATAGGAAAAGACTAAAACACTTTAAACTATTGTTCTAGATATGGCTACTTATCTAGGGAATTAGTATTTATCCATAGATACCAAATTCTCAAAAACAAATTGGTGACTCCCCTGGGAAAGATCGTCTTTCCTCATAGCTTATCCACCTCTTAGGACATCCTTGCAGACCTTACTTGTGTTCACCGATTGTAACTCAGCTCTTTTGCATTGAAAATTTGGTCAAAACTGTGTCAAATTGCCTTTTGAAATGGCTCACTGTCATCAGCGTAGGCTTGTGAGGGACACAATCTGTTGTAGAGCACCCTTGGCTTAGGGAAAGTGCTCTGAAGTGCATTGTCTCCCATTTAGGGCTGCATTGATCCTCCTAGGGTCATTTTTCCACCTTTGGAAAGTGTTTTTGCGAACTTTTCTCTGTTTGTTGCTTTGTTGATTGATCAATGAATGTTATGTATCAAAGAACAAGTTTCTATCTCCTTGTCTAGCCCTACTTTTATTTGATTGATTAATGTTTCTTTAATGTTTTCTTTGTCATTATCGATCTATAGTCAAAGTTAGAATATAGTTGATTAATCTTCGTTTGAAAGAAAGTATCGTAAAGTCTTCTTTTCCTTCAAAACAAAACTGTCGTAAAAGTCTTCTTTCTTATGAAAGATTGATTAATTGTATGTGCATACTTCCTTTTGTTCATATTCACATTAAGGAAATCGAAAATAAATACATGCATGTTGCATTGAAAAAGTTTTGTGTGTTCATAGGAATAATGTAGGGAAATTGCATTAGATTGTGCTCTTTGCTCTTTGAATGAAAGAAATCTGATCGCTCTATCCCTAAGTAGCTAGGATTTTCATCGTTAAATTGAATGAAAATAATTCTTATCATATTAGTTTCATTTTAGGAATTGCAAGCATACATCATGTGGTGAACCTTGAAAGGAAAATTCTAAAGAAGATCAACTTAAAATTTATCTGAATTACCTAATGGAGCATTGTCACCTAACGAAAAGCATTTAGTGGTTCTAGGCTAGAGACATGTTCCAACATTGTAAAACAAAGTATTTGTCACTAACTTGTCTACAATACATTCTGAGTGTGATACCCCATTCCACGTATGTGAGTATATTGTTGCTCGTCCATGTATCTTCTGGTATATAGGGAAATCTTACAGTACGTAAAGTATATAGGAATGCTCTCACTGTGCAGTTTTGCATTAGATAGCACTTATACGGATTGTGCCTCCATGTACTTTCAGGTATATATGGGAGGAAAACACTAGGTTGCTATCCATCCTTAGATAACCGAGTCAGTCGCCTTGTAAATTGTGATACACCGAACACAACATTCAGGGAGATTGCCTGCCCATACTTCTTGGTTCGCTAGGATGTATTATGTAGTTCACAGTTGCTTGGTAAACCTTTTGCCTAGATTATCCCTCTTTTGTTTTGTTATGTTACTTTTATTAAAATAAAATTAATTGACCGTGGATAACATCCTCCTCGCTCAATCCTTAGCTGATCTTAGGTTGAAACATATGGCAACAAATCCGGAGTCCACCAATCAAGGAATTCCTTTTGATGGTAATCCTATTTCTTTTCCTCCTTTCGGAAATATTGGTGCTCCTTATATGGCTACATTATCCCTTCTGGGATTTACCATTGACTTACCAGTATGGTTGTTTTCAACCTCCTTGGTTCAAAATGTCATGATTTCTCCACAATCGAGTACACCTCCAACTAGAAAAAATCAACCTCTAGGTGATCCTAAAGTTGACGCTTTTCCTTCTTCCTCGGTTGTTTCTTCCTCCCCTTCTTCCTCTTCACTTGGTGAAAGTATTGGTACTAGTAACCAGGTGGCTAAGAAAAATAAGAAAGGGAAGAAGAAGAAGAAGCAAATTCAGTAGAGGGGCAACTAAGAAACCATTGCTTTCAATGCAATGTCCAATGAGAAACCATTAGTCAAGCCTCACAAAGTTTAATATACATGCAAAATTTGTACGGGAGACCATATTCTTCGAAATTGTTCTGATATTCCTCAAATCTTAGAAGAATGGTCTTCTCCTTCACATCATCCTATGTCATCAACTTCTAGATATCATGCTGGTGACACACCATCAACTAGTGGTAGTAAATTTCATGGAACAAAGGGTAAAGTTAATTTTCTCTGTAGGTTATGTGAAGGGAATCACCCCATTCACCTTTGTCCCCGTCTGGATGAAGCTAAAAAGGTGTGGGATAACCATCCTGCTTCTTCACAGCGACTTCTATCTGGTTACAGGAAACTCTCCATTAATCCTTCACTAATTGATGAATTGACTGACTCAAGTCAACCATCGGTCAAACCCACTCTCTCTGAAAGTGAATCCTATGAGTCTATTCCCAACCCAAATCAATAGGTCGAGGTCACAGTTGACCTGATTTCACCTTCAGTTAATTGTACCTTTCTCGAAGAGAGTGAATATGATACCGCTCTAGTTCTTTTCGTTTCTTCATATTCCAATGAGCTTGGAGGAAGTCCTCATATTCCATCAAGATAGGAGGAGAATCTTCCCACTCTTGTAACTCAAGGGGATAATCCTCATGTTCTTACGATACCCCCTCCAAGTATTCTGGTCACTTCCTTTGATTGGAATTGACTGACAGGATTTCGTCTTCCTTCTTATGTGCCTTTCCAAATCATAGTACAGGTTTGTAATATGATTGTATCTGGCACTATTATAGATGAAGGTGCATCTATGAGTATCCTTTCCTCTACTACTTGGCAAGCGCTCAGATCACCACCACTTGTGCCTGTTACCCACAATCTGTTGGCTTTTAGCAAGGGAACTAGTTAACCATTATGGATCCTTCCTCAATTGCCTATTACTTTGGGAGGAAAAATCATTTATCTGAATGTAATGGTAGTCCCAGGTCCTTTAGATTACAATTTACTTCTTGGGCGCAACTATGTTTATGACATGGGATCTATTGTTTGAACACTCTTTCGAATGATTTGTTTCCCTCATGAAGGCAAAATTTTCACTGTTGACCAGATTTCATTTCCCAGTCCAAATATGGCTTCTAGTCAACCATCTTCCCTAATTGGTCCTTTTGTACCAATGGTATCATCCCCGCCATGGGTTAATTATCTGGCAAGCCATTCCATGCCTACATCAACTCACGATCAATTCAGTGATGTTCTACATTATGTACTGGGGGCATTGGAACCAGATCTCTCCTTCTAGAGAATTTTTTTCCCATCTGATGAGAACCTCTTGGAAGTCATGACCTCTTATGGGTCGTGAACATAAAGATGAGGTCAGTTCCTGGTCTTGTGTCAACCTTGTTTAAAAATGAAACAAGGGTTTATGAGGATAGTTATTTTACTGTATCAACCTCATTAAAAAATGAAACAGCTCACATGTTGGCTTGTAGGGGCTTGACCCAGGTTTAGAGGTGATTTAGCCAAACAAATCCCGGTACTACTGGCCCTTTCGGCAACAATCCATGGAGCGCAAACTGAGGTCTGACCCGAAGTAGTATGGGAGGGTGCTAGATCTAGGTTTCCACACCGTAGAGATGTTTGATGATTTTCTGTGGTCCACGGTTTGACCCTACGTGCACTTCGCTACACGCACCTATCAGTACTTCGCAGCCTACGATGTTGCCTTCACACAGCCCTACTCGGGGCCCGATCTACATTATTCCACAATACCTTACTATTAACCCGATATTAGTTGATCACTTAGCTTATCTGTATGTGTTTAGTTATACTTAACAGTGTTCATCATTCATACAAGTGTGCACGATAAATAAAACAGCACAATTGCAAAAGATATCAACCATATAATAACTCAAAACAGATACACAAGATTTGGAATCAAACTTCTCTTTATTATCTCTTTCTCTGGTTACGGACTCGACTCTTCCCTGTGCACTCAGCTGCAGGGGTCCGCACACTCAGCTGCGGACTCTTCTGCACACTTAGCTGCAGAGCCTCTTCCTACTACTACGACCCAAACCACTTATACCTTTACTCTATGCTCGCTATCTTCTAGACTCCATTTCTTGGTTACTTGCTACTTGCTACTTTACAACTTAGAGCATTGCTCTATTTATACAATCCCACGGTCTGCAGACCATGGGTAGGCTGACACTACATTCAAAACTTAGGGCAGACAACCCTATGACTCTATCATACAATTTGAGCTTCGCGCCCACAATTCACAGAATCTTTACAACAATAGTACTCAAGACCTGGGATCTGAACCCCAAACATGTTGTGGGGGGGTTCCATGCCCAACAGTCTCCCAACACAACATCGTGACTCGTCCTTGAGTCACTCTGTCATTGCGACAATCATGGCACGAAGTCCCTCTACTTGGTCCCGAATGGTCTGGATGTCGGGAACACACTGAGCTGCTGCTTGATGAGCCTACTACATTCATTCTGCCATGTCTGAATTGTGTCCTTAAATCTATACCGACATATGTTGTGTATGTTTAGAGTCCCACGCCCGTGTTTGGTTCCTCGAGTCGCAATGACTGTACTTCGGCCGATTAGTCAGATAGTCGGCCCTCCCATGTAGGGCTTCAAGCAGCTGCCATTTACTTTTCCTGGGAAGGGTTCTCCCTTCAGTTTGACTAACTAGACCATGCCTCTCTCTATGACCTCCTTACCCACGTATGGTCTCAGCCAGTGCATTCTGAATTTGCCCAGAAATATTTCAAACTTACTGTCATATAACAGGACTAAGTCGTTTACCTTGAAGGTGTGCAACTTGATATGGCGGTCATTCCAGGCATTTTCATGCTGCTTTTGTACATGCTGATGAAATCCAGCCAAAAACCATTCTTCCTCGAGTTCTTCTAGTTGTACGAGCCTTTCTTCTAGAGCTTCGCGGTCCGTCATGATCATAAGCACTACTATTCGTAGACTAGGTACAATATATTCCATCAACGTGACAACTTCCACGCCATAAACTAATTGGAAAGGTGTTTGTCTCATTAGATTCTTGCACATTGTTTTATAAGCCCATAGCACGGAAAGTACGTGCAGGTCCCAATTATTTCATTGTGCGTTGCATACTTTGGTCAGTGTAGTCTCCATTATTTTGTTGAATGCCTCTATTGTCCCATTAGCTTTTGGATAGGATGATGTACTTTTCTGATGATACACTGGGAATTCTTCTATGAGCACGCTGATGGTTTCATTCAGGAAATGTTTTCCACGATCACTCATTAATATTTTCGAACAACCAAATCGGGTCAACATGTTTTCGAACAAAAAGTTCGCAGCTATAGTGGTTGTGTAGTCTTTGACCGGCTACGCTTCCGCCCATCATGTCAGGTACTCTATCGCGGTAATGATGTAGCGTGCGCCCGTATTTCCCTAAGGTTTGATTGATCCCACAAAGTCGATTGCCATTTCTCAAATGACTGCAATGTCATTTGTGGATGTAACGGCATCTTGTCCCTACGCAATGGTTTTCTCATCCTTTGACATATATCTCAAGCCTTATAGTGTTCTTTCGAATCCTGGTGCAGGGTTGGCCACCATAACCCTACACGAAGAATCTTCTGTGCAATTGCACATCTAACATAGTGTCCTCCTGTAGTGCCCCCATGTGCTTCCGCGAGGATCTGGCTTCATTCAAATCCAGGTACGTATCTTCGCAATATCTCATCATTTCCCATTTTGTATAGGTACCCCACGATGATAGAAAAATCCACCGTGCACACCACCAATTCCTTCTTTTGTTGGATAGAATATTCCTTCGGCACCATCCCTGTTGTCAGAAAATGGATTATATCTTCAAAATGTCCATCTGCGACGTGCACCGCAAAGAGCTATGCATCAGGTAGTCCCTCCTCCAAATTAGTGGGTTCCTCACCCATCTTAATTTGTGACAAGTGATCTGGTCCTGCGTTCAGGTGTCCTGGCTTGATTATGACCTCAAAATCATATTCTTGGAACAATAAGGGCCATTTTCATATGCGCCCCCCCAACACAGGCTTATTGACCAGGTATTTCAACGCGGAATGGTCAGTATACATCTTAAAATGTCCTCCGAGTAAATAGTGTCATTATTTTTGGAGCACATACAACATCGCTAACCCCTCGTGCTTGGTGGTGGAATAGTTCTTTTCTGCTTAGGAAAATCTTTGACTTGCAAATGTGATCGGGTGATCCACACCCTCTGCGCCCTCCTATGTGAGTATTATTCCCAGCGCAATACACGATACATCAACATGTACATGAAACTCCACATCCCATTTTGGGAAGACCAGGATTGGAGCGGAGGCCAGTTTCCCCTTCAGGACATCCAAACTCTTCATGCAATCATCATTCCAGTAATATGTAACATCCTTTTTCAATAACTTTTCAATCAGCGTTGTTATTTGGGCATAAATTTTGATTAACTTCCTATAGTACCCTGTATGCCCCAAGGTAGCGTGCATTTGTTTAACACTTCGCAGTGCTTCCAAATTTAGAATAAGGATAATATTCATAGGTTCCACCATCAATCCTTGTTTGCAAACCACATGTCCCAGCAGGCTTCCAAAGGGGACGAGGAATGTGCACTTCTTAAGGTTCAGCGCAATCTGGTGTCAGCAGCAAGTATCCAGCATCAAGCGTAAGCTTGCTACATGGTGCTTAACTAATCCAAAGATAGTCCAATCATCCAGATAGACCTCCAAGAACTTTTGGATGTATTCTTCGAATGCGGCCACAATGATGCGCAAAAATATGGCAGGCGCGTTCTTTATTCCAAACGGCATAACGGTGTATTGAAATCAACCCCATTCTGTCACGAAGGTCATTTTTCTCCTGTCTTCCGGCACAATCTTGATCTGATGGTACACTGAGAACCCATTCACAAATGAGTACAATTCCTAGCCATCAACATCCTCCAGTACTTCATCTGTGAACGGTGTCGAGAATGGATCATGTACACAGGCATCATTCAGCTTTCTAAGGTCCACACATATTCTTATTTCGCCCGTCTACTTTTTCTCTTGTACTCCCATAGGACTCACCCAGTTGAATTCTTCCACTGGCTCATTAACTCCGGTTGTGAGCATTTTGTATTCTTCAGAGAAATTTTCCTTATATTTCGACATCGAATGATAAGTTCGCTGCTTAACCGGCTTTGCGTCGGGTTTTAGGGTGATCTTCATCATTCCTAAGTCGCTAATGATCCCCTTTATGTAATTTTGGTTGGGAACAAATCTTGGTATTCGCGAAGTAACTTAGCGACCTTGTCCACCATGGCATCATCCCAATAGTCCCCAAGCATTGCGTACCTCGGCTCCACCTCCATTCCAATGTTGACCTGCTTTGTTTTTAGTAGCACGGTGATGTCGGGATCCTCAATCGATGGTCCTCAAACCTCATGATAGCCTTCCATTTCTGTAATGTTGATATTTCGTGGGTCCTCATCATCCTCCTCAACATTTACGTTGTAAAACTCTAGCGCGCAACTCAGCTGTGTCGCCCATTCTGGCTGGAGTACTTCTATGGGCTCCTGGGATGTTTTGAAGATAGTTTCTTTTACTGCCTACAACGCATCATGAACAGTATCCCACCAACGATCTTCGAATGTGAAAGTTAACAAAAATCCCTCGTGTAATATATCCCATTTTCTCGTACTATGGTGTGTCTCAGTATATCAATTCATGGGTATGACATCCAAGCTATGATAGAACAAATGAACCCATTCACGTCGTGGCTCGTCCCTGTAGGCCCTGGTTCATTTCACGAGGTGTGTTCATGGAACATTTTACCCATCATACTTATCTTCTAATCACATCTGTGGTTTCCCAAATCATAGGCGCATCATCCTTCTGTATTCGCGCCAATCCTTGAAACTCTACTGGTGCATACCCCACCACCTTACGGGCGTAGCATGCAATGCCCATTTCAAAGCGTCAAAACACTATTGTTTCGATACTTCGCTCTCAAAGTTGTTTATGAATTCATCCACTGCTATCAACCCGTCATATGTAGGAAGATCCCTAATGGCGGAAGTGTCCTCAGACACGTAATTTTATTAATCAGAAAAAAACAATTACATAATTGATTTTGCAAGAGTTTACACCCGAACAACCAAACACTCTTGCAATGAGCTATTTATAAGCTCCATGTCCTAACTACCTCTAATTATGGATCACTTATTAAATAACAAGTGTCCATTTACAACAAATGCTATTCAAACCAATTAGCTAACTAATCTCCTATAATAGAGCCTAAGATACGACACATTTGGAAAGTCATATCTAGTTACAACAATATGCTAATTCTAAAAGTCTCCATTAAATAATTAAACATTCTAGAATAATAATTATTAATTTAATATCTTAAATTAATAATTATTTTATTCTAATTTTATAACCTATGATAAAATTTGTATTTTTGGATCATCTAACATTCCCCCCTATGATCCAAAGATACATTACAACAGATACCAAGTTCATCCCTGAACTTAGTAAATTTTATTCTGCCAAGCGGTTTTGTGAAAATGTCGGAGATCTGATCTTCGGAAGGACAATAAACTGGTTTGAGGACATCTTTGGCAATGAGAGACCTGATATGATGATACTTGGTGTCCACATGCTTTGTCTTTGAATGAAAAACTGGGTTCTTGGCAAGTTTGATGGTTGAATGGCTGTCAATGAACAATGATGTAGCTTCTGCCTGAGAAATGCCCAAGTCCTGCAAAATTCGGCAACCAAACAATTTCACATGTTGCTTCCCATGCTGAAATGTACTCTGCTTCTGTTGAAGAAGTGGCCACTGTAGCTTGTTTTTTACAATTCCAAGATACTGTTGCTGACCCCATATTCATTAAATAACCTGATGTTGATGCTCGATCATCAATACTCCCAGCAAAGTCAGCACCAAAATATCCACCAAGTACAAAATTTTTAGTCTTTGTGTAAAGAAGACCAAAATCTTTTGTTCCTTGGATATATCGAAGAACTCTTTTGGCTGCATTCCAGTGGTTGTCTCGTGGTTCCTGCATAAAACGTGAAAGAATACTGACTGCATAAGATAGATCAGGACGAGTATTTGTCAAATAAATCAAGCTGCCAATCAACTGTCTGTAAGTTGTACTGTCCACCTTTTCCCCCCCTTCAAATTTTGAAAGTTTCAAGTTTTGCTCCATGGGGGTGAGAACGGGCTTGCAATCTTGCATGCCAAATCACTGAAGAACCTCTGCGGCATACTTACTCTGAGAAATGAAAATATGATGTGGACGTTGGAAGACTTCAACTCCAAGATAGTAGTGAAGTAATCCCAAATCTGTCATCTTAAAACCTGCATGTAACTCCTTTTTGACCTGTGCAATATGATCATCATGATTGCCAGTGATGATCAAATCATCGACATACATAACAAGAATTACCAGATATTTTCCCTGTTGGTGCACATACAAAGTATCATCAGATTCACTGCGATGAAAACCAACTTTCTTAAGGTAATCATCCATCTTTACATACCAGGCTCGGGGAGCTTGTTTTAACCCATATAAAGCCTTGATCAATTTGCAGACTTTATGTTCTTGTCCTTCCACTTCAAAACCTGGTGGTTGGGTCATATACACGTCCTCCTGTAAATCCCCGTTGAGAAAATCACTTTTCACATCCATTTGATGAACCTTCCATCCTTTTTGAGCAGCCAATGCAAGTGTTAATCGGATGGTGTTCCATTTAGCTGTTGGAGCAAAGGTTTCTTCATAATCAATGCCTTCTTGCTGCGCAAAACCTTTTGCGACAAGTTGTGCTTTATACTTGTCAAGTTCACCCTTCTGATTATACTTAATTCTGTAAACCCATTTGCATCCTATGGGTTTAACATTTGCTGGACAATCAACAAGTTTCCAAGTGTTGTTATCAATTACTGCTTTATATTCGTCAACCATAGCCTGTTGCCATTCTTTATGTTTTACTGCCTCTTTGTATGTGGAAGGTTCAGTAAAATCATTTGCTATCAAGGCAAAATTGCCTTCACTTCTATGTGCCCTTCGGGTGCCAGTTTTATTCTGTTCATCAGGCTTTACATCTTTCAAAAGTTGAACTGCCCATTTCGGAAGTTGGTGCTCACTTGTTTGTGCTTCTGTAAAGTCCCCATCATTGTAAAGAGGATTAATATAAACTGATGTTCGTCGTTCAGGTGAAGAATGTGGAGACTCACTGTCTGAAGAACTACTGCTGCTTGGAGATGCGGATGAACTGCTAGAAGACCCAGATGATGTTGTTGATGTAGATGGACTGGATGACTCATCTTTAGAGGAAGGAAAATCAAGTTCATACCAATTCGGTGAAGTTGGTTGACTTTGCATTTTTCCATTTCTTTTACTTCCCTTAGTTTCTAATTTGTGAAGAAGATTTTCAATTTCTTCAGCACTCTTACTTTCTGTTTCATCAAAAATGACATCCCTGCTCACAATGAATTTTCCATTGGTCAAAAGACGATACCCTTTCTTCTCATCAGAATAGCCAATCATTGTGCATTTTAAACTTCTTGAGTCAAGCTTAGTTCATTTTTCTTTCGGAACTAAGGCATAACACACTGACCCAAAAACTCTAAGATGTTTAACTCGAGGTTTGAAACCAAACCAAGCTTCATAAGGTGTGATTCCGTCTAAAGAAGCAGTTGGAGATCTGTTTCTTAAGTAGACAGTTGTATGTATTGCTTCCACCCAATATGTTGGACTTAACCTCTTGAATGTTAACATGGATCTCGCCATTCCTAACAAAGTGCGATTCATTCTTTCGACTACTCCATTTTGCTGTGGAGTGTAAACATTAGTGAGATGTCGTCTTATGCCATTTTCACTGCAATAAGTTTTGAATTCATTTGAAGTGAATTCTCCCCCATTATCTGTCCTGAGAGTACCTATCTTTTCTTTGACTTCATTTTCAACAAGTTGGCGAAAAAGTTTAAACTTATCAAATGCTTCTGACTTGTTCTTCAAGAAGTAAACCCAAGTCATTCTGCTGAAATCATCAATGAATAGTAAAAAATACTTGCAACCACCAAATGAGGTTTGTAGTGGACCACAAACATCACTGTGAACTAGTGGTAGCCGCCTGTTTTCACGCCATGAACTTGTTGGAAAACTTTCTCGATTTTTTTGCCATAAATGCAAGCTTCACATTTTGCATTTTCCCTTTTGAATGTGGGAAGTCCTTTAACCATTCCTTGTTTCTGCAATTGAGAAAGACTCTCAAAATTCAAATGTCCATATTTTACATGCCATAGTCTGATAGGTGAAATACCTGTAGTCACTGCCCCTGCAAAATCAGAATGCCTTGGAATAACTGTCCCTTTCATCCGTAACAGTTTTCCATCTTCATAACCTGTCATAATTGTTTTCAAGTTCTGTTTCACTGAATTAATCTTCACTAAACCATCTTCCATAATCACTTGATGTCCTGCTTGTCGAATCGTGACTAAAGAGAGCAAATTTTTCTTGAAACTGGGTACATACCATACATTGGAAATCAATTTTTCTCCAATGTCAGGGAGAAAAACTTTTACGACTCCTTTTCCATAAGGAGTATGTTTTGTATCATCAGCAAGAAAAATTGAATTAAGTTGGCATTCTTGAAAATTCCAGAAAAAATCACGTCGACATGTCATGTGCTGAGTTGCCCCGGAATCCAAGATCCAGGCATCTTCATAGTCACTTCTAAGATGAGATGAAATTTGTGATGCTGGTGAGGAAGTAAAAACATATTTTGAGCTGTCTTCATCTTGATCATTTGCAAATTGTGTTGAATGCTGCTGAAACTTGGGAATTTTATTAAGTGAAGTTCGACAATCTTCAGCATAATGGCCAACTTTGTTACATCTTCGACACACAATTTGACTTAAGTCTCTTCCTCGTCCTGAAGATTGTCCTCGGCCTCTGCTTTGACCTCTATTTGGAGATTGTCCTCTACCTTGACTATTACATCCTTGTGCTTGAAAATTGCCTCTTCCTTGGTTGTTTCCTCTACCTTGAAAATTATTTCTTCCTCCTCTGTTAAAATTGTTGCCTCTTCTTTGGCTTCGACCTCGATTATGTGCTGCTTGATTTTGATTCCATCTGCCTCTTCCTCGAGAACTATCTGTTGATGACTTACTTGTGCTAGCTTCTGTGAGAAAAACATCTTCACCAACTTTCTTCTTCTTCCCAAAAGTTTTATCATGTTGACTTAACATTTCACAAAGTTCATCAAACTTTAGTTTTTCTAATTTCCCAGTTACTTGTAAAGTTTCTAAAAAATGTGTATAAGAAGAAGGAAGCCCAGCAATTACAATTGTGACCATAAAGCTATCATCAATTGCGGGAAAACCAGCCTTAATAATTTCCTGCTTAATATTCTTAAGTCTGGAGAGATATTCAAGAATATCACCATCTTCAGTTAATTTTTGTTGCAACAATTTTAACTGTAGATCAACCTTCTTTGATTTCGGCTGAGTATCAAAGAGGTCTTTAAAAGTTTTCAAGGTAGTCCATGCATCTGTGGCATTCTTTATATGTACATACATTTCATCATTCACAGACGATTTAATAAGAGCTAAGGCTTTAGCATTCTTGATTTCCCATTTTGCCAGTGGATCTGAATCTGTGGGTTTATTCGGCTTTACATCTCCATCACATATTCCTTGCCATAATTCATTGTAAATGATTGTGCTTTCAATAAGATGATGCCACGTTTTATAAGATTTGGTGCCCTCAAGTTTGTCAGAATCAGAAAATAAGTTAATCAACTTAGACATTTTTAGCGATGAAGAGACGCACCAAGAAGCAGAACAAAAATGACAAGATAATCAACACAACACACCACGCAAAAAACATGATCTATCGAGGCTTGGCCTTGACCCTCGAATAGTCGTCAAAACAAGAGAATATTGACTGAGCTTTGCACTTGGCTCTAGTCAATTTCTCAAATTTTTACAGAGAAACTTTCAAAATTTGACTTTTTACAATGGTGCTTTTGCACAATCTGGTAAAAAATTTACCCCCCCTCAAAGTAAAATTACTTTGAGTTACATTTATCTCCTTCAAAAAATTACAAAAATAACAAACTCCTTATTGCTCCAAAAAATTACAATCACCTTAACAAATGTTACAAGACCCTTATTACTCCAATAACAATAAATTCCCAAAATTACAAATCATTAGATCTCTCCAAACTTATCACTCCATTAGATAAGGAAATAGAAATACTCCTTATGTCTACTTAAAATTCCATAATGACTTTATAAAAACTCTTTAAAAAAGCCTTTACATACTTCCCATTAAAAATAATTATTAAAACTTTATGAAATCACTTGAATTCAAGTTTCTCCTCAAAGCCATCATTCTTATGCTTTCATCGCAAGTGTTCAAAATATATATGTACATGACATCAGAATTGTTTGGATACTATGTGTTGCTCTATTTTTTAAAACAAAATTATCCACACTTACATAATCTCACAAGGAAGATTAACAGAAAAGGAAATGCCTCGACCAGGACAGGCAGAAGACGTGGATCACAATTTCTGTTCAAGCTCACAGATTCTTTCACGCGAATCTCTCTCAACTTTTTTCTCGTGCAGACTGTTCCGCTGCCAACTGTTGTTCAAACATTTTTGTAGATTTACGCAATGTCTTCTCTACCTGATCAAACACAACAATATGGTGTGGAAATATAGCCTCAAACGCAATGCCGAATTCTAAAATCCATATAACGTAATACTCTTCAGACGGCTTTAAAAGCAGAAATTCCTGTACATTCTTTCCCTGGGGTACCAATGATTTGCTGGCCAACTGAATGGAGTTTTCCAGGACTTTGTTGAGTTGGAATCTCCTCAAATCCACTGCAACATTACTGGAGCTCTGATACCACAATAATGGCAGAAGTGTCCTCAGACACGTAATTTTATTAATAAAAAAAAAAACAATTACATAATTGATTTTGCAAGAGTTTACACCCGAACAACCAAACACTCTTGCAATGAGCTATTTATAAGCTCCATGTCCTAACTACCTCTAATTATGGATCACTTATTAAATAACAAGTGTCCATTTACAATAAATGCTATTCAAACCAATTAGCTAACTAATCTCCTATAATAGAGCCTAAGATACGACACATTTGGAAAGTCATATCTAGTTACAACAATATGCTAATTCTAAAAGTCTCCATTAAATAATTAATTCTAGAATAATAATTATTAATTTAATATCTTAAATTAATAATTATTTTATTCTAATTTTATAACCTATGATAAAATTTGTATTTTTGGATCATCTAACAATCCTTTATTTCTATGGTTACGTAGTGTAGTGATCTTATCATCATATTGCAATTAAGCGTTGTTACTTCATGCATCTGATTCTTCCATCATTCTATTTCTTCATCCGAATCTGAAGTGCAGGAGCTTTCGCGCTCCCATGAAATCCTACCATCTACAGTTGGATTCACCCAGTCCTATTCTTGTGCAGTTATCTTGTAGATGTAATCAAGATCATCATCACTATCATCGTCACGCACTGGTTTAGTGTATCGTGCTCCTTCATCTGGATATAGGGGTAATACTATGCGTAGTGACTTTTTCTCAAAAATAATTTTGTGCTTTTTCAAATTTATGAATCCATTCATATCAGTAGCCCAGTCTATGCCCAGTAGCGCGGGATAGGGATTTCTATCATCGACAATCTCTATCACTTTGAAATCTGTCAATGCACTCGCACCTTCAATATCCACCGTTACCCCTTGCAATCTCCCCATGGGTAGGATCTTCTGTTGGTTCACCATTCACAACTAGATAGGAGACCATTGTAGCGTGGGTCTGCCCATGCATTCCCATGTTTGTTTTGGTAGTACATTCGCATCTGATCCAAGATCTAGAATTACCTGATCCATTTCATATTTTCTGATTTGCGCAGTCAATCGCATTTCCATTCCTATGCGCAATGCATGCTTTCCAAGTTTCTGGACCAAGCGCGGTTATCCTGACCCCGTGCACCTAGTGATAAGTTCCTATAGTCCTTTTACAGCATTGCTATCACGCAGCAGTTTCATGCATGTATCCATAAAGGTAGTGAGCATTGAAGGATCCATCCCTGGTTCTAATCGATCCTTACTACCTGAAGTGGAGGCCTCCGTGAGGCTCTTCTTAGCTTCCATGAATGTCTCCTTCGTGCGCTCCAAATCAAATTCAAGTTCCTTTGTAGGAGCCTTACGAACCCACGCACTTTCTTCTGACTACTTACCTTTATCATTGCCAGTGGTGATACTGCTTCTAAGCACTATGTTTACATTCAGGTCTTCTTCGCGCGGCTTAGACCTCATCATTTGTAAATTCTGAGTCGGGGGAGGCTAGAGTACCCCTTTTCGCACAGCCTCACTATCAATGTAGGGTAGTCTTCTACCTCATGATCAAATTGAGTACAGTACAAACATGATGTTCTTTTCGGATAGTATAGTCATGGGAATAGTGTCTGAGCCCTCTGCAATTGCAGAAAATTAGTTGTTTGTAACCCCTTCCTGATCCCATTCCACCTCGAACTCATCCGCGCTCCTGAAATCCAGCATGCGCCATTCTTGCATTTGGGTCGAGGGCTCATGTTTCGGTCTGTACTCAATAGGCAGGAGCCTGATCTATCATTAGTTTGTAGCTTCTGCAGGTGCGTTCATCATGGCCTACCGACCTGCAGAAATTACAAAACAATTGTTGAGATGTCTGTGTATACTTCTACAATAGATGAAAATTATCCGTAGTGTCTTTTCCTCCTATCTGACAAATTGTGCACCATAATGCAGGCGTTGTGCTCGCTCCTACTTGTGCCTCAAGTATTAACGGCATTGGCCCTCCTCCCACCAAGTAATTCGCAAAAACTAGACTAGGGTAGCGGTGTAGGTGCAGGTGGTAAGCACAGAATTCACTACCTTATCAGACTGACCATGCTTCTCAGAGAAACTTTCACGAGCTCTTCCTTGCTTTCCTGTGAGGGTGAAATTAAGGGACTAGTTTCTAATTCTTCACTACTTCCGTTTCTATAGATCTTCCCACTTCGCGTAGTCCCAAGCATTAATTTATTCGCATAACCTACTTTTCACACAATAGTATCTTAATCCAAGTGTTCAAAGCTTTAATATACTTACCTCGCAGTCCTTTGAGGAAGCATAGTTCTGCCTCACTGTAGTTGACAGTGGTATCTACCGCGAACTTAGTGACTAATCCTCCTATAATTCTATCGAGCCAATGGTCCACAACTCACACGATCTTATCTTCTGATGCTTCTAATCTGCGCACTAATTCTAGAGTCCACACGATTGGTTTATCGAGTCTACACCTTCCCTGACTGTGTGCTAGCTTCGCAATCCATTCATATAGCTCAGAAGGAAAGGATGTAAAGAAAATTTAATGGATTTTCGTATATAAGTAACACTCCAACCACTGTTCCTTAGATACTCGCGGATTCCTGTTTTCCTGCACCGCGAACTCGTGAATATTTTTATCCAACCACCCTTAAATTTCTTTCTTTGTTGGATTCCAGTGACACAACATCCTACATCCCTTATGCAGATCCCAGTCCCAACGGAACCATTTGTTGGCTTGTAGGGGCATGACCTAGGATCAAAGGTGATTTAGCTAAACAAATCCTGATACTACTGGCCCTTTCGGCAACAGTCCGCAGAGCGTGGACTGAGGTCTCACCTGAAGTAGTATGGTGTTGGGTGTGGAGCCTGATTATCTTTTGTATTCAAAGGTATCGCCACATTGGACCCCAGTTTGAAATGCGGTGGCAACACCACCCGTAAAATAGTCCCTGCATGGGGGGTCTAGGGGGGGTGGTTGCGACCATTGGGGAGCCCCCCTTGGCGGGGGGTTCAGGGGCAGCGCCCCTGAAGCTAAAAACAGATGTAAAATTGCCTTGTAAAAGTATAGTAATTTCTAGTCAATCTGGGCCGTTCATTAGGCAAATGATCTGACGGTAGGACTTATGTTTAGTTCAGGGTTTTTTGCCCTAGAAGGCAACCCCTCTCTTTGTATGAGGGCATTGAATTGATTCTGTGTAATATATGTGTATTCTCTGAGCAAGAAGCAGTGAGGTGAGACTATGAGAGAAAATAGATGATATTACAGCAGATTTGTTGTAGGTTTTGTCTCTTCATTTTGCTGGATAATAGAAAGGAAGGACTGGCTATTCGAGGTGGACGTAGCCCAAACTCGGTGAACCACATATATCTATGTCTCTCTTGTTTTATGCATTTTCTGTGTTTATATCTTTGCAATATTTTATGTGTTCCATTGCTCCGTAATATATAATTTTCTAAGATATGGGAGGGTGCTAGAACTAGGGTTCTGCACCCTAGAGATGTCTGATGATTTTCGGTGGTCTGCGATTTGACCCAGCATGCACATCACTATGCACACCTATCATTACCTCGCAGCCTGCGATGCTACCTTTGCGCAACCCTACCATGGGCCCAATCCACGTTATTCCCCAATCCCTTACTGTTAACCCAATATTAGTTGATCACTTAGCTTATCTATATGTGTTTAGTTATACTTAACAGTGCTCATCATTCATAAAAGTGCGCGCAATAAATAAAATAGTACAATTGCAAAAGATATCAACCATATAATAAATCAAAATAGATACACAAGATTTGGAATCAAACTTCTCTTTATTATCTCTTTCTCAAGTTACAGACTCTACTCTTCCCTGTGCACTCAACTGCAAGGGTCCATGCACTCAGCTACAGAGCCTCTTCCTACTACTACGACTCAAAGCAATTAGACCTTTACTCTATGCTCGCTCTCTTCTAGACTCCATTTCTTGGTTACTTGCTTCTTGCTACTTTACAACTTATAGCCTCACTCCATTTATACAATCCCATGGTCCGCGGACCATGGGTAGGCCAACACTACATTCAAAACTTAGGGTAGAAAACCCTATGACTGTATCATACAATTTGCGCTCTGCGCCCACAATTCACAATGTCTTGACAATAATAATACTCAAAACTTGGGCTCTGAGCCCCAAAACATGTTGTGGGGGGATTCCATGCCCAACATCACATGAGGATAGTTCCTTGTCTTGTGTCAACCTCGTTAAAAAATGAAACAAGGAATATGAGATAGTTCCTTGTCTCGTGTCAACCTCATTAAAAAATTAAACAAAGGGAATGAGGATAGTTCCTTTGCTTTGTGAACCTCATTAAAAAGTGAAACAGGTCACGTGGATATTTCTTTGTCTTATGTCAAGCTCATTAAAAAATGCAACAAGGAATACGAGGATAGTTATTTTACTGTCTCAACCTCATTAAAAAATGAAATAGGTCCCAAAGCATAGTTCTTTGTCTTGTGTCAATCTCGTTAAAAAATGAAACAACGAATCTGAGCATAGTTCCTCGTCTTATGTCAAGCTCATTAAAAAATGAAACAAGGTCCCCTAGAGTAAAGTTCCAAGGTGAGTCTTTGAGTAGATCTTGTCAAATCCTAGTCGAGTCTTTCACTTGATCTCGTAGGTGAACCTTCATTCCATCCACCTGATAGCCACAAGGAATCTACTTAGGTGAATATAGTGAAGCTTGGGGGGCATGCACCTAATGGTAAAGTTAAGTTTCCCTGTAGGTTATGTGAAGGGAATCACCCTATTCACCTTTTTCCCTATCTTCAAGAAGCCAAAAAGATGTTGGATAACCTTCCTACTTCACCGCAGCGACTTCCATCTGGTTACAGTAGACTCTCCCTTTCATCATGCTGGGGGAATGTAAACCAATTTTAAGCATATTTTTTCGTTTCAAGCTTGTGTAAACATGAAACTAAATCCAAGCATAGCTTCCTATAGTTCAAGCTTGTGTAAAAATGAACCCATTTCCATTTTTAACCCTCGTGATTTTCATTCTATCAGCCTTTTTCGTCAGATAAGCCTTGGTTGTTTTCATCTCATCACCACCATCCCTTTGGCCAATCATACGCTTTCACTTGGTTGTTTTACCATTTTTTGAGGGACAGTTGCAACGAGCGGTCTTATTAGCCAGCCTCTTCACATAAATCAACATGTTTTGAGAAGTTCCAACATCACCGGAACCAGTTTCTATCCTACACACCACTCGTTCCTCAAAGTGGAGTCCTCTTTAAGCTCCTTTTAGACTCTCTAAACATGAAAATATTGTCAAGTGCTTGTCCTTTCTAGCTCATTAACGATTGGAAATAACATCTCTCTTGTATTATTTTATTCTTTTTCAGGTTTGAGAGATTAATTTACGAAAAAGAACTTGTGGAGTTTTCTTTTTGTCCCTTTTCAAACTCTCTAAACATGAAAAGGACCGAGTTATCTTTGTCGTTAAACTCATTAAAACATTAAATAGTGACAAACTTATCCATCTAGACAAGACCAAGTTTCACCTTCGCTAGACTCATTAAAACATCAAATAGTGATGGATTCACCCGAAGGGTGAAATTATACAACAAGAATATGTTATCCTCCTCAAGCTTGATAAAAATAACGAGGTACTAGTCAACAATGACTAGGGAAAATAGGAAAAAGGGGAAACCACTTTATGGTAGCAGGTCGCTCTTGAACATCACATTTTCACTCCATCATCGTGACTATTTGGGTTGGGTTATTAGCTTGATGGTTATCGTACCATTGGTCTATCATACCATCCATCACTTTGTTTTGGGTCAATGCTACCAATTCACTGCATTGTCACTGACATGTTCAAGAGAAGTCATTCAGTCAAAATTCATCCTTTGCAATACCATAAACCTTCATTTTCATTACCGCCATTCCTGAACCTTTTGTCGTTAGTCAAATTCCATCACCAAAATCATTACACATGTTTTGTGTCATTGATGTGGGATACATCAAGGCCCTCCTGCGATGAGTCACTTCTTGTCAACATCAGCACATTATCTAAGAAGTTGACTTAGAAACACCCTTCTTGTACCTTGAGGCTTTCATGCATCAATGGCTGGTTTCTTGCTTCTGGAAATAGGTTAACATCAATGGCCTTCGACCGAAAGACTTTGTATGGTGTTCCACATCAAAACATATATTCACACCATACAAAATGTATTGTAGTACCTTGAGAATAATTATCATTATTGGTGATTTCTCTCGCATCTGTTAATAGCTTACATCATCGGCTAGTAATTAGATGGTGTCTTCCCATGTTCAGCTTCAGATCACATATTCACATGGTTAGGCTAATACTTGAGTGAAAAATTGAATGAAATAGAAGACCTCAGATCTAGTTTCATCCATCTGGGTTGTGATTTCAAGAGTACTAAATCATATGTACAATGGTTTTACATTGATTGTCATTCTGATCATGGGTCTATATCCGTAGACAACTGTTTATGTACATGTAATAAAAGTTTATAAGTTGAGCATGTGTATGCCTTCCCTCAGTGATTCATGTAAAAATCAAATATCATGATATATGTATTGTAATTGATGCAGGTTACCTTCCACTTCAATACCTCCTCATCACATCGTAAAGAATTTCATTTAACATTGCATTTTTTTTACTTCATGCTTTAGGGGGCAGCTATTACAGATCCATTTGACCACATCAATCCCACCATTCAGATCAGTGTTTTAGGGCTCATCAAACCCTAATTTCAGTTGCTACATGCCCTAAACAAGTCAACCCTTTCAATGCCTCCTTCCCAGACAGTTTCACGACTTGAAGACATCCAAAAAGACCTCTATAGGGACTAGCACAGGTAGGCCCATGTGAGGGTGCGTTGTAGAGTAGTTAAGTCCATGCCATGGTGCTCTGTAGTGAACTTAGGCTTCCTTTTACCTGCATTGGGTGAGATTGAGCGAAATTCACGTAGGGTTTGGGGAATATTCTTATCTTTTGGAGTCATCTAGAAGGTTCCCTCGCCTATCAACTCCTATGAGATCAAAAATGGATGAGGAATGAGTTAAGATGCATCCTGTCCTCTCATCCCTTCCTCCATGGAACTAATTCTAAGTATGGAAGGCCATTCAATGCCACCATTTATGGAAAAACCTCCTTCATCTTTCAATAAATTGACCATTCATCTAAGTGATCAGGGGTTGGATTATGTTGAATTGTAAGGAGATCACGCTGCTATGAGATTTGGCTTTGAAGCAAGTATTGTAATGCTACAAGTTTGTCATCCTTTTGATGTGATGTGGATGGGATCCAAGCTAGAGGAATGGCTTTGAATCAGACACAAATGGTTGTAATTCCTTCTTCTATTCAATAAAGTGTTTGAACCTTTCTGCCATATGTTTTTATTGTTTTATAATGCGTATATGTGTGAAATGTATCTGATTCCATCCACTTATATTCAATAGATCTTTTGCTTTAATTGATTCTTTGTTTTCTGTTGTGTTTATAGGTACTTCTCAAGCATATTAAGTATGAGAAGGAGTGACAAGATCAATACAAGGTTGACGAGAGGAAAGCAGAACTACAAGTAGGTCTTCTCATCTTCTCATCTTAATATCTATTGCTTATAGGAAAATAATAAAACACTTTAAACTATTTTTCTAGATATGGATACTTATCTAGGAAACTAGTATTTATCCGTAGATACCAAATTCTCCAAAACAATGTGCATAACCTTGAAAATGTAAATTATGTTCTTTCATAATATCAGGTTGAGTAGGCTGACATGGTATTCTTTGAGCTACATGACATAGCTACTTTAGTGACTAACTTGCTCCATTTTCCTCTTGGTAAACTTCCTTCAATCTTGGTAATGATGGGAAATATTTAATAGCATGTGATCCTACATGGACAACACAAATATCAGCATCTTCTTTTTTCTCATTTAACATTCTTAAAATTCCTACTTGTTTTCTTAGATTGCTAAGAATTTTTGTTTTAAATTATCAAGTGAATTTCCAAGTTCATCTTAACTTACCAACCTTGATGTTGATTTACTTACTCTTGCCCTTCCTCTTGATATGTGGTTACATGTTTCAAAAATTTCTTCCAATAATAATTGGTATACATTACCTCTACTCATGAGATCAAGGATATAAATCCACTCATCCTTAATTATTCTAAGTAAGAGGGTTTTTAATGTGTCAAATCCTAAATGATGCAATTTTCCCCTCATAACGTTATACATAAATATCTCTATTAGATCATCAAGGTTCTCATCTTCCTTTTGAGTCATTCTAAATATTTCTTCTTTAAGATCATGATTTTTGTATTTTTATAGAAATATCTTTTGCATATCATTCCATGATCTTATTGAATTAGTCCCTAAACTCATGAACAATTTAAGAGCTCTATCCTTTAATGTGGTTGGAAACAATCTCAATTTTTGAGTGTTTAGTAAGTAACCATAAGATCTACAAAGGATTTCAAATTCGAAGAGAAAGGTTTTTGGATCCTCTAACCTCTAACCATGGAAGTTCGGAAGGAAAGACGGTGGGATAATATGAACACTCATATCACTATCTTGAATGGGAAATCTAAGAATATCTTTTTCATTGTCATCATCTTCATCCATTTATTCTACCTTGTCTACCACCTCTTCTTTTTCTACCTGCAAAAGTGGATGGTGATGTGGCTCTTACTCTACCATGTGATCAAGTAGGGGGGTTTGGTGTTGGAGAAGAATTTTTTATATAATTTTTTTTGAACAAGAATGCTAATGCAATGCAATTTTTTTGTCTTTCAAATGAAATATTCCTAATGAAATTTTTGTTCATGCAGAAAGTAAAATAAATGAATCAACTATGAAAGAAAATAATGCATACTTTGACACCACCCCAAAAATGGCACCAAAAAGTGATGATCCCCAGTATTGCAACAAGAATTTCGTAACTCCCAAGGCTACCAACTTAAATATTCAACCCGAGGTTCGTACAAACTTAAGAGGTGTAGGCACTATATGTGCCTCATACAATGTGTCTTTATTTCGTTGATTTGATGTAATTGATTGAATGTCATGAAATCAAAGTCTAAACTAATTGCAACAATGGAAATGTTACTCTATTTTCAAGAAATGGAAATGGTATTTTCACAAATGTAAAAACTACTCCTAATTGAAAGAAGGTTAAGGTCATGTTATTTGTAGGAATGAAAAGTTATTGACTATTTGTAGAACGTAAATGATCCAGATATCTTTAGCTACCAGAATTAACCAAGATATTTTACTTTTGTGATGTTAGCATAATTGCATATGAAAGAGCATGATATACCACATGTGCATACTGTTAAGAAGATGAAACATAACAATTACCATCAAATCAAGAACACAAAACACATTGATAACAGAGTTCACCCAGTCTGGTTTATGTCTCCGGACCTGATGTCAAGAGTGGTGAGTTTGTTTCATTAATGTTTCAAGATGTTGATGATGTATATGGTATATTTTTTTTCATTACATCATAAATACCTTCAACCATAGTGGCATGTCTCCCCACCAAACATTCTTCCTAGAGAAACTCTCACTCAAATGGACCCTCCTTCAGCATGACAAGCTAAAAAATTCTTACATGACATGGAATACAAGTATCCTTCAATCATAATGGTAGCAAGGATCTCAAAAAAAAAACATCATCTCATCAAATCAAAAAAAAGCATGGCATCGCTGCATCATATACCTCACTTTCAGCGATGGTCAGAAACTGTAAATCTCTGCTGAAAAAATAGACTGCACTATTGAATTCATGGCGCAAAATCATGTCAAACGACTATAATTTTTTGACCTTTCTAACATCATCACATTTTGGACCCTTAGGAATCTCAAATATTCCTTCTTGATGATGGCTTAAAAATCCATTGCTCGAATGAAGATTTTGCACACACCACTACGCTCACTGCGAAATTCTATGAAAAATGACTATAAGGTTGGCGTCATTTCACCTCTATAAAAAATCAGCCTTCAAGGGAATATTTTAGATTCAACAAGATTCCCCAAATATTCCTTATTGTTGGCCTCCTGAATTTTCATTTCTCAAATGAGGAAATGGACCACACGGTTGGACTCTTCGTGAAAAAATGTGAAAAAACGACTATAAAATTGTCAAATTCTAGCACTAGCACCCCTAACCCTTTAAGGGAATAATCTTAGCATCTCATAGATTCCTTACTCATGGTTCCACTACATCTAGGCCGCTCAAGGTTTCATTTCACAATCCACTCTTAGTTCCGTCACTCCTCCACCATCAGCCCCTAGTCGAACGGAAAATGACGTGATTTAAGTACTACTTTGTGGATAGAGCTTCCAAATCTCACCACCATGGCATGTTGGTTGTGCGAATAATTTTGGTGGGGCAGGTCAGCACTTCCAACACTTCACTCGACCGCATATCAAAGTTGGAATTTTTTTGGTTGGCATGTAATGGGTATGTGTTGTCAGTGTATTATTTTGGAGGTTTGTGGTATGGTGCATGGTTCATAGCTGTGCAATTGGTGGGTTGTATATTATGGTATGGAATGCAACTATTGTGACATAGCTTGGTTTGGTGTTATTTCGCTAGTGGATGGCTAACTGTTAAGTTGGGCAGGTTTGACACCCACCGGAACATATATGTTAAGTCGTTAATGGTTGGCAAGTCCGCCACTGCATGTTTTGTTTGGCAGTTATATATATCTATCTATATCTATATATATATATATATATATATATATATATATATATATATATATATATATATATATATATATATATATATATATATATCACAACTGGGGGTGGTAGGGATGGTAGCCTGCCTCCTAATTTTAATATTTGTTTGTTTTTTTTAAATAGGTAGACAATATTTTCGACTGGGTTTTTAAGGGTCATTGGTGAAATTATGTGGAAAACAATTTCACCTGTTCCAGTGGCCAAATTCCATGTGCCGAGACTTTGCCAAATTGTTTCCTCATTAGGACTACCACATGGCCAAGTTTGACCTGAACTTTGACCTCGAATATCTTGAGCATACGAACTCAAATTTGAGTTCCATTCACACCGCTGGAATGAGGAAGACGAGAACTACGATCTAGTCCTAGTTTTACTTCAATCTGAGAACTTTTAGTTTTGAGCTTTTCCATAGCCACTACTGAATCCTACGTGTGTCTAGAGCCAACTAGATCATTCATCCCCACTGAGGAGCTTTTTCTCCTCCAAAAGCATGAACATAATATGCAATTGTTTTATTCATTGTCTCCACTACAAGTGTCCTGATAGGTCAGACTTCTTTCTCCTTCACCCTTGTTCTTTAGAGCCATAAGTGATTAGTCGACACCTACATCCTCTGAAAACTTGTAGTACATATTTACAAATTACATGATCAATTACATGACCAATCATGACCCAAGAATCCCCATACTTTCCAAGGTTTTATAAGACAAACTATTTTGTCAAGTTTACATCAGAATAGAAACCAATACCCGAGCTATGAATACAAGGCCACAACATCATCGTTGATTTTAACAAGCGATGGAAGAAAACATCATCACTTTTACATTTATATAGAAACACATGATTTACAAAATGTGGACATGATAAACTACCATGTCTAGTAAAAACATCTCTCATCATAAAGGTGAATGGGTCACCTACTTGTGGTGGATTTGTTGGTTGAACATTTTCACTAATTCGTTTCAGCACATGCACTTTGTCCTTGAGATGATGCTCTATATGGAGCCTCTAACACATGGCTCTTCGATTTCCACCTTTGTTGCAATGATTATAGAAAGTATTCTTCCTCCAAACTTTCTTACCTTCTTCCTTCACTGATGTACAGAAGGCCTTTCATGCGTCATCCTCTTTCTTTTTGCTATTCTCTTCCAGCACTCAGTAACCACATGGTTATGAAAACCACAAAAACTACATAGTTTTCTATGCCATGAATTTTTTTCATCATTAACATGCTTGTAATCAAAATAGACTATAGAATACAGAGACTGTTTATACCTCTCTTGGTTTTCTTCAGTGCAATCCTAGCGATGAGATTTTGCCTTGGCTCTTTCCCTACGATGTGCATTTCCATGGGAGGATTGTGAGGTGTGCACTCTCCTGCAGTGTATCTAAAACTTGCAAACCAAGGTCTTTGTACAACCTCCACTCGCTGAGTCATTCCTTGGCCATTAACACCAAATCCTCCTCCTTTATACCCCATGTTAGTAAGGAGTCTCATGCTAGTTCCTGGAATGGGTACCTCCATGTTTCCAACAGAAATAGTGTCATGTGAAAATGAAACTGAAGAAAAATCAACAATTTTTACCTCAGCTATTGATTCTAAAATAGGCAGTGATGGCTTCGCTAAGCCTTCTTCGTGCTTCAATTTTTCCAAGGTCTCTTTTGTGGCTCGTAAATAAAGCTACAATTTCTTCTTCTCCTCTTTTTATTCTCGTAGAAGTCTCCTCAATTCAAAATTCTCTTCTTGAAGGCTTTGATTGATCTCCTCATTTGAATGATGAGAAGATGATGATGAAGAACATGAATAATCACTTGATGAGGTAGATGGAGCATCATCCTCTTCTCTTTCTTTCTCCTTTTCCTCTCTTGCCATCTTATCCTCATAATATGCATACATTATGTCCATGTGTTCCATCTTGAGGAGGTCCTCTTAGAGATATCTTGTGTTCTCCATTTCCCTTCTCTTTCAATTATTCACACTCACAATTCACATCAGCGAGAATACTTCTTTAATACCAAACTTCATTTGGATATCTTCAGCTATCGAAATTAACCAAGATCTTTTACTTTTGGGATTTTAACATAATTGCATATGAAAGAGTATGATATACCACATGTGCATACTGTAAAGAAGGTGAAACATAATGATGACCATCAAATCAAGAACACAAAACACATTGATAATGAATTTCACCCAGTTCGGGTTACGTCTTTGGGCCCCATGTGAAGAGTGGTGAGGTCTCTTCATTAATGTTGCAAGATGATGATGATGTACATGGTATATTCTTTGTCATTACAAGATAAATATCCTCAACCAAAGTGGTATGTCTCTCCATGAGACGTTCTCCCTATAGGAACTCTCACTCAAATGGGCCCTCCTTCAGCATGACAAGCTAACAAATTCTCACATGACGTGGCATACAAGTATTCTTCAATCATAATGGTAGCAAGGATCTAAACTCAAAAACAAAATCTCAACAAATCAAAAGAAAATCATGACATCACTACATCATATACCTCCAATTTCGGGGATGGACAAAAAAGGAAAAGCTCAGCTGACAAAATGGACTGCGCTGTTCAATTTGTGGTGCAAAATCATGTCAAATGACTATAAACTTTTCCCCTTTCTGACACCGTCACATTTTGGACCCTCAGGAAGATCGAAGATTCCCCCAAAGATTCCTTCCTGAAGATGGTCAAAAAATCCACTGCTCAAATGAATATTTTGAGCACACCACTGTGCTCCCTATGAAATTCTGTGAAAAATGACTATAAAGTTCGAATCATTCCACCTCTGTCAAAAATCAGCCTCCAAGGAAATATTTTAGATTCCATAAGATTTTGTAAAGATTCCTTGTTGCTGGATCCCTGAATTTTTGCTTCTCATATGGGTAAATGTACCACATGTTTGGACTCCGTGAAACAAAATGTGCAAAAATGACTATAAACTTGTCAAATTATGACACTAGCACCTTGGCCCTCTAAGGGAATCATTTTAGCATCTTGTGGATTCCTCACTCATGGTTTCGTTACATCTCGGCCACTAAGGATTCCACTGCATAGGATGCTCCTAGTTCTGCCACTCCCCACCGTCAGCCCCTCGTCGAATGGAAAATGACATGGTTTAAGTACTACTTCGTGGGCGGAACTTCCAAAGCTCACCATCGTGGTGTGTTGGTTGTGTGACTAATTTTGGCGAGGGAGGTTGGCGATATATTTTTCTGGAGGTTTGTGGTATGGAACATGGTTCATAACTGTGCGGTTCACAAGTTGTATATTATGGTATGGAATGGAGTTGTTGTGACATAGTTTGGTTTGGTGTTGTTCAGCTGGCGAGCCAGAAGACTAGTTCATAACCGTGAGGTTCACGGGTTGTATATTATGGTATGGAATGTAGTTGTTGTGACACATCTTGGTTTGGTGTTGTTCAACTGGAAAATCGGCTGGATGTTAAGCTTGGTAGGTTTGACACCCTCCAGAACATGTACGGTAAGTCGTTAATGGTTTGCGGGTCCACCATTGCATGTTTTGAGCGGCGGTTATATATATGTTTTAATATAATGTGAGGTGATGTGTTGAATGGTCATGGGTCATGGGTAGGGTCCTGGGTCAGTCGAGGACCTCGAACCTTGTTCATTTTTTTAAATATAATACAACTGAGGATGGTGGAAGTGGTAGCCTAGCCCACAATTTAATATTTTTTTGGTTTTTTTAAATAGGTAGGCAAAATATTTGACCAAGATTTTAAGGGTCACTAGAGAAATTAAATAGGCAACAAATTCGCATGTTCCAGTGGTCAGATTTGGTGCACTGGGACTTTGCCTAATTGCTGTCTCATGAGGATTTCCACTTCGCCAAGTTTGCCCCAAAATTTTACCACGAATATCTTGATCATAGAAACTCATATTTTAGTGTCATTCATGTCGTTGGAATTAGGATGACGAGCACTACAATATAGTCCTAGTTTCACTTCAACCTATGGACTTTAATTTTTGAACTTTTCCATAGCCATTGTTGAATTATGAGCATGTCTGGAGCCACCTAGATCAGTAAACCATATGCTACTTTCAACAATTTGAATCATTAGTCTAATTGCAGAATGTAAAAATTTTCCTTGAAAATAAATTATTTCTATGCAACAACAACAACTTGTAATTGAAATCCTAAGAGCATGAATTCAAGGAAATAGGCCTAATCTACTTTGTAAAAAGGAAAGTTGTAAGTGGTGTTTTATCTTCTATAATCACAGATATAGAGCCTATGGGTTATTATTCAAGACTAAGAGATAAAACCAAGCTTTTGGAGAAAATATGGTCAAGTTTACAAGTGCTACAGGAGTGCTACAAGAGGTGCTACAAGAGGTCCTGTTTTGCTACAGGAGGAGGTCAAATGCCCAACTAAATCAAATGAAAATGGGATGGGAATTTTTGTTTTATTAATTATTATGCCTTAGGACTCCATTTCAAGTGGAATCACTCCACAATACCCCTGTTAACACGTACTAAAAAATAACAGAAAATTACTACTCTAAAAACTGGAAATTCAAGAACTAGTGAAATAGTTAACCTACCAAATGCCTAACCTAATGAAGTTAAAATTATATGAGGTAAATATTTTTTTTAACATGAATTTTTTATAACCTAATACAAATGGAATCAACTCAAATGAAGCTCATTAACATGTTCTAAAAAAATGCAGAAAATTACTACTATTTTGCTACAAGGGACTTCCATAAATTCTAGATTTGTGAACTAGTAAACCAATCCAAGTAGCTCAATGATGAATATGAATTTTAAAAGTTTTTTTAAGTATGCATCATGCTTGTATATCTATAAATAACCTGTAAAAAAAAACTCAATTCAATCATTTAACCAATGTAACCTACAACATAAGAGCATGAATACTAAATGCAAAAATAAGAGATGCAAGTGAAAAAGACATTCAAGGGAAATAAAGAAATTATACAAGAGGGATCTAAGCCTCCTGTGATGGCCAAGCCCAAGGAAAATGGAAGTCCTATAAAGGAAATCAAGCTTTGGAAGCTAAAAAAGGCACGAAACTTCATTATTTGAATCAATCCAAGTACATCCCTGCTAGAAATGAAAGTGGAGCTACTAAATAGCAAGTTTTCTCCACAAGAAGACTGAGAAATACATACCCCTAGAGTAAAATTCGAATTGGCAGTTATACAAAGCGGTGTGGAAGAATTATCCTCTAAAGGAGGTATATTTCCCCTCCAAAATCCCTCAAATTGTGGAGTTAGTTCCCTACACTAGGAATTTGCATTAAATGACAGGGAACACATTCCTAGATTTTCTCAATCACTGGAGCTCCAAAATTTGTGAAATACTATCATAATATATTGTTCATTTATTATCCAATATTTATCCTCCTGTAGTAGGGATAAAGTCCCTATATTATCTCCTCCAAATCTTCATAATATGCCCAATATTAGAACAATATTCTACAAAAATAAATAATATTACACACAAATTTGCAATTATCTCTAAACCTTCCTAATGAACACATTAAAGCTAAAAATATGTAATCTAATGCAAAAATATAGCTTTAATGTAATGAAGGATTGTTAGATGGGACTTAATTTATGTCGAATTTGGAAGCCCATCACATTACATAATCTTACTAATACATATTATGTTTGTGCATGCAGGGTAACCTTTCTAAGTTTTGTAGATGTAATAAGCTAAATTATTCAATGAGACCTTAAAAGGAGGATGACATATGGCACAATCACAGGCCCATTGAATTTATGAAAGGACTATGAATTCTCACAAGGGATTGTTCAATAGTATACCTTTTAGTTGGTTTTGTACCACACTTGCGCAAAGGGGGCTATGTTGGAACAGATAATAACAGATGTGATATGATGAAAGGGAAGATGCACTATAATGAAAATCAATATGGAAAAAAATAATGTGAAATGGAAAAACATGTGATGATACTTTGATGAAAGTCAATTTCAAGTATTACGATGAAAGGGTTACACATTTTCAAAGAAGGTTGATTGGCATGGAATCATAAAGGGTGCAAACAAATTGGTAAAAAGGTTATGTAAGGAAGGCATTATTTCATATGAAGCGATAACACCACATATTATGATGAAAAAAATGATAAATCAACATAATGAAATGTGAGAAAAGTGAATGAACAATGAAATAGCACCATGCAATGTATTAAGCGATAGTACAAGGTGTCAAACGTGAAGAACATAATGTGTTACCAGCAAATAATACAAAATCAAAACTAAAAAATTGTATAAGTTTGAGCCAAACATTTATAGGTGGTGAGGACACGATACAAGTTCATTGCAAGATTATATACATCATGTACAAAGGTAATGAGTTGGAACACGTTGAAGTTGTGTCAACACCCTCCAAAATTTTCCCTCCACTTGAATTTTGGATCCTACTGAGGATCTTATGATATGTCTTTCTATGTCACTTCATGGTTGGTTGATGTTTCTCTAAGATCTTAAGTATTATTTTATATTTTAAGTGTCAAAGTCACTTTCTCATACATGCTCAATCCATTATTAATTCATAAATGCACTTATTTCTATGCAATCTTAGATAGGCATTGTGCAACTCCTGAAAGTAAGGCTTGCACAAACTCTCTGAATAGTTCTTGTGCAAAGTTTAGTACAGTGAGTTGCACAACCTGTGTTGAAAGTTAGTGCCCAAAATTGTTTGAATGTCCCCCTTATTTTGGTTGCAACTGTACTACTATTTGAGTGAGTTTTCTCAACTGTCACTTTTGCACACATTTTCTCTTACAAGTGTCGCTTTTACTTTCATGGTTGTCATTTTTCTTTATTTTTCTTTAACAAGTTCCTTTTTCAATTTATATTCACTCTGGCATCTATTTCTTTCACTTTCTTTATCTCTTTTAGGTGTCATTTTCACTTTTTGTTATTGTCGCAAGTATCGCTTTTAACTATATCCACTCTTGTATGTCTCACCTTTGCACATCACTAGAGCTAGATCTAGTGCAATATTCTACATTATATGGTCTTATATATCATAATAATATGTTCTAGACACATTCCTATAGATTAGTGCACTTTCTAGTCGCAGTTGACACATTTGTCGCAATTTGTGTTCTGAGCGTCGGAATGTTATGTTTCAACCGTCACACTTAGAAATAATTGTTGCTTTGTTTTGATTTCTAGGTTTGATTGATTATCATGAGTCTTGATCATTCCCCTACCTTGTATTGATGGCATTCATGTGTGTGATTAGTGTTTTGGACTTGTTCTGATGTCTCTTTCCTCTCTTACTCTAGTGATCCAACACTTAGCCATTTTAAAGCTCTTCTTGGTCCTCCTATCCAATACAAGTTATGAAGGCATTAATGCAATCCCAGGTGATGAGAAATACCTATTCATTAGCCTCATTGATCAAACATTGACCTCCTATACTTGGGAACTATTCTTTCCCCAGGTTAACTCCTATGATTGCACATTAAGCACCTTCAAGGCATGGTCACTGACCCTTGTTTCTTGTACTGACTCATTGAATTGAGCCTTGATTATTTCTTATTTACATAGCACATGAAATAATTCTATTTGATAGCAAGTACCTCCTCCACCCCCTTGCAATAGCAAACTATGAAATGCAAAGGTCCTCCTTCCTTCATAGTGTAGTGAACATATCTTAGAAAAAGTGACTTGACTTTTTGTTGCTTGCCTCAACCAACTGCACAATATTCCCTTCTAGTGAGCCTTCCTCTACACATTTAATAGTTCTAGTGGATAGCTAGTCCATGTCTACCCCACTATAGCCCTCAACTATGCAAGAATAGGAGTTCACCCCTCAAGCACTACGCATTGTGTAGTTCCATTGTCTAGTATTTCCTTCTCTACTGATTGGAACCCCTCACTATGCCATGCCTTGTTATGCCTTTCCTCCATTTGTACATTTTCTAGTTCTAGTGCATAGTGAGGCCTTCCCTTGTTCACTTTGAATCTAAACTGCGCTCTCATTGGCTTCTTCTCAATTTAGCTTTGCGCATTGGGAAATTTTAGTTATCAAGCTCATCAACCTTATCTCTCGCACTTGCCCACTACGTTGGACCCTGAAGAGCCCCTCCTTATTTCACATTGTGCAACTTGAGTAGATAGTGGGGTCATCCTATAGTCATTTTTGATTTCAACTACATAATTTCTATCAATCCTTTCCTCCTTGGTCCTTACACAGGCCCATCACAATCACCTTCTTCCATGAGCAAAGTAGGGGTAGAATAGATTATTTACATATTGATATTTCCTTTCCATGAGTGAACTTCATAGGCAGGTGTGCCACCTCATCATAGTAATATGGTGCTCAAGGAAGATGTCAAGGATAAGAAACAAAGAGCCACATGCAAATAAGAAGCAAAAAGAAGAACCATCATTAAGACATGAAGAGATCCTAGACCATGATAGAATGAGGAATTTCATGATGATTCAGAAAGTTCCAACATTGATCCAAGACCCTTTGGAGGGTGAAGATGATGTAAATATCAGATCTATCATCAAGAATGCAAGACATAAAAACAAGGAGAGGCATTTGGCATGGATACATCACAATGAAGTATTATGTCATAGTGTCCAACTTATGACCTCTAAAAGTTTCATCACAAAGTCCTATGTTGTCCATTTTTTTCCCACATGTTTTGGAATGCAATTATGTATCTCAAAAATTGACAAAATGTAAATTTGTGGAAGTCCAAGAGTCGCACGTGGAATATGAAAGGTCACATGTGGACCAAAGAGTTAATAGAATTTTAAAGGTCACTTAAGAGTCCAAGAGTCATGAGGGTTACAACTCAAGATTCATAAGGAATATGAAAGGTAATTCCTCTTGTCATAAAATAAACGTCATAACTCAAGCAAAGGGATTTTGGAGGTTGGTATTTTTGAGAGCTAGCCTTGGATCCTCTAGTTTGGCATAGGAGAGGATCATTCTTTAGAGGAGAAAGTAGTGACTTAATGTTCCACTATTGGAGCTAGTGTCTCACCATTGTAATTATGTAATTGAAAATTTCACCTAATTATCAGAATCTCATTGAGTTGACACACTTTCATGCATGTATCGTGAATGTTGTAATATTATTCTTAGATGTTTGTGGTATATGTCATGTTCATATGTATTAAATAAAACTAACTATTTTGTTGGCTTTGGTATTCATCTTCTTGATCGTGTGTTTTATTTTCTTTCATGAATCATTATTATCTTGTGAACTAATTTTCAAGTTAATTAGAGAAAGTTTCCTTTCTCTTATGTGTATCTCTTAGTATGGTACTATTAATTTCCTTCTAGATGCACACTCTCTTTTTCCCTCTCATGGAAGTCTCCTTTTATGTACTGAAAATGTGTGATTCATAGTATCAACTTACTTGTTTGTTTTAAAGATTATGTGTATAATCTCTTGTTTTAAAGACAAACCTTTGAGTTATGGTCGTTAGGCTGATACTTTGGATGGGGATCCTAGTCCAAACAATGTAATTTCTAGTTGAGACTTCATAATGGGGATACCCCCTTAGTTGACGAGTTTCCAAAACCTTCAAAATTTGGTGCTAGAAGGAGGTCGAGATAACAAGCTAAGCCCTTTGAGCCTATTTTTAATATCTTATCTTAAATGGCTCATCCCCAAATCATAATCATAGGGTGTTTCTCTAAAATATTAGATATTAAAATCCTTGCATGAATAATAAATAACTTGTCTCAATTTAGGTTTAATGGTGGGGGGGAAATCATTGTTCTTGGACACTTCTTTCTATTCATTCATTTTTGTCTCTCTAATGGAATTCATTACAAACATGTTCAGAGTAGGTTGTTCACCCTCACCCTTAAAGGTTGTATCAAACAATGGTTTCATACATTACCAGCCACTTCCATCCATTCATGTGAATAACTTGTTAAGAAGCTTCGTGAAGCCTCTAACAAGTATGATTATCATGATGTATATAAAAGGATCAACCAACTTACAATGAAATTTGACGAATGATTAGAGGATTTTCTTGATCGGTTTCTTCATCTTTATTACGAGTTTTTAGAATAAGATGTGGATTGGGATTTCATGGATGAAAATTTTTAGTATTTGGTTCAAATCTCTTTGAAACAATTTGAATCAGAACCCCTAGATGATTTTTCTCTTCCAACTTATATTAATAATGACACATCTCTAATCTCATAGGATGGACCTTCCACATCTTTTATTCCCTCTCCTCCTCTTTTTGATGTTGGCATTAGGATATATGTAAATAAAATTGTTGATCCATTTATCCTACCTCTATTTCCTTATTATGATCAAGGTATCATCCTAGAAAACTTTGGATGTTATCTTAATCCCATGAAACCTAATCTGAAGGTTGATCCCAATATTCCCCCATATCACATCAATGTACATAACCAAAATTCAATATCTAACATCATTAAAAATGTTCATAACCAAAATTCAGTATCTAACATCATTAAAAATGTTTTTTCCTCAAGGGACACTTGTCATCCTCTATCATTTACATATCATGACCCATTTTACCTCGATCCCCTTAATCAATTTGCCCGACTATCTAGTCCTTCAAACACTTTTGATTTTCAATTTATTGGTCCAAATGTTGATTAGGTACAAAGTGATCATTTTTCATAGATAAAGTAGAAAAATGGTGAAGATACATTTGATTTCTCTTCCCTATTTCAAAATCCTCCATGTCAAAATGGTGTTCCTTCATTCTTGGCTTATTTGGAACCTATTCTTCTTTATAGTCAATAAGATCAAGTCTAAACTCTTAACCAGGAGAAAGCATCAGGAAACTATCATTCTGATGATCATGATTCCATTGATATACATGGTGATTATTTCCTAGGTACATTAGCCAGTCTTTCGATTTCTCAAAAATATTTTCTTATGGACACCTCTTCTTATATTTTCCATTCCTTGTGTCCAACTATTTGTAATGAATTAAATTGTGATCAAGACACGGCATGCTCTTCGAATCTACAATTTGACGGGTTGAGTTATGAATTGACATAAAATAGTGAGATCATTCATGATGAAGAAAAGAATAATCAAATCATTGAGAAGCCATCCCATTCCTTGCGAACTCGTGTTTTGCATGAAGACAACTCTTCAAATTAGGTTACTCATGAGATGTCTCTAAGTTATATATCTCCATATTTGTAATCAAAATAATCTTATGACTTGAGTAATTTATTTTTTGAGTTTGTAAAATCTGATAAAACCAGTGATGTAGATTGTTTCCATTCAGGTAATAGTGATCTTGTTAGTTTAACTGATAGTAGCTTCCCACATGCAATTTTCAATCTGACTCAGTTCTCAAAATGTAGTTATCCAACCTTCCAATGTTTCGTAACTAGTCAAGGAATCAAGGAACTTCAACTTTTTTTTTTATGGTTATGTTAGGTTCTAGAAATGCTCATGAGATCCCCAAACACTGGGTCTAATAATTGTCATTCCAATAATCATTTTCCCACTAGTATATTAGATGATAGTTGTTTTATATTGTTTGATATTGTTGAACCCATTGATATTTGTGATTTATCATCTCATTATTCAGATATTTGTCACACAATCAAGGCACTTCAGCCTTTGTTTATGGTTATGTGAGGTCCTCAATATCTTGACAAAGTTTATGAATGGGATCATGTATCTTTTTCTTACAAGGTTCTCCCTGTAATTTGGGCATGTTAATTGAAATTTCACTCTCTCGAGAGTTTTAGGTTTCCCAAAAGGATTATTTTGGATTTCATGATCGATTCTATGATTGGATGGAAACATCCTACTTAGAAGGATTTGTCACTAATAATAATTTTTAATCTTTCATGTTGCTTTCTGAGAATGAAAACATAAATGAAGGTATGTTCATAAGAATTTTCTTAGGTTTGCATGATTTTTGTTCTATTCTAAAAGGTAAGGTTGAAGGTTGGTTAAGGTTAGTTTTTATGGAAAATATATTTTCTCCTCTAGCACAGGCCTTGTATCTCTTTTCTAAATTATTCACGACCATATTTATATTTTTGGACATTATTTTATATTGCTTCTAATTCTTCACATCTTTCTTTTTGCAGGTCAGGAGAAGCTTATGTGGCTACATTGGAAATTTCACTATACTTAACCCTGACCTTCTAGCTGGTTACATTAGGAGTAGGTCTAGTTGCATTCTAGTTTCCCTTTTACACTCATCGTGCACTTTCTATCCTTTAGTATTTCTTTCGTTTTCTTACATTTTCTTGAATGTTTCTTTTTAATTTTCTATTTCCTTTATTCTTTTTATCTTGATCTCTTGTTTTCTCATGTATTTTGTTTTTTGTTTTCTTTAATAAGACTCTACATGAAAACTACTTTGTTTGGCTCAAAAAGAAATGTGGTAAATCTTTAAAAGGGAAATTGTGACAATGATAAATTCTTGGCTAATCTGTAATCCTCTTCTTTTTCACGGTTTATATACCTTTTAAAGTCAATAACTTCTAGATGAAAAATATGAATCATTTCTAACGGAAATCCTTTGGTCAAACTACAAATATTGTATCTTTATCAGGATCTCAATTCCTAAATTAGCCTTGTAGTGAATGGTGTCATTTGATCTGTCGACTCAATTGAGTAGAGAAGGGAAAGGAGAAACTTTTAAAAAAGGAATATTAACTTCAGTTATCTTTCAAGTCCCTTAAACAAGGAAATATGGAAAATTAAATAAGTTGGGATCCCTCTTCCACCGATGATACAAATGTCTAGTAAATACTTCAAGCATATATTTCAAATTAATAAAGGTTGAAGAAGAGAAAGGATTCCTACATAGAGACGTAAAGAAAGCAACTTCACTGGGGTACTAAATAGGCCTGCTAGCAGTGAAGCAATGCTTATGATTCCTTGAGGTGATTTCGTCATGTTATTGCATGCTCATTGGTAGTAGAGAAATATAATGGAATGCATTTAACTTTGATTATCAAAAGTTTGGCATACTTACTATCCTTATCCCTTATCGAAACAGTGGAGATATGTCTAGTCTTGTAAATGTGTTTGAATCTAAGAAAGGAAGAGAATAGGCTATATTTTTAACCGAGATAAGTGGCAAATATAGGGTAATCTACATGGTGAATCAATATTTCCTGAGATACTAAGACCTTGCACTTAAGGGAGAACCTAAATAGAGAAGTTGTAGTTCTACCAATGTGTCACAAAATGTTGACATTGCATCAACACCCTCCAAAATTTTCCCTACACTTGAATTTTGGAGAATATTGAGGATATTACGATCTATCATGATATGTCATTTAATGGTTGGTTGATGTTTATCTAATCCCTTAAGTCTTATTCTTATATTTTAAGTGTCAAATTCACTTTCTCATACATATACGTCCATGATGAATTGATAAATGCATTCTTTCTATGCAAGACTAGATAGGCATTGTGCATCTCCTCAAAGTACGGCTTGCACAATCTCTGGAAAAAGTTCTTGCGCAAAGTTTAGTACTGTGAGTTGCATATCCCATGCTGATAGTTCATGAAAAACATTGTTTGACATTCCCCCTTCACTTTGGTTGTAATTGTAGTACTATTCCAGTGAGTTTTCTCAACTATCACTTTTGCACACTTTTTCTCAAGTACAATTGTTGCTTTTACTTTTGAGGATCTATTTTTTTATTCCTTTCACTTTGAGTGTCGTTTTCACTTTTTATTCACTCTAGCATGTGTCACACCTTCACGCATCACTAGATCCTTCTTTGGCATAATCTTCCACATTATATGGTCTAATATATCATAAGTGTTGGAATAAGGAATTACGAGGAGGGGTGAATTAGTAATTAGTGATATTTTAAAACTTTAATCTCAATACTCTTATTCACTCTTGTTAATTACTTATATGATAATACTTAAAACAGCATAGATACAATAATGTAAATCATTCAAATGAGCACAAAATCCATCAATTTGAGCAGAAAAAACATATTGACATAGGTATTTTTACATGGAAAACCAATGGGATAAAACCACCAATATGTTTGTTATTATGATGTAAATTAAGCACCTAAGTTAATTACATCAAGTTGTTTGTCAGCACCCACTCACAGGAGGCCCCAACACCCTAAATATAGCAAGCCACTACTTTCCAAGAGGCACAAACCTCTTACGAATGTAGTTCACTACCTATTATAGCCACTATTTTTCTTTACATGAAAATTTCAAATTGAAAAAAGAGTCCTCAACAAATGCTTAGAATGTAAACTTGATCACTTGTTCTACCCAACACTTTCCCTTATTCTCTGTAATTCCTCTTTGCACTACCCTCTTCACTGCTCAACCATCTGTTTTCACGGCCCTCAACTACTCTATATATTTTTTAACTCTCGGCCCAATAACTCTTTAGACCATGCACTCCCATACAACACCTCACACTCAATTCTATTGAACACAATAATTTTTCATTCCCACCATTGCAAAATTGCACTCACATTAAACACTAGGAGTGGGATTTGTTCAATCAACAACTACAATTGCATTAAACATGGTGTGGACACCTGATAATTCTCCTCGCTAGGAGTTAATTCGAAGTTTCGACATAGTTATTTCTTAACTTCCCATAGAGATCAAAGTGTACTTGAAGATGTGGCTTCTTGTGCTCTATAATTAGAGCTTCTGCTCTATAATTAGAGCTTCTGCTCTATAATTAGAGCTTCTGCTCTTACTCATAATTCAATTACTTCTTTATTGTGTGCAAGGTAGATCATATGTGGCTTGTTCTTGTTCAAGACAGGCTCCATTAACTCATTTTAAGCAATTGTGCTCCTTCCTATCTCTAGATAGCACAATTCTACAGTTTTCATTAACTTAATGGCACCAACCCTATTGTGTGCATTTAGTCAGCTATTGACTCATCCATACCCTGAACTCCAAATCCCAGGCTCACAGTGCTATGCAAACACATGAGAGTACCATTTTAAACATTCATTGGGCCCCTACTCTTATACATATTCAACTATAGACTTAGAGACCTAGATTCCCTGGTGCCCTGATATTTTCCTTCAATATCATTTCTTAATAATTATGGGCTCGTAGGCTTCCATCCTAACCCACTTAAACTTAGCACATTTTAAATATATACACATTGATTTAATATATAGCCCAAGGCCCTTGAGATGTTTTCCCACAACGCCATTTTTTCATTATAATTAGTCAGAAGGCTCCCCTTTTCACACAACCCATTGGCCATCAAAACATTTGAAATCACTAAAAAACCAATTTTTGGGTGTGCCTTTCATCTTTTGATGGAACTGTCAAATGTGGGCAAAATATTTTGTCACCCAACTCTGTTACTTTCCATAAAATATCAACACTTCATCCTTTTAACTTCATGCCCTTGGTCATAGTCACTACATGTGCCTTTGTTCTAGCGTTATGTCTATAGCCCTCAATCCTTGCATAAAACACTAACCCAAAACCATACATGCCTGTAACTTCTTATGAAATGAAATTGCGTACACCTTACAAGCTTTTGAGTTTCCGAGCTTCTGCGCTTGCATGCAATCTCCACTAGTTGTCAACTGGCTTCGGGGATTTTGGGATTTCGAGCATTTTTCTTGCTACCCCAGCTCAATATTGTCTCGTAGCACTTATAAATAAATTTTTGGACTCCTGAGCACTGCAACTATGACTTGCAACAAATTTTGATTCATGGGACCATTTACAAACTTTAGCATACCATTCAAAATATCGATCAAAGCACTTTCCAATTATGCCACCTCTACAAACATCTAATAAACATGTAAGGCATAATCTCCTCCAAAGTATGGGTCTCCCAACCATAATAGTCATATTTTTATGGCTTCTCCACTAAGCTCGATACTATGATGATTCTCCACAGGAGACTACAGAAACCATGGAACTCCCCCTGAGCTACACACCAAAATTGAGTTGGTTGACATCACTACCAACATACTGAGTTCCACCAACCATTTGGAAAATCCAACTTCCCAACCATCTCCCCCTTTAGCATTGATAGAAATATGCCAATCTCCCCCCAAAACTAGACATTGTTTTCTCCATCGTTGTTCTTCCCCTTGGGCTTTAATAAACTTCTCCCCCTTTAATATCAATGGCAAAGGGTGCTGCCAAAATCTCCCCATAAAACATTGCATTCTACTCTTCAATTGATCTAATAAGCTAAGTAGTTGCAATCACTCATTGTAACTGAGGAATTTTGGTGGAGGAGTCACAACTCTTATCTACTATCGAAGATACACAAAGGATTCTCTTGTCAGTGGATTAGTGAAAATGCTTGTGAGTTTCTCTTTAGTGGCCACATATTCAAGTCAAAAAAAATTAGCATCAACTTGTTATCTTAAGAAATGAAACTTGATAGGAATGTGCTTCGTCTTTGAGTGCATGACAAGTTTCTTAGAAATTTAGATAGCACTAGTGTTGTCACACATAATTGGAATTATATCAGTCATTTCTACCTTAATTTCCTTCAAAATATGCTTCATCCAAGAATTTGTGACAAGAAAGTGGTAGTTGAAATATGATTTTCTTCCTTTTTTATAAAGAGATGGATCTTTTTTTCTTGTTGACCCAAGATACTAAGAAATCTCCTAAAAATAATGTTGCACCAAAGGTGATCTTCCTGTCATCAATAATTCTTTCATAATCAGCATTAGTATAGGCCTTTAATTTAAACTCTCCACTCCTGGCATACCATAGCCCATAGTCTACTTTTCCTTAAAAGTATTTTAAAATTATATTTACAGCAATGACATGGCTTTCATGGGGGTAGGCTTGAGATATGGCTACCAAACCTACTACTTGCATGATGTATGATCTAGATGTTGTGAGGCAAAGTAGGATTCCAATCATCGACCTGTAGATTGTTTGATTATAGGAGGTGTCTCATCTTCTTTACATAACTTACAGCTTATAACCATAAGGGTGCTAACCAGTTTGCAATCTTCCAATCCAAATTTATTCATTGTTTCACGCAATTACTTGGATTAGGAGATGAAAATTCCCTCCTTGAGTGCTCAAAATGTCTTAAGATATATGCCTATGATATTTAATGCAAAAACATTAGCCATTAAAGAGATGACTGACCTAAAAGTTCTCATCTTCCACTCTGCAGTTCTTTTTAAACTGCCCCCTTCACTTCCCAACCAGATCTTGTCATGAACCTCAACTACTCTATATATTTGTTAACTCTTGGCCTGAGTTAGTGTTCAAACTTTACAGTCCCATATAATTCCTCACACTTAACCCTATTGCTCATAATAATTCTACATCCCCACCATTGCAAAACTACCATAAAAGGTTTGGTTCTATTGCTGCATAAGGAACAATGTTATCTTTTCTAGCCATTACTCTACCTTTCATGTTTCCTCATGGAATGCACCAACATGGCTACCCATGATGTGTAGGACAAGTCTGCATGTTTAATCTCGTAACTGAAAGAGGGCTCTCAATTTTTCCATTGCGTTTAATTTCCTTATCTCTACACTCACATTAAACATTGGGAGTGTTAACACTCAGGTTGTTCCCTTTAACTCCTAAGGGAATACAGCCGAGGTAACCACTAACCAATCTTTGGGTTACAGGTCCTAGCCTACCTGTAACCAGAGAGGGCTCTCTCTTTATGATCTAACTTTGTTTATATGATGTTTTAGGCTAGCTATGATGCACAAGGTTTTGTTTTGAATTTGCTGGATGATGATTTCAGTCAGAACAGGTATATTTTGCAGGGTGATCTAGGCCATTGGGCATGGAGTCAGTGATGTTTGATTGCTTGATATGTCTGTATTGAAACAACGGTGATGCTACAGAGCCAGATAAGTGTCTAGGGAACAATTCTTTAAATCTGTAATTTGATGGGACGTAATCAGGGCGTGAAAGGCAACTAAGGATCTTTTACTAAACTGATATGGGGAACAGTGGGAACATTACTTAGGAGCATTGAAGAATTCCTGGATAACATTCATAATTATAGAATGGATACAAACATGAGCAATTAAGAATTCATCTCCATGATTAATTCTGAAGAAAACATTTTCAACGACAGAGATTAAGCACGGGGTGTAATCAAACATTTCCTGTATTATTCTTTTTCTCTATTGTTAGACTGGTGAAACACACATATGATTCAAGGAAACATAAGAAGATAAAACATAGTTTGAGAAAATGTATTGTTCCATTAGACAGCACAAGAATTCTATAACAGCACGCAGAGCATCATTGAGACATCAAGCATTCAGGAGATAATGAGCTTTTCCAGCCTTTGACATTAGATCATCTGAAAATATACAATATATTGTCTTAGAAAGAAAATCACCAACCACAAATACGTTGCCAGGGGAGGTATATATACAAAATTTAGATCAGAAAATATCTAGCTCATGAATTAATGGCTCATAAATACTGTGCCAACTCCTGGAGAATTGCAGCTGAGAGAATAAATGCTGTAATAACTGCTTAGTGTATTAGCTGTCCAGAATTATCAGAGAACTTTGACTTTGTGACATATTGAGTCGGCTGGAGCCGTATTGCCCAAAATCTGCGCCTTTCATTTGGCTTGGCTTGCTGTCGTGGTATTTACACTGATTCATCTTTTTTGGCCGCTTTGCATGCTGTCCTGATTCTGTTTTTTGACTTTGGTTGAGCTGAAGTGGACTAGGGCTGACTAAACTGAGATTACTGAGGAAAATTTGCAGCATTTCCTGTCACCAATCTTCCTTGGGCAATTGGTGTCTTCGTATCTTTATCAAGGTTTCATCTGCCTCTGTATATCTGTAAAAATTTGGTGGCACCTCAAATAAGTGATTAATCTCATGCTCAATGTAGAATAGATTTTCAAGCTTGTCATTGAAGCTCTGTTGTGATGGAGGTCCTGTTTCTTCAGAAGTACTTTCGGATGTTGTGATCTGATTTTCAATAAAATTTGTCATCCTCGTAGCATATTGCTCACGGGGGAGCAACCTTCCCGTGCTGGTCAGTAGGTTGGGCAATCCCTTGTCTTGCAGTGCCCTCATTTTGAGCTTGTATTCATCCACCTCAGTCTGCATTTCATGACATTTTCTCACTACAGTTTGTACAAAATTTCTGATGGTCAGCACCTTTTTAGCTGTGAGGACAGTATCTGTTCTATTGATGATGTTAAGGGCTGCCAGCTCCTCCTTGGTCTAATTGTTAAGGAAATTTATCATCCTGTTGGCCTGCTCCGGCCTATTCCCTAGTGCTGTTCTAGCTTTCTGGCTCTCAATTTGTGCTTGGCCAATTAATTCCATTTGTTCATGCACTGTTTTGATTGACTTCCATTGTCTGGTAAGGGAGTGGTCAATCCGGGCCAACAAAATCCTTTTTATTTCTGCCAGAGTATTTTCAAGTTTCAGTTCTTTCTCTAAGGCCTTTATTTTGTCTTTGAGGGCCTTAATCTCTCTGGTCTACTCTGCTACAGTCATCTTTGATTTGTCATACTTAGCTTCCAGCTCTGCCAATTTCTCCTTGGCTTGTTTGATCTCTGTCGCCTGAAGCTCCAGCTCTTTGATAACTTTTGTCAATTCATCCATGTTTAAGCTGGACTCAGGAGTTGTTGTTGTTGCTGTCGCCGCATCTGTTGTTGCTGTAGCCGTTGCAAGGGTTGTTGCTGCCTCTGTAGTTGTGGCAGTGGTTGAGGTAGTCTGAGGAGGTTGGGAGGTTGATTCTCCCTATTTGTCTAGCAGTGCCCCTTCTAGCTCCTTCTCCAGATCAATAACTCTTTGATTCAACTGCATTATTAGGTCCAATTGATCTTCAGACTCCTTTTCTTTTTACAATTCTGTTGTTTGAGGGTGCTCAGTAGGAAGCAATTTTAGTCTTTTCTTCAATGTAGCAATATCATCCTCTTTCTTTTTCATAAGGGCCCTCCCACCCTTAAGATCCTTAGGATCATGTCCTAATTCCACAATGATGTCCTCCAGTGTTTTGATCCTGTTGTCCTTGGCCGTGGAGGACATTCTCTCCAAATCTAGCTGAGTGTTGGTGTTCTTCAGTGATCCTTTCAATTCATGGGCCATTGTGGCCCTATCTACCAGTGTGGCATAGACCATTTCCCCCATTTTCTTATGCAGCTCTATCTGATCCATGGGGTGAATGTCTTTTGCCATAACTTCTAGCTTTGTTTTTACAAAATATGCAGCTGAGTGAGGCTGCGGTACCTTGGGTTTGAAATGGCTGAGGATTATCTTTTCCTCTTGGATATCATATACTGACATCAGCCTCTCTTGTTTAGTTGGTGTTGCTTTGAGGAATTGTTTGTATACCTCCACTCTTAACAGCTCATTTTGTGCCTTTATCTCTTTGAAGGAAGCCTTGGTACTGGAAGGCTTCTTGCTCTACTGAGTGGAGGAGGACACCTCCATGCCAAGCTGTACTCCTTGCTCTTGTTGAAAAGAGCTTGTCGCTGTCTGCTGGCTGTCTCCTCCTTCTTTCCTTGGGCTCTCAAGGATTTCCTCGCTGATTTCTTCTATGACCAGAGAATCAACCCTTTGTCTTTTGGCTTCGGGTTGCTGAGAGGATCCACTAGCAGGTGTGGACTCTTCTCGGTCCCGTTTCTTGCCCCTTTCCTCATGTGCATGTGTCTGCAAGGCAAGCACTATTGGTGCCTCTGTTTTTGGTGGAGGGGTTTGCTCTTGTTGCTGCCCAATTGAGGAGGCAGGATTTTCTTTCACTACTTCTTCTTCAGCACCCATTATTCCCTTGCCTTTTTCTGTAACTGATGCTAATGTAGATGGCACCTGGGTGACTGGTGCAGCTGCAGCAGTGGAGGTACCTTCTCCAATTGGATGCGGCTGCTTGAAATTTACCTGCTGCACAGAATCTAAGTCAAGAGGTTTTTCCAAATCCTTGACATTTCTTTCCATTATTTCTTCTTGAGTTAGTTCCTCAATTAGTGTGCCTTGCAACCATTCTTGTTGGTTGGCATACTACTCAATTTGTGGAATTTTACAGTGCTTATACCCTACCAGCCTGTACTTGACTCTTCTAGCACTGATGAAGCCTTCGGGGTCATAAGGGACCCACCAGAAGCTTCTTGATAGCTTGTATTTATCTTTGAGAATTTGATCAGCCTCTTGCCAACCCTCTTTCTTATTCATGATAAAGGGGCCCAGGTGGCCTTTGAACTTGAGATGGGCTTTCTTCTTGGCACTATGAAAGTGGGTGAGGTCAGAGTTAATGATCTGCCTATAATATTCCAAGGCAAACATTCTCATCGGTACATATCTTGGGAGCCTATATGGACAGAGCTCACAGCCATAGATTTTGATGACTGTGTGATTTTGGTATAGGTACCAATCACCTATTTTATAGTTCTTGGACAGCTGCAGAGTTTTCTGGATTTCAAATGACAGTCTGGGAGGAGGGGATCTCATCAATAGGCAAGAGACCGGGTAGACAAATTGGTCGATAAATTCACAGTATGAATATGGTGAATCTTGGACTTGGTGGAAAACTGATGTCCAAAAGATGACAGACATCCTTTCTCCCCTAGAATCCAGCTTCTTGATAGGGCATTGAAAGGCCTTGGATTGATAACACATGAACAAGTGGTAGATATATGATGAATATTTGAACACACCCTCCCTGTCCACTTCCAAGAGTTGGTCATGTATTTTGTTGGCTATAAATTTAGCAAAGTTATATTTGTAGGCGGGAGGCTGGCCTGGGCTGTAAGCAGCTAATAACACCAGCACTGTCTCATCAACATGCTCACTGGTTTTGTAGCCCAACACATAGGATATCATGTCAACCAGGAGTTTGCCTTCATCAGTGAAATGGACATGCAAGAAAGGAGGTGGCCCTGTAGGCTGGCGGTCAGGTCTCATGAATGTCTTGGTGACCTTCTCAATGTCAGCAGTGGAAAGTTTGGCACCTGCATCCAGTAAATAGTTCATGGAGAAGGGAAACAGCAGCTGAGTTTGCTTGAAGTTGAGCATTTGGTTGATGGATTCAGGATTGATGTGGAAGAGTATGCTCCCAGATGGAGAGTTGACAGTTCTCTGAGTTGGATCATAATTCTCATCACATAAGCGGATGATTTCTGGAAAAATATTGACAGACGGGAGGAAGTAGTAAGGCAGATTGGACTCCCATATCCCATACATGTCTTTGTTGCTCAAGTAGTTGTCTCTCAATTGGCGAAAGGTCTGCAAATGGTTGTTGTCAGCCACAAGATCCTGGATGAGGTAATCTCTGTCAGCAAGAGGCATGGCCTCAAGCTCCTTGTTTGGTGGATTTATGGGGGCAACACTGAGAGCTGATGGTGCAGCCATTGTATAGCCTTCAGGTGCTATCATTAGAATGCAGCTTCTAAGTGTAGCAGTTTGAATATGATAGCTTGTAAGACTTTTTAGAAGTAAGGTGGCAGACTAAATGTAGATGAGGCCAGACTTATCTTTTTAGAAGGAGCAACTTGGATGAGTAGACTTGACTCTGATTTCTTCTGGTGAATTCACAGGAATTATGGACAGTGAGGGTAAATTGCAGAGGGGAGCAGGATTATAACCTGGTGTAATGAAGTTTTTGAATTATACGCTCAGCAAAAGGGAACAATGTCGGGGAGTTGGGGAGGGTAAATCGAAAATTAGGTCCGAGAATGACTATACAACAGTGAATTTTGAACAGGGAGGCGCTTTGGATTATTTTGGGCCAACATTTGACCGAACAACACCATCTAATTTAAGAGTTATCAGGTGATTCAGTGGAGAAATTTTACAGAGAAATGGTAAGAACACAGCAGATGGGTTGGTTTGGCAAAATAATTGGATAAATTAGCGCCGAGAGCTGTCGGGTTGATCGATGGGTGAAGAATGTAGTTGAATTTTGCAGGTGGCGGCATCCAAATCTTTTGAAATCGAAATATGGAGGCAATTTCGGCGTAAACAGGCAAAAGAGCTCCCTCACCTTTCCAACTAAAATGACCAAAAATGGTCCATTTTCGCGTTTTTAACAATAAATTTGGCGGATATGGAATTTTGGCACTTTTTCGCGACGACGTCAGCATGACGTCATCAGCGGGCCCCGGGTACGGATGGTGACATGGATGCTGAGTTGGATGCCAGCGTGGCGGGACAAGGTGGAGGAATGCGGAGGTGGCAAGATGGCGTGGAGGGTGACGCGGCACAGTGGCGGGGGCCTTGGGCTTGACGTCATCATGACATGGGGTTGACGCAACAGGGGTGGCGGTTTGCGGGAGGGCGGTTTCTAGTCTCCCTGCACCGCCTTTGGGGAAAGGTGGTATTGGGGAGGGGGGCTCCGAACAACCCAAGCGACCGACGCGTGTCCTGCGTACGAGAGCAAAACCACCCGCTCCCGGACGCTAAACAACGGCACATCCACCGCCCAGATTACCCGCCCACCATTGTATCAGGGGCGGCGGGAGATCAACGGTTGGCGGTCGCTCCGACACAGTATGCATGTTTGCTGTGGGACCCGACTGATAGTTAAATAATATTTAAATGCAGCGGGCTTTAGACCTTAGTCATGGTGGGTTTTTTGGGGGTGTTTTTAAATAATGGATGTGGTTTAATGCAAAGGGTTCAACTGCGGCAGTGGATTTTCAAAGGTTTTTCGGGTGAATGATGGGTAAGGGTTTAGTTGTAGGTTATTAATCTAACCAGGGGTTAGATTAATTCCAAAGTAAGGGTTGACTAGAGTCCCTGATGGACTAATGTCTCCCATGAGAATGCTACTTAGCTATAATGCTAAGGGGGGGATATTTACATATTTTTTGGGTTTTTTGCAAAAAATGATATAATAGTAGGGGGAGGGGGAACACTTAGGGAGCTATATAGTAAGTTTAGAAATTAATATGGTTTTGGGATGTTAAAGAGGAACTGAGAGCTAAGTTTAATGAGTAAACTTAGATTTAGAAGCAGATGAGAGTGAAGGATGATTTTACACAAGAAATGTGGCTTCTTTTCGGAGAAGGAGGTAACAACTTGACATGAAATTCACAAATGAGAAATGTAAGGAGGACTGTTTAGGCAGATCCTACAGTCCTCAAGGGGATGTTAGTAAGAAAACTTTTGAAGGGAATGAGGGAAGTTAGTGATGGTTTGGTAGTTTGCCAAATAGGCCATTGCTCTTGTCTTTCTCTTATTGGTGAGATCAGATATGATTTTCATATATCATGTGTTTAGATCTTGTTTTCTGCAACCTTTAATTACCTACCCTACCTAATATGCCTAACATTCTTTCTTCTTTTGGATGGGTGCACTTAGCCTTGCAAACCCTGATAATCCTTTTTTTTTTGTTGCTGCCCTCCTATCTAAGTCTACCCTTATGTCTTCCAAGAGCCCAGATTAAGTAGTTGGGCTCCTTCCTTTCTCTATCCAACTAGTCATCTGCCAAGCTTGAACTGTTTGAGCAGGTACTTTCTCTCTAGTCTAGAACATGCAATTTAAAACATGGTATGGCCCAGCTTGAACTGTTGGACCATCCATCAAGATAGCAGTGGCATTTTGGCTTAGCCACTTTCATGGTCTTTATTTGGGGTTCATTTCATTTATTTTTCCTTTTGACCAGTTCATTTTCTTACCTTTTGATTATTCTTTTAAGGCATACCCTCTTTACATTTTTAACTATCTGTTTCTTTCACAAAAATGGAACCTTAGTACCACGGAAGATGAACATTTTTGGCATTTCCACTGTCAATCATGAAAAATGAAAACCCATTGGTATAGGAGGCTAACAGTGGCTCCACTTGGGGATGGCTTTTCCAGATGAAAAGCCAAGAACAACAGGTCAGATTGCCTTATTTCTCCATTCTTGCTGCAGTCTAAATTTTCCGGTTGTTGGAGAATATTGATCCGGATCTTAGATAGTTGTGTGAAGTAGCCACTGAGCTGATTTGATGTGAAATTACAGCTCTGTTTTTTACCTGTTTCTTTGAGTTCTCTTCATCACCTTGATAGTTTCCAAGTGTTTTCTCTTGCTTTCCAATGATAGGATCAAAACATATTCCAAAAAATGGTGCAGTACCCTGATCTTTCTCAAAATGTGCTTCACTTGGTGCTTTATTTATCTGCTGTAAATGAAAATACTGGGAATACAAATATTTATGTACAATATATGACTGTGCAGTGTTTGATCAAAGGGGGTCAAAATAATGCTTGAGCATCCTCCCATTGACTGGGCCTTCCTCAGTGTTTGAGCCATCCAAACTCTTTAGAAAATAGGTGTTATTACCTTGTACGACATAAATGACATAAGGCCCCTTCCATAAGAAATCAAATTTACCATGTTTCCCTTTGTCCTCCCTCCTGGAATCCCATCTCAGCACTTTGTTTCCTAAAAATAAGTCTTCATCTTTGGTTCTTTTGTCAAATATTCTTTTGAGCTTTTCTTGCAGTACTTGGGTTCCTTGATAGACTTCCTCTCTCGTTTGCTGTAGGTGAATTGTCTGATTGATCCTTCTTTGGATGTCATTGGGCTCAGCTTGTATTTCTTGCAGCAACTTGATTACAGGAATACCTAAAGATGAAGGAAACCTTGCTTCCATTCCATAAACCAGTTCATATGGACTTGTGCCAATGGACCTCTTAGTAGTCAGTCTGTCTGCCCACAGTGCATTCACTAACTTCTTATGCCAACTCTTTTTGTTTTCCTCCAAAACTTTCTTGATGATGTTGATGAGGCTTTTATTTGAAGACTCAGCTAAGCCATTACCTTGAGGATAGTAGGCAGTGGAATGACCTAAGGTCATATGATATTTGTGACAAAAGTTGATCATTTTTTTGGACTTGAAAGCAGCAGCATTGTCTGTAATAATTTTGTCTGGACAGCCAAACCTGGACAAGATGTTGGTTTCTAGAAATTGTATAATAATGGAGTCATTGGCTTGCCTACAAGGGATGGCTTCTATCCATTTGGTAAAATAGTCTGTAGCAGTCAGAATCCACCTATGCTGGCTAGAGGATGGAGGGTGAATTTCACCAATAAAGTCTAAACCCCATTGCTGGAATGGTCTCTCAGTTGAAACTGGTTTGAGTGGTAAAGGAAGAAAATTTCTCTTGCCTTCAAAAATTTGGCATTTGTGTCAAGACATTACAAATTTTCTCACATCAGTAAACAAGGAAGGCCAATAAAATCCAACCCTTAGGATTTTATCAGTTGTGGATTTACAGTATAAGTGTCCTCCACAGTCACCTGCATGAAATTCTTTGAGGACATTGTCAGTTTCATCCAATGTTAGGCAATTAAGTAAAATTCCTTCGTGATTTCTCCAAAACAAAACATTGTCTATGATACAAAACTTTGATGCTTTCATTTTCAAGAACCTTTTCTTGGTTCTGGACAACCCTGGAGGAGCTTGCAGGTTTAACAATACAAAACATATATCAGCATACCAGGGAGATTGCATAAAGGCTTGGTTGATCTGTGGAGTCGCCATCTCCTGTTCGTTGTCCAGTTCATTACTGTTAAGGGCTTGAAAGTTGGTTTCAGTCATCAGCGTGGCTAGACCTTGTCCTTTTATTACTTTGGTAGGCTTTATTTCGATGTCATATTCTAAGATATTGGCAATCCATTTACCCCTTTTGCCTTCAATTCCTTCTTGGGTTAGAATGTCTTTAACCACTGCATTAGGGACATAAGTAATTATATGAGAGTACAGGATGTAGATTCTAAAGTCCTTGATGGCTTTTACCAATGCATAGGCTTGTTTTTCCATGATCTGATATTTTAAGGGAGCATCTTTAAGGGCCCTACTGAAAAATGCAATGGGTTTTTCACATCCTTGGTCATCTTTCTGTAACATAATAGTAGCAATTGTATGCTCAGATGCGAAAGAAAAAATGATAAAATCTCTATCAAACCTAGGGCTTGTTAGGACTGGTGTGTTTGTCAATGCTCTTTTAATATCCTCAAAGGCTTGTCTAGCTTCCATTGTCCATTTGACCTTGGAATCCTTTTTCAACATATTGTTTAACAGCCTTATGAGCTCAGCCAAATTAGGAATAAACCTTCTCAAGAAGTTGATCTTTCCTAAAAATCCTTGTAGTTCTTTGATGTTCCTTGGATGGGGAACCTGAAGGATAGCTTGAATTCTGTCAGGATCAATCCTAATACCATCTCTTGAGATTATGTGCCCTAAGAGTTTACCTTCCTCCAGGCCGGACAGTGATTTATTTGGATTCAAAGATATGCCATATCTTCTACAAATTGTGAAAACCTACCTCAAGTGTTCTAAGTGTTCTTGATCTGAGTTTGAAAAGGCGGTAAGGTCATCGAGATAGACAACTAGGAAATCATGGATTTCTTTGGCAAAGGCAATATCCATTGCTCTTTGGAATGTGGCCCCTGCATTTTTAAGCCCAAAAGGCATTTTGACATATTTGAAAGTCCCCCATGATGTTGTAAATGCAGTTTTGTCTTGATCATCTGGGTGTACTAGAATCTGATTGAATCCATAGAATCCATCTAATAATGAGATCCTAGAGGCTCCCACTATCCTTTGTAGGATATGATCCATTTTTGGTAAGGGGTAATGGTCTTTGAGGGAGACGTTTTTCAAATTTCTTAGGTCAACACACAGTCTGATCTCTCCTGTCTTTTTTCTAGTAGGCACTAGGTTTGAAACCCATTCTGAGAACCTGATTGGAGCAATGATTCATGCTTCATACATATGTTTCACTTCCTTTTCAATAAGGGGAAGGAGCACCGGGTTGACTCTTCTAAGTTTTTGTTTAAAAGGTTTTTGGTTTTCTTTTAAAGGTACAGTATGCTGGATGACTGAGGTATCATAAGATTTGAGGTCCTCATAGCTCCAGGCAAAGACATCTTGGAACTCTTTAAACAACTCAATGTATTTCAATTTCTGATCAGGTGGTAATGCTTTAGATAACTTTATCATTTTGGGATTTTCTGTAGTTCCAATATTACAATCTTCAATTTCAGCATTCAGTGGTTGCATTTTTGGTTTTCTTGAGATATCATTTGAATCAAACAGATCCTCCAAAGGGGTTAAACCTGTGGGCAGAAAATTATCTTTTAGCTCAATTACCTCTGCTTCTGTTTCAGCCAGTTCATCTCCATCTAGTTGTTTCAATTCCTGTATAGTTTCCTTGTTAAAGGTGGTAGGATGAAAAACTAGACTAGCTCTTTCAGCTGATATTTTCTGTGTAATTGTGTATGCTTGTGGTTGATCATCTCTAGTGCTAGTATCAATGTTCATGCTGGAAAATTCTTCTTTTAAAGTGAGGAAGTTATTTATCTGTGTATCACTCTCGAAGACTTGCCAATTCTTGATGTTATCCGGAACTGCAGGTCTATGTTTGATTTCAGCAGTAAAAGTATGATTGGGTTTGAAAGGCATCTTGCAAGTGCTGGCAAAGGTTGCCAAGCTATGAGCATGTAGATTGAGTTCTCTAGAAATTTTAGTCAACTGTGATTGTGAGAAGGTATCAAGTACCCGTATAGCTGCTCCTTTATAAGCTCTTAACCTTAGATCATTCGTTATAAAGTTTCCTTTCATCTGTTGTATGATCAGATCTGAATCTCCTGAGATTGAAACTTTGGTTGCACCCAAATTTTTTATGAGTTTCAGACCTAACAAAAGGGCCTCATATTCAGCCATATTGTTTGTGCATCGAAATTTTAACCTGTATGCATGACCCTCAGCCTGGTCATTGTGCATATTGTGGATCCAGACTCCTGCCCCAGCTCCTAACTTGTTTACAGAACCATCAAATTCTAAGTACCATAAGGTTTCATGATCAAGATTTGGATTGAGGTTTTTATAAAATTGTATCATGGGAAGATTGATTTCTTGCAATTTGCTTGATAGATCATGCTCCTTCTTTATATCAGTTATGCCTAAAGTGTTTTGGTGTTGGGGGGCAAATTGTTCATTTAATCCCTCTGTCTGTGCTACCATTACTAGTTCAGAATAAGCTTTATTGCAGATGTCAGTATTATAGAGAATAAATGAATCCATGTCAGAGTGTATTGAATAGATTGGGAAGTTTTGGGGCTTCTCTTGACTGCTTACCACATATTTCATCAATGTTTCTCGGTATAATCTCTTTGGCTGCCCAAAGACTGAAATGGTAGCATAGGACATGTCTAATTGCAAAGATCCTTGGAGTTTGACCCCCCAGGATATGGACAAGAGCATACCATACTTAGGAGGTATGTCAGCTACTACTACATCCATCAAATTTTTTTTGGTTGGGTATTGGACCAGGGAGACACATAAGTCTTTAATCAATCCTAAGCACCTGACTTGGCTTGAATCAAATGAGAATAGATCTTTATAAGGTCTTGTGATGTCTAGGTCGAGTTTTTCCATTACATATTTGGGCATTAAGTTATGTGAGGCCCCGGAATCAAACATTGCATTGTGTAGAACCTTATCATGAATGTTTAAACTGACATAGAAGGGTGGAACTCCTCCATTTTCTATTTTTCCATTAACCTCAGGGCCAAACAGTAACTCTGGTTGATCATCTAGGACATTCACCGCATCTTTATTGTCTGATACTTGGAGTGAATTGTTAATCTGCTGTCTGTATACTTCATGTTTGGCCAATTCCGAAAGAGGGACTGATATCTTCAGCTTACTTATTTCTGTTTCCAAGTTAAAAGGCTTTTCTATTTGAATCTTGGCATTAAGTGCAGCAGATTTTTCCCTTTCAGCTCGGTTTTCCGTAGTCCTTTCTTCATGGTTGGTATGATTTTGAGTGAACTTGGTACCATATTTATTTTCAGAGGTGGTATGTGACCTTGCCTTTGAAGGATGGGGTGGAGCTAGCTGGTTTTCAGAGGGCTGTTGTTCTGAGATATCCTCCACAGTGACTTCTGTGGTATGTGGGTTTGAGCTGCCAGCTGATTCTGGAAGAACAGTCTTGTCATTGGTCTTTTTTGGCTGCTTACTGTCCCTTGGTTTAAGAGGTTCAGGTACATCTATAGTTCTACTCCTTAGTTTATATTGTTTATGTACCTCATAGACTGCTGCATCATAACCTTCTCTAAAATCAAATGATTCTCCTGACTTAATGTGAAATTGATTGTCATTATAAACCTCTTGATCTTCCTGTGTTAAAAAGACCTGATGTTCACTGTCTAAACCCATTAGGTTGATGTGAGGCTCCTCATTTGGTTCATTAGATGTTGAAGCCTCAGCATAATTTTCTTGGAAAGGAGGTCTAATGTGCTGATCAGGATCAGTCCTCGCAACATTAGAATTTTGATTTTTTCTAAAATTTGGGTTTCTAACATTGCTTGGTTGACCTTCCCATGATGATTTTCTTTCTATGCTTTCCACCCTGTCCCCAAGTCTGTCCATGCCTTTGATGATTGCATCTAGATTTTGCTCAAATGATGAGGATTCTTCCTTAAAAGTGGTTCTTCTTTCAGTTCTTTCCCGATTTCTTTTGGCGATCAGATTTGCCTCTACACTTACAGCTATGTTTTGCATGTCTTCCAGGGTTGTAGGGGCTCTTTCTCTTAATTGATATGCCATATCAGCATCAAACCCATCCAGAAATTTGATTAAGGCAAGATCAGGTGGAGGTCTAAGATTTTGAGGAATGGCATTATAGACAGTGTTGAATCTGGTACAATAGTCTAAGGCAGTTTCTTGTGGTCCTCTCCTTATGGTGTCATATTCAGATAAAATGTGTAGAGGATCTTTTTTCTTTTCCCATCTATTCAGGAAGGAATGATAAAGGGCACCCGAATCAGCTATGGAATTTGCAGCAAGCGCCCTGAACCATGTTCTTACTTCACCCATTAAACTTTGGACAAAAATTTTCATTCTTACGTCATCATCATCTATTTCATAGTTTTCAAAGTAATCTTGCATTTTCTTAGTATGCTGTAAGGCAGTGTATGTATTGGTTCCATCAAAATAGGTGATCTTACTTTGGTAGTCCTGAGGCATAGCCCCAGGATTACCAGGTAGCTGAAGGGGGGCATAACGATTAGCCATATTTGCAGGAATCAACGGGACAACAGGTAGAAGGGGAACAACTGGGACAACAATAGCAGTTTGTGTATTAAGTGGAGGTGTGAATAGTGTATTTTGGGAAGTGGATGAGGAAGAGGGGGAAGACTAGGTTATATGGGGATGAACTGATGGTTTGACCGGTGTTGGGATATAACTCTGTTGAATTGCCTCAGGGCTGGACACAGCAGACTCTTCTGATTCTTTTTGGTTCCTAAGAGTCCTGGGAATCAAATTATGATTGTCGAAGACAGGTGGAGGATTTGGGTCAGGGTTTGACCTGGTATGCCTAGTTCTCTTTTTAGGAGCCAACTTCTGAACTTGTTTTTGGTATTTTTGAGAATATTTTTAGAATTGTTAAGGAACTGCTCAAGTTTTTGGAACCACTATCTAAAGCAGGCAGCAGTTGAAAAATTCGTTCTGTCCCAAGTGGAGTCGCCAATTATGTTAACACTCAGGTTTTTCCCTTTGACTCCTAAGGGAATACGGCCGAGGTAACCACTAACCAATCTTTGGGTTACAGGTCCTAGCCTACCTGTAACCAGAGAGGGCTCTCTCTTTATGATCTAACTTTGTTTATATGATGTTTTAGGCTAGCTATGATGCACAAGGTTTTGTTTTGAATTTGCTGGATGATGATTTCAGTCAGAACAGGTATATTTTGCAGGGTGATCTAGGCCATTGGGCATGGAGTCAATGATGTTTGATTGCTTGATATGTCTGTATTGAAACAACGATGATGCTACAGAGCCAGATAAGTGTCTAGGGAACAATTCTTTAAATCTGTAATTTGATGGGACGTAATCAGGGCGTGAAAGGCAACTAAGGATCTTTCAGTAAGCTGATATGGGGAACAGTGGGAACATTACTTAGAAGCATTGAAGAATTCCTGGATAACATTCATAATTATAGAACTGATACAAACATGAGCAATTAAGAATTCATGTCCATGATTAATTCTGAAGAAAACATTTTCAACGACAGAGATTAAGCACAGGGTGTAATCAAACATTTCCTGTACTATTCTTTTTCTCTATTGTTAGACTGGTGAAACACGCATATGATTCAAGGAAACATAAGAAGATAAAACATAGTTTGAGAAAACTTATTGTTCCATTAGATAGCACAGGAATTCTGTAACAGCACACAGAGCATCATTGAGACATCAAGCATTCAGGAGATAATGAGCTTTTCCAGCCTTTGACATTAGATCATCTGAAAATATACAATATATTGTCTTAGAAAGAAAATCACCAACCACAAATACGTTGCCAGGGGAGGTATATATACAAAATTTAGATCAGAAAATATCTAGCTCATGAATTAATGGCTCATAAATACTGTGCCAACTCCTGGAGAATTGCAGCTGAGAGAATAAATGTTGTAATAACTGCTTAGTGTATTAGCTGTCTAAAATTGTCAGAGAACTTTGACTTTGTGACATATTGAGTCGGCTGGAGCCGTATTGCCCAAAATCTGCGCATTTCCTTTGGCTTGGCTTGCTGTCATGGTATTTACGCTGAGTCATCTTTTTTGGCCGCTTTGCATGCTGTCCTGATTCTGTTTTTTGACTTTGGTTGAGCTGAAGTGGACTAGGGCTGACTAAACTGAGATTACTGAGGCAAAATTTGCAGCATTGCCTGCCACCAATCTTCCTTGGGCAGTTGGTGTCTTCGTATCTTTATCAAGGTTTCATCTGCCTCTGTATATCTGTAAAAATTTGGTGGGACCTCAAATAAGTGATTAATCTCATGCTCAATATAGAATAGATTTTCAAGCTTGTCATAGAGGCTCTGCCCTGATGGAGGTCCTGTTTCTTCAGAAGTACTTGCGGATGCTGTGATCTGATTTTCAATAAAAATTGTCATCCTCGTAGCATATTGCTCACAGGGGAGTAGCCTTCCCGTGCTGGTCAGTAGGCTGGGCAATCCCTTGTCTTGCAGTGCCCTCATTTTAAGCTTGTATTCATCCACCTCAGCCTGCATTTCATGACATTTTCTCTCTACAGTTTGTACAAAATTTCTGAGTGTCAGCACCTTTTTAGCTGTGAGGACAGCATCTGTTCTGTTGATGATGTTCAGGGCTACCAGCTCCTCCTTGGTCTGATTGTTAAGGAAATTTATCATCCTGTTGGCCTGGTCCGGCCTATTCCCTAGTGTTGTTCTGGCTTTCTGGCTCTCAATTTGTGCTTGGCCAATTAATTCCATCTGTTCATGCACTGTTTTGATTGACTTCCATTTTCTGGTAAGGGAGTGGTCAATCTGGGCCCACAAAATCCTTTTTATTTCTGCCAGAGTATTTTCAAGTTTCAGTTCTTCCTCTAAGGCCTTTATTTTGTCTTTGAGGGCCTTAATCTCTCTGGTCTTCTCTGCTACAGTCATCTTTGATTTGTCATACTTAGCTTCCAGATCTGCCAATTTCTCCTTGGCTTGTTTGATCTCTGTCACCTGAAGCTCCAGCTCTTTGATAACTTTTGTCAATTCATCCATGTTTAAGCTGGACTCAGGAGCTATTGTTGTTGCTGCCGCCGCATCTGTTGTTGCTGTAGCCGTTGCAGGGGTTGCTGCTACCTCTATAGTTGTGGTAGTGGTTGAGGTAGTTTGAGGAGGTTGGGAGGTTGATTCTCCCTATTTGTCTAGAAGTGCCCCTTCTAGTTCCTTCTCCAGATCAATAACTCTTTGATTCAACTGCATTATTAGGTCCAATTGATCTTCAGACTCCTTTTCTTTTTACAATTCTGTTGTTTGAGGGTGCTCAGTAGGAAGCAATTTTAGTCTTTTCTTCAATGCAGCAATATCATCCTCTTTCTTTTTCATAAGGGCCCTCACACCCTTAGGATCCTTAGGATCATGTCCTAGGTCCACAATGATGTCCTCCAGTGTTTTGATCCTGTTGTCCTTGGCCGTGGAGGACATTCTCTCCAAATCTAGCTGAGTGTTGGTGTTCTTCAGCGATTCTTTCAATTCATGGGCCATTGTAGCCCTGTCTACCAGTGTGGCATAGACCATTTCCCCCGTTTTCTTATGCAGCTCTATCTGATCCATGGGGTGAATGTATTTTGCCATAACTTCTAGCTTTGTTTTTACAAAATCTGCAACTGAGTGAGGCTGCGGTACCTTGGGTTTGAAATGGCTGAGGATTATCTTTTCCTCTTGGATATCATATACTGACATCAGCCTCTCTTGTTTAGTTGGTGTTGCTTTGAGGAATTGTTTGTATACCTCCACTCTTAACAGCTCATTTTGTGCCTTTATCTCATTGAAGGAAGCCTTGGTACTGGAAGGCTTCTTGCTCTACTGAGTGGAGGAGGACACCTCCATGCCAAGCTGTACTCCTTGCTCTTGTTGAAAAGAGCTTGTGGCTGTCTGCTGGCTGTCTCCTCTTTCTTTCCTTGGGATCTCAAGGATTTCCTCGCTGATTTCTTCTATGACCAGAGAATCAACCCTTTGTCTTTTGGCTTCGGGTTGCTGAGAGGATCCACTAGCAGGTGTGGACTCTTTTAGGTCTCATTTCTTGCCCCTTTCCTCATGTGCAGGGGTCTGCAAGGCAGGCACTGTTGGTGCCTCTGTTTGTGGTGGAGGGGTTTGCTCTTGCTGCTGCCCAATTGAGGAGGCAGGCTTTTCTTTCACTACTTCTTCTTCAGCACCCATTATTCCCTTGCCTTTTTCTGTAACTGATGCTGATGTAGATGGCGCCTGGGTTACTGGTGCAGCTGCAGCAGTGGAGGTACCTTCTCCAATCAAGAGTTACCTGCTGCTTGAAAGTTACCTACTGCACAGAATCTAAGTCAAGAGTTTTTTCCAAATCCTTGACATTTCTTTCCATTATTTCTTCTTGAGTTAGTTCCTCAATTAATGTGCCTTGCAACCATTCTTGTTGGTTGGCATACTGCTCAATTTGTGGAATTTTACAGTGCTTATACCCTACCAGCCTGTACTTGACTCTTCTAGCACTGATGAAGCCTTCGGGGTCATAAGGGACCCACCAGAAGCTTATTGATAGCTTGTATTTATCTTTGAGAATTTGATCAGCCTCTTGCCAACCCTCTTTCTTATTCATGATAAAGGGGCCCAGGTGGTCTTTGAACTTGAGATGGGATTTCTTCTTGGCACTATGAAAGTGGGTGAGGTCAGAGTTAATGATCTGCCTATAATATTCCAAGGAAAACATTCTCATCGGTACATATCTTGGGAGCCTATATGGACAGAGCTCACAGCCATAGATTCTGATGACTGTGTGATTTTGGTATAGGTACCAATCACCTATTTTATATTTCTTGGAAAACTGCAGAGTTTTCTGGATTTCAAATGACAGTCTGGGAGGAGGGGATCTCATCAATAGGCAAGAGACCGGGTAGACAAATTGGTCGATAAATTCACAGTATGAATATGGTGAATCTTGGACTTGGTGGAAAACTGATGACCAGAAGATGACAAACCTCCTTTCTCCCCTAGAATCCAGCTTCTTGATAGGGCATTGAAAGGCCTCGGATTGATAATACATGAACAAGTGGTAGATATATGATGAATATTTGAACACACCCTCCCTGTCCACTTTCAAGAGTTGGTCATGTATTTTGTTGGCTATAAATTTAGAAAAGTTATATTTGTAGGCGGGAGGCTGGCCTGGGCTGTAAGCAGCTAATAACACCAGCACTATCTCATCAACGTGCTCACTAGTTTTGTAGCCCAACACATAGGAGATCATGTCAACCAGGAGTTTGCCTTCATCAGTGAAATGGACATGCAAGAAAGGAGGTGGCCCTGTAGGCTGGCGGTCAGGTCTCATGAATGTCTTGGTGACCTTCTCAATGTCAGCAGTGGAAAGTTTGGCGCCTGCATCCAGTAAATAGTTCATGGAGAAGGGAAACAACAGCTGAGTTTGCTTGAAGTTGAGCATTTGGTTGATGGATTCAGGATTGATGTGGAAGAGTATGCTCCCAGATGGAGAGTTGACAGTTCTCTGAGTTGGATCATAATTCTCAGCACATAAGCGGATGATTTCTGGAAAAGTATTGACAGATGGGAGGAAGTAGTAAGGCAGATTGGACTCCCATATCCCATACATGTCTTTGTTGCTCAAGTAGTTGTCTCTCAATTGGCGAAAGGTCTACAAATGGTTGTTGTCAGCCACAAGGTCCTGGATGAGGTAATCTCTGTCAGCAAGAGGCATGGCCTCAAGCTCCTTGTTTGGTGGATTTATGGGGGCAACACTGAGAGCTGATGGTGCAGCCATTGTATAGCCTTCAGGTGTTATCTTTAGAATGCAGCTTCTAAGTGTAGCAGTTTGAATATGATAGCTTGTAAGGCTTTTTAGAAGTAAGGTGGCAGACTGAATGCAGATGAGGCCAGACTTATCTTTTTAGAAGGAGCAACTTGGATGAGTAGACTTGACTCTGATTTCTTCTGGTGAATTCACAGGAATTATGGACAGTGAGGGTAAATTACAGAGGGGAGCAGGATTATAACCTAGTGTAATGAAGTTTTTGAATTATACGCTCGGCAAAAGGGAACAATGCCGGGGAGTTGGGGAGGGTAAATCGAAAATTAGGCCCGAGAATGACTATACAACAGTGAATTTTGAACAGGGAGGCGCTTTGGATTATTTTGGGCCAACATTTGACCGAACAACACCATCTAATTTAAGAGTTATCAGGTGATTCAGTGGAGAAATTTTACAGAGAAATGGTAAGAACACGGCAAATGGGTTGGTTTGGCAAAATACCTGGATAAATTAGCGCCGAGAGCTGTTGGGTTGATCGATGGGTGAAGAATGTAGTTGAATTTTGTAGGTGGCGGTGTCGAAATCTTTTGAAATCGAAATATGGAGGCAATTTCGGCGTAAACAGGCAAAACAGCTCCCTCACCTTTCCAATGAAAATGACCAAAAACGGTCCATTTTCGCGTTTTTAACAATAAATTTGGCGGATATGGCATTTTGGCGCTTTTTCGCGATGACGTCAGCATGACGTCATCAGCAGGCCCCGGGTACGGATGGTGACGTGGATGCTGAGTTGGATGCCAGCGTGGCGAGACATGATGGAGGCATGCGGAGGTGGCAAGACGGCGTGGAGGGTGACGCGGCACAGTTGCGAGGGCCTTGGGCTTGACGTCATCATGACATGGGGTTGACACAACAGGGGTGGCGGTTTGCGGGAGGGCAGTTTCTGGTCTCGCCGCACCGCCTTTGGGGAAAGGTGGTATTGGGGAGGGGGGCTCCGAACAACCCCAGCGACCGACGCGTGTCCTGCGTACGGGAGCAAAACCACTCGCTCCCCGGACGCTAAACAACGGCACATCCACCGCCCAGATTACCCGCCCACCATTGGATCAGGGGCAGCGGGAGATCAACGGTTGGCGGTCGCTGCGACACGGTATGCATGTTTGCTGCGGGACCCACCCGATAGTTAAATAATATTTAAATGCGGCGGGCTTTAGACCTTAGTCATGGTGGGTTTTTTGGGGGTGGTTTTAAAAAATGGATGTGGTTTAATGTAAAGGGTTCAACTGCGGGGGTGGATTTTCAAAGGTTTTTCGAGTGAATGATGGGTAAGGGTTTAGTTGTAGGTTATTAATCTAACCAGGGGTTAGATTAATTCCAAAGTAAGGTTTGACTAGAGTCCCTGATGGACTAATGTCTCCCATGAGAATGCTACTTAGCTATAATGCTAAGGGGGGGGGGATATTTACATATTTTTTGGGTTTTTTGCAAAAAATGATATAATAGTAGGGGGAGGGGGAACACTTAGGGAGCTATATAGTAAGTTTAAAAATTAATATGGTTTTGGGATGTTAAAGAGGAACTGAGAGCTAAGTTTAATGAGTAAACTTAGATTTAGAAGGAGATGAGAGTGAAGGATGATTTTACACAAGAAATGTGGCTTCTTTTCGGAGAAGGAGGTCACAACTTGACATGAAATTCACAAATGAGAAATGTAAGGAGGACTGTTTAGGCAGATCCTACAGTCCTCAAGGGGATGTTAGTAAGAAAACTTTTGAAGGGAATGAGGGAAGTTAGTGATGGTTTGGTAGTTTGCCAAATAGGCCATTGCTCTTGCCTTTCTCTTATTGGTGAGATCAGATATGATTTTCATATATCATGTGTTTAGATCTTGTTTTCTGCAACCTTCAATTACCTACCCTGCCTAATATGCCTAGCATTCTTTCTTCTTTTGGATGGGTGCACTTAGCCTTGCAAACCCTGATAATCCTTTTTTCTTTGTTGCTGCCCTCCTATCTAAGTCTACCCTTATGTCTTCCAAGGGCCCAGATTAAGCAATTGGGCTCCTTCCTTTCTCTATCCAACTAGTCATCTGCCAAGATTGAACTGTTTGAGCAGGTACTTTCTCTCTAGTCTAGAACATGCAATTTAAAACATGGTATGGCCCAGCTTGAACTATTGGACCATCCATCACGATAGCAATGGCATTTTGGCTTAGCCACTTTCATGGTCTTTATTTGGGGTTCATTTCATTTATTTTTCCTTTTGACCAGTTCATTTTCTTGCCTTTTGATTATTCTTTTAAGGCATACCCTCTTTACATTTTTTAACTGTCTGTTTCTTTCACAAAAATGGAACCTTAGTACCACGGAAGATGAACATTTTTGGCATTTCCACTGTCAATCATGAAAAATGAAAACCTATTGGTATAGGAGGCTAACAGTGAGTGGTCTTGATTCAATCAAAAACTTCATCTATATTAAACATGGTATGTACACATGATCATTCTCCATCCTGGGAGTTAACTCTAAGTTCAGACAGAGTGTTATCTTAATTTCCCACAGAGATTAGAGTGTACTTGAAGATGTGGCTTCTTTTTCTCTATAATTAGAGCTTCTTCTCTTAGCCATATTTAAATTACTTATTCATTGCATGCAAGGAAGATCATAGATGGATTATTCATGTTTGATACTGGCTCCATTAACTCATTTTGACTATTCATGGTCCTTCCTATCTCTAAACAGTGTAATTCTACAATTGTCATTAACTTAATGGCACAAACCCTACTATGCGCATTTACTCAGATTCCGACACATCCATGTCATGAACTCTAGATCCTAGTCTCACAGTGCTATGTAAACACACGAGACTATAATTTTAAGCATTCACTGAGCCCCTACTCTTATACATATGCAGATATAGAGTTCGAGGCTTGGATACCATGCTACCTGGATATTTTTCTTCAATAGAATTTCATAAGACTTAATATCGCATAGACTTCTGGCCTGGCCCATTTGACCTGAGCACCTTTTAAATACGTACGTAGTTCTTTATGTATATAGACTAAGGCCCCTGAGACATTTTTCCGCAACACCCATTTTTCATTATAATTATCTAGAAGGCCACTCTTTTCACACAACCCCTTGGTCATCAAAACATGTGAAACCACCACAAAACCAAGTCTTGGGCATGCCTTTTGTATTTTTCTAAAACTGTTAAATGCCTCAGTTACTTGCCATAAAATCTAGGTGTTTCATCCTTTTAACTCTATGCCTTGGTGTTGGGTAGGGGTCCCCTAGGTCTAAATTTTGTCCAAAGTATGTAAATACTCTGCATTTTGAGGAGAGGAGCACGTTTAGCGCAGCGTTCTAAGAGTCAACGGGGATTTAGGGTAGGTCAAAGCCCCTTATTTTGTAAAGGGGTGGGATTACTTAGAGGATTTTCAGCTCTACCCATGGTTTGTGGACCATGGTATTGTAAGGTTAGAAGCATATATAAAGGGATGATTTTGCAAGTCTAAGACAGGATGTAATGAACTGATGAAACACTTTTGAGCCTGTTTTGTAAGATCTTTTGTAGTGAGGTGAAGGAGAAGGCTCCTATAGTTGTGTGTATTTAGACCTTAGTAAGTTTGTAGCTAAGTGCACATGCCCTTGTAGTTGTGTGCACATGATAAAAAAGACTATATTTGAAAATACTTGACTAATAAAAAAGAGTTATGAGACATATATGTGTAATTTATGTATGTTTGCATAGTTTCTATGTTTTTGACTATTTATGTTTCGTTTTATATATATCTTCTGTACTTGCATTGCGAAGCTTCATATATTATTTTATATGATGAAGAATGCATGTTAGTCTAGTTTCACGCAGTTCGCTAATCTATTAAAGTAGAAAACACTTTATGATTATAAGAATAAGGTTAAGAGTTCATGAAGGTCAGATTAAGCCCTGGACTTTTTAGAACCTTACAGACACACTGCATAGTCCCTCTGGATGCAGAAACCTGGTTCTAACATCCCCCAATATCGCCTCGGGTGAGACTGTGATCTGCATGAGCAGATCATTACTGAAAGCTTTGATGGTATAGGGTTTTTTTGGTTAGCATAGCTAACTCTGAACCTAGGTCTTATCGCCTGAAGCCAACAAATGGTTTTGTTGCTAGACAAGGAACGGCTCATATCATATGTTATAATTTTGGCAAAGCCAGATAGTATGCATGAGATTTTCATAATCGCACCCACCCTTCATGTCATTATTGTGGATAATTTTACCATGTGATAGAATATTTCCCTATTTTAATGGCTAAGATGGAGGAAAAGAAGAACCAACAGCCTGCATAGAATATACAAGTGACGAGATCCGAATTGCATGAGGATGATCCAAGCATTAATATAGTGACATGAAGTGGTGTGGCTACTGAAGAAGATAAGGCAGAAGGTAACAAACCTAAGACAGATACATGGGTTAGGAAAGCAAGAGAAAATAATATTAGGTTCGATTCGCAGAAGGAAAAGGAAAATTTCTTCGGGGAGAAGAAGAGTTTCATGGGCATGGGAGCTTCAACATCATAGACACAGACGCAATTAGTACCAAAGAAGAATGCTCCTGAGGTAGGTACTCCTATCTTGAAGTAGGTGGATATTGAAGGAGAAAGGGTACAAGAAGACTTCGAAGTAATTGAGATCATGGATGACAGTACTCTGTATCTAGCTTTGCTTGGAATTGATTGGGCTTTTGATATGGACACCATAATCAATCTAAAACAGAGTATGGTATTTGAATGCAAAAATATCATCAGTACATTCTTCACCCCAAATGGCATGACTATATATTGAAAGGATCCCCATTCAGTGTAGAAGGTAGTCTTACTCCTATCATGAAGAATATGGGCACTCCTATCTTGAAGTACGTGGATATTAAAGGAGAAAGACTATGGGTGGACTTAAATTAATTGAGATTTTGGATGATAGTAATATACATCCAGCTTTTCTCAAAATTGGTTGGGACTTTGATATGGACTCCATAATCAATAAAAAATATAGGAGTATGGTATTCGAAAAAAACAATACCAGGATCATTGTTCCTTTAGACCCTTCTGAAGGAGCGAGATATACAAAACATGTCTACAATGAATACAGTGATGATGATATTGATCACATCTATAAGTTAACTGCAGATGATGAGAATTATATCAACCCCATCATAGATGGATGGATAATTTTGGAGAAGGATAGTTCATGTCATTCACACTCAGATGAAGAATTTGAGAACTGGAAAAATCGGCTACATGAAGTTTCTGGTCTGCGCTATAATAGAATGACAAAATCTCTTTGATGCATATCAATTGAGGTATGTAACTTACCATATTATGATGAGATAGGTGATGTCAGCGTATTTATGGATAAATTTTAAGGGGATTCACTAGAAGACCAATGATTTTAGGTCTTTGATCTGGCTTTGAGGGCTACACATGTGCGCTAGTGGGGTACACATAAGGATAATATTGGAGATTGTCATGAGTACCGGTGATTAATGAGGCTCAGATTTGGTCCTACAAACACAAGAATCACAAAGAAGTACAATGGAAAAGATGATCCTCACAATCATTTGTCTCATTGGACTAAGGCATGGGGTGAAGAACCTCAACCAGAATGGGTGCATGTCTTTTTCCACACTTTGGATGTGATACCAATGAATTAGTATTGTGAAACGGAGTTGCGCCATGGTATCATAGATTGGAACACTATGAAGAAAAGTTTTATTTTGACCTTTTAGATTTGACAATGGATTTCAGTGTATCGATGATGCTCTTCAAGAAATTAAAGTGGAAATATTTTGGACACCCAAGGAGCCAATGAATTGGGCATAGCCAAACTGGAACTCACAGTTGCAGCACGCGTTGGAGTCCTATAATATGACCATTAAGGAAGGCGAGGAATATCCGTGAAGCATTAACATTCTTGAGTTAGAAGGACAATGTCAAGTGGTAGGTCTAGATGCTAAAAAACCTGAGGTAACAAAACCTATTAATATGAGGTAGGTCAAGATAGGCTCAAAGGCAAAGTCCATGTTTGCACGCATAGGGGATTACTAGGATGAAGATACAGTAGGAAAGGTCATCAAGTTGCTGCATGAGTACCAGGAGATGTTCCCAACGAATTTTACGAATTTAAAATTCATTGTAGGAGACCTAGGTGTCATGAAAATCAATTTATAGACAAATGTGAAGCTTGTAAAGCAACGACCATATAGGCTCAACCCAAAGTACAAGGAAAGGTAAAGGAGGAATTTGAGAAGATGGTAACTGCCAGCGTAATTAAACCTATGGAAGAATCTGACTGGATGAGTCTAATGGTAGTACAAGAGAAAAAGGTTAAGGTTGAAATCAGGATCCATGTCGACTTACAAAAGCTAAATGACACATGCGTACATGACCCGTTCCCAACACCATTTAGAGACAATTTTTTGGAAAATGTAGGATGTGAGGAGGACTACTCCTTTACAAATGGGTTTTCTGGGTACCATCAGATTAATATTATGGTGGAAGATAGGAGTAATACCACCTTCGCCACTGAATGGGGATCCTCTTAATATACAGTCATGTCATTTGGGTCGAAGAATGCACCAATGATATTTTCCAAAGTTGTCATTGCAGCATTTAGAGAATTCATTTACAAGTTCCTTGAGGTATACGTTGATGACTAGATAGTCCTTGGGTTGGTAAAGAAGCATGTCTCAAGCATGTGCTTGATGTTGGATACTGCAGGAAGTATCAACTCTCATTCAACCTGAAGGAGTGCATCTATTGTGTACCTTATGGGATTTTATCGGGACATGTTATCTATAAAAAGGGTTGATGGTAGATCCTGCAAAAATCATTGTTATTATCAATTTGGATCCACCAAAGAATGTGAAGTGCCTACGCACAACTCTTGGACACACTGGATATTATCAAAAATTGGATATTATCGAAAATTTATTAAGACATACACACATATCACTGCGTTGATGGATCGATTACTAAAGAAATATTCCACCTTTTGCTAGGATGATCCTGGTGTTTTCAAATTGGAAGAAGGAATTCCATGTCCATGTGGATTCATCATGTATAACTTGGAAGTTTTCTTAGTGCAGCCAGTGGATAGGGATATTGATCACCCCATTGCATTTGCAAGTCACAAATTGTTTAAGGCATAGAGAAATTATTCCACGACAAAACGTGAAGGATTGGATATGGTGTACGTGTTGTAGAAGTTCAGGAATGACATGTTGGGTGTACACTTCAAGATGTTCACGGACCATTCTACACTGAAATACTTGGTGAACAAACCTATGTTGGGGGTGGGGGTGCAGATTTGCAGATGCTTATCACTTTTTCAAGAATATGATTTTGAAGTAATTATCAAGCCAGGACTACTGAACGTGGGGTCGAATCATCTATCTCAGATTGAGAATGGTGAATAAATAACCAATGTTGAAGAGGGATTGCCTGATGCGCATCTCTTCGCCATAACGGTTGTTGATGAACATTTTGCAGTTATTATTTCCTTTTTTACTATCAGACTAGCCCTTGCGGAGTATATAATGCAGCAGAAGAAAGAATTAGTAGTTAGAGCAACGGATTTTTCTCTGATTGCTGGTCATCTGTATAAAATGCGCCTTGATGAAATATTGCGTAGATATGTCCCAGAGCATGAAAGACATAAAATTTTGGTCGAAGCGCAAGGTGATGTCACAGACAAGCACTACGCACGTAAAGAAACTGTGCAGAAAAATTTGAGCATAGGACTATGGTGGCCCACGATGCATAAGGATTCTAACGAATATTGTAGTACTTGTGATGTTTGCGAGAGGATCAGAAGACCATCACGGAGAGATGAATTGCCACTGAATCCAAAAGTTACATTACAGAATTTTGATAAGTGGGCGATTAATTTTGTGGGTCGATCAATTCGCAAAGAAAGAAGACAAGTGCACGCTATACTATTACCGCGATGAATTATCTGACTACTTGGGATGAGGCGCAACCAGTAAAATACTGTAATGTAGATACTACTACGCACTTCATTTTTGAGTATATATTATCAAGATTTGGGTGCCCAAAGATCTTGATGAGTGACAAAGGAACGCACGTCCTGAATAGCACAATTGAAGCATTAACATAAGAGTTTCAAGTACATCACCAGAAGAGCATGCCTTATCATCCTCAGGCGAATGGCATGATTGAGGCTTTTAACAAAATTTGGAGAACGCTTCGACGAAGGTGTGCAACATTAACATGAATGATTGGGATGTGCGCATACCTATAGTATTATGGCCATATAGGACTACTTGCAAGAAGATGATAGGGTAGACTCCGTTGAGACTAGTGTATGGACAAGAAGTTTTAATGCCAATGGAATATATAGTCCCTAATATTAGAATGGCAATAGTCACAAACATGGTAGACAGTGATATTATGAAAGAAATATTGGAACAACTACTCATGCTAGAAGAAGATCGATTCCTTGTAGGATTTCACCAAAAAGTACAGAAAGCTCGAGAAAATGCATGGCATGACCGCCATATTAAGTAGAGAACTTTTAAGAATGGAGACTTGGTTTTGTTGTACGATAGTAAGTTCCCGCAGTTTCTTGGTAAGTTCAATATGCATTGGTTAGGCCCGTACGTTATCCGGGATATCTCAGATGGTGGCGCAGTTCAGCTCACAAAGATGAATGGAGAATTAATTATTGGGTGAGTAAATGGGATTAGTTTCAAACTTTACAGGGACAACTCTGTCTCTGGGACTGCGCAATGATTATATGAATGGAGGACAGTCTTAGTGCTACATGCAGTTGGAAGGAAACACAAGACTATAAAGTACTTTTCCAAGGAAGGACCTTGTCGAAGAAGACCGGATGTGCGACATTCAGGAGGATGGCATAGGTGGAGAAAATTACGATAGTGAAGGGGAGGATTCACAATTCCCTAATGTGGAACCTAATGTGTGTGAGGCTGTGAAGTTTGCCTCGTTATGGGCCTCTAAGGAACCGACCCAGGTTATGGAGAAAAAAATATTTTGGGTTCTTTTTGAGATGGACCTGCGCACAATCATCAACCAAAGGTCACGGTTGTCACCTTCATTATTTTAAGAGTTTGGTGACGTTGCTGATTTTAAAGCATATTTTCACAATGTATTTATCTACGCCAAGAAAGATTCGGAGAAGGTACAACATCAACTACCATACTTAGTGTCTGAAGATGACATCTTGGCAGTCAGTAGTAAGTGGTTGAGTTATTGGCTTACACCAACAAATGTGAAGGTGGCTGAGAAGGTAGGAACAAGTGCATAGCCTAAAAAATCAACAACCGAAAAAGATACCAAGAAAGTACCTCTGACGGTCAGCATTGGCCTCAAGGGAAATATTATTGAGCCCGTAGTCAAGAAGGCAACTAGCAAAAGGGAGCAGGGTAGTGGAGACCCTAATGTAGACACAGAGGACATTGATTCCCCATTTATAATCAAGAAGTAGAAGAAGAAGAAGTTAGATAAACCTTCTAGCGTTGAAGCTTTGGTCCTCACTAAGGGGGACTTTGATGAAATTGGTGGCACTGTCCACGTTGTGATGGAAGAGACATAGGGGAACATTGAGGATCAATACAGGTTAGTTTTGACAAATTTCTAGTAGCACCTTAAAGAATTATAGATGAATATGAGTGTGCTTCAAGTGAGCGTGAAGCAAGCGAGTGTGGTACCTTTAGCCATGCTTACTGTAGACCTTCGAGAAATCCAATTGCCAGAAGTATCACTGCACGTTGAAGTTGTAGTGGAAAGGGAGCACATCCAAAACTTGCAGAATTTGAGCCTAAATCTTGCGGCACTCCCCCTTCAAACGTTGCACGAACTTCATCAGGGCATCACAGATGATCTCAATATACGGGAACATTCAGCTTTGTTGGTCATCGACGAAGACAAACTCAATAACCAATAGAGGTTCGAGGAAAAACATAAGCAATGCAGGATCTCTAGGAGGTAGTTGCATGCATCTAGCAACTAGAAGAGGCCATCACCAAAGCATGTAGTGAACTTCTAGAGCTTCAGATCCTAGCTGAGGCAGCTTCAGCAGAAAATATTCAGAAACTGGCAACAGTAGTCAGATAATCAAAGGAAGAGGAGGCTAAGGTTTGCTTTGAACTATAGATGAAAATTATAGAGCTTTAGATGAAGCTGCATGCTACAACACCATTGAAAGTTCGCGAGCAGAGAAGCTGCCATCAAAGATGCTAAGGTTCATATAGAGACTGCAGTTATGGATTGTAGTCAACTTTTTGAAGATATAATGGAAGTGTGGGCCTCGTTGCAGGATGACCCACATGTGCATAAGAATGAAACAGATATCAGAGACAAGCATCTACAGTTCGATGAACTTAAAGCCATGGTGTGAACCTTAGCACCTATGAAATAGTTCTCCCATCTTTAGGAAGGAACACTTATGGAGGGACAGATTGATGAGATGCAGAGAAACACATAGATCATCTCCAAGTAGACGTAGCCTTAGTAAATTGAGGTCCACTAGCTCTCACAAGATATATAAGGAAAACTAAAGAGAATTCAGCAAACTCAGAGGACCATTGGCCTCGTAGCAGAGGGGTTGATGACAAAGAAGCTCATGGATGAAATGTAGCAGGTCACAGATAAATCCACAACAATGCTCAATCCATTGTATACTACCTACAAGGGCCTGAAATCCAATATTAAGGATGTACTAGCTAAGTGACTCGAGGATGAGTCACATCTTTGTGTTGGGGGTCTGTTGAGTAGGGGTCATTTCTTCTTGCTGCATCAAGATAACTTTTTGAGGTGGATGCTTGAGAGGTTTCTCCATTATAGCCCAGACCTGTCTTGTTTAGAGGAGACCGCTGCACATTGATAATCTCATCCAAAGTTTCAGATCCTTTGAAAAACTTGAGATTAATAGCTTTTGTTTTCTCAATCTCTTTTCTAAGACCAACAATTTCACCTTCTAATTTTTCAAGATGTTTTTCCTTTTCATCAATTTGAAATTGTAGAGTATCAATGATCATGTTCTTTTCTTCTATACATCTCTTGAGTCTAGTAATTTCATCATAAAGGTTATCCACATCTATAGCATCCATATAATCTTCATCTTCAAATTCCATTAACAACTTATATTCATTACCTTGTTCATCTTCATCACTGTTTGATAGACCATCACTATCTTCATGAGTGTAGTAGCTTTTCTTATTTGCATTCTGTTTCTTGTTCCATCTAGCAGGTTCCTTTCCTTTATCCTTATAAGGACATTTTGCAGCATAATGACCTACTCTTCCACAAGCAAAGCATTTAAAAGGTAACTTACCTCTGAACCTTCCAGAACCCCTTTGAAGATTTCTGACAAAATTTGATTCTTCTTCCTCTTCTTCTGGGACGTGGCTCGCTTCATAATAATCTCCTTTGCCTGATGCCTTGAAAGCAGCTTCTCTTCTATCTGATGGACCTCCCTTTCTCATTTCATAAGCAGTTAGAATTCCATGTACCTGAGACATAGTAAGAATTCGTAGATTTTCCTTTTCTTCTATTGCAGATACTTTAGATTCAAACTTGGGGGACAATGATCTTAGAACCTTTTCAACCACAACAGCCTCTTTTATTTCTTCACCCAAATTTTTCATACAGTTAACAACCTCATCTACCCAAAGAAAATAGTTAGCCACACTTTCATCATTATACATTTTGAGAGTCTCATACTGAATTCTGAGAGTTTGAAGTTTAGCACGTTTTACCTGTTCATCTCCTTCATAGCTCGTGACAATTTTGTCCCATATCTCTTTTGCGGATTTATAGTGCATTACCTTCATGAATTCTGATTGAGATATACATCCTAATAGACTACTGACTGCTTTCGCATTTGTTTCATACTTCTTTTTCTCGGCTGCATCTGTAGGAGTAGCCGAAGGAAAAGCGTAGCCTGTCTCTACGATGTCCCAAACTTCTGTACCAAGAGATTGAAGATAGGTAGTAACTCTTACCTTCCAATAATTGAAGTTTGTCCCATCAAAAACCGGTGGCCTGATTGATGCTTCTCTCTCGTAGGTGCTCATGATGAACGATCTACCTTCAAGCGATCAAGCTTCTCTGAAGAACCTGCTCTGATACCAATTGTTGGAAATAATACTGAGAGGGGGGGTGAATCAGTATTATATAATTCTTTTAATAAATCTTCTTTATTTGTTCTTTGAATTATTTTTGCATGTCAGTACCATAAAATAATGAGCATGAACAAAAGAAAACAGATAGTCACACCAAAGAACACAAGATGTAAGGTGGAAACCCAATGTGGGTGAAAACCACCTGCTGCAATATGTCTCTATCTTCTTTCAAATTAGAAACTCCTTTTACATGGTTTTGTACTGGTGCAGTCCTTTACCAGTACGCAGGCTGCAACCTGCAGAGAGCTACAACTCTCTCTCGTTTTCCAGTCTCTCCTGGAAGGGAGCTACAACCCCCTACTTCTTTTCTTACAAGGACCACTTTTCATAAATTTTCAAACTGGATCCATAAGCATCAATTGATCATCAAGTATAAGAGAATCACCCAATCAACTTTAGTAACCAGATCAACAATAATAGGACCAAACCCAGAACACAACAATGATAAAAAAAGATTTTAAGAGAAGTAAGCACCCTGCTCAACTGCTTGCCTGCTTACGTAAGCACCCTGCTCAACTGCTGGCCTGCTTACTGTACTCACCCTGCTCAACTGCTTGCCTGCTTACAGTACGCACCCTGCTCAACTGCTAACCTGCGTACCGGACGCACCCTGCTCAACTGCTAGCCTGCGTACCTCGCTCTGAGTCTATTGAACTGCCTGCGTATGTACGCACCTGCAACCCTTCTGTGCCTGCGTACCGGCGCACCTGCAGCTCTTCTGTGCCTGCGTACCGGCGCACCTGCAGCTCTTCTGTGCCTACGTACCGGCGCACCTGAACCCTTCTGCGCCTGCGTACCGACACACCTGAAACGTTTCGTTCCTGCGTATGTATGCACTTTTCTCTTACTGCACCTGCGTACCTCCGGGCATAGATGATTTCAAGACTTCAGAAGTAACCCAGACAGTCAGATCTACAGATCTGAACATGCGCCGAAGAGATCTCGGTCCATCAGTAGATTCGCCTTGTTTAGATCTAGACCAGATCTAGCCCTCATAAGATATTCAACCAAAAAAACATACTCAAGCCAAATGATCTCCTTTGCTTTATATAGGAAAGCTCTTCCTTAAACATGGATCAATACCACGAGCCGACACCATAATAACCCAATATCGTCGGCTAAATACCAAGAGTAAAACATAAGAAAACCCCACATGTGAATTTCTTTGCCTTGAAATGTGTGCACTGGGGGTACGCACCTCCTGAACGGCTGACCTGCGGGTATGTACGCACTCTATGTAACTCTGACCTGCGTGTACGCACCTTATGCAAGGTGTACCTGCGTACCCCTTATTTTCTTCAATATTTGATAGCTGACCATCAATCTCTGCTGCTGACTTGAAGTACTGTGATCTACCACCTGAATGGGTTGCCATCAAGGACAACACTTTAGCCATAATGCCAACAATCTCCCCCTTTGGACTTGATGGCAACCTCAAAGCTTCAGCGTGAATTTCTTTGCCTTGAAATGTGTGCACTGGGGGTACGCACCTCCTGAACGGCTGACCTGCGGGTATGTACGCACTCTATGTAACTCTGACCTGCGTGTACGCACCTTATGCAAGGTGTACCTGCGTACCCCTTATTTTCTTCAATATTTGATAGCTGACCATCAATCTCTGCTGCTGACTTGAAGTACTGTGATCTACCACCTGAATGGGTTGCCATCAAGGACAACACTTTAGCCATAATGCCAACAATCTCCCCCTTTGGACTTGATGGCAACCTCAAAGCTTCAGCTTCATTCTCCCCCTTTGACATCAAGGGCAAAGGGTTATGCTCCCCCTGAATATGAACCAGATTTGCATCGAAGAACCATAATCCACCATGAAAGAGATAGAGACATATTGCAGCTACTTCCAAGATCTCCTTCTGCACATCCTCCATAATGCCAACAATGCATTATATGCTCCCCCTGAACCTGTACCATCAATCAGAAGAGGTTCAGCAATAAGATGATGCATCAACAACCCCCAGCTTTTGCCTGAGGTATTCAAAAGTGTCCCTGGGCAATGGTTTGGTGAGAATATCAGCAACTTGTTCCTTAGAAGGAACATACTCCAACTTGACCTTCTGTTCAAGCACTTGTTCCCGGAGAAAATGATACTTGATTGGTATGTGCTTGGTTTTTGAATGCATAACAGGATTCTTTGAGATGCTGATTGCACTTGTGTTATCACATAAGATGGGGATTGGTGGTGTACAAGTGATTTGAAAATCCTGCAAAGTCTGCATCATCCAGAGGAGTTGGGTGCAACAAGATGCAGCAGCAACATATTCCGCTTCAGCTGTAGACAAGGCAATCGAACTCTGTTTCTTGCTGAACCAAGATACCAGACTGGAACCCATAAAGAACGCACCACCACTTGTGCTTTTCCTGTCATCCACGCTTCCGGCCCAATCTGCATCTGTATAAGCATGAAGTGTAAGATCTGTATCTCTAGGATACCATAAGCCATAATTTTGAGTCCCTTGAAGATATTTGAAAATTCTCTTCACTGCCTGAAGATGAGTCTCCTTCGGATTTGCCTGAAATCTTCCAACTATTCCAACTGCATGCATGATGTCTGGTCGGGTACCTGTCAAATAAAGTAAACTTCCAATCATAGATCTGTAGGTTGGTTGATGTACTGCTGCAGATTCATCATTTGCACTGAGGCTACATCCTGTGACCATGGGTGTACATACTGGTTTTGCATCTTCCATACCATATTTCTTCAAAATCTGTTTGAGATACTTGGTTTGAGATAAAAAGATTCCTCCTTCTTTTTGTTGGATTTGCAAACCAAGGAAATATGTCAGTTCTCCTAGCAAGGACATTTCAAATTCTTTCTGCATGACCGAGGCAAAGTTTTGACTCATAGCTTCTTCATTGCTCCCAAAAATAATGTCATCTACATATACAACAAGTATTAGCAATTTGTCATTTTCAACTTTTATATAAAGATTGCTATCTGCTGATCCTTTTGAAAAGCCTTGTTGATGAAGATATTTGTCCAAACGGTAGTACCAAGCCCTTGGAGCTTGTTTGAGACCATAGAGAGCCTTTTTCAATCTGCATACAAGATTTGGATCATTTCCAAGAATGAACCCATCTGGCTGTTCAATGTACACTTCTTCTTCCAAGTCTCCATTCAGAAAGGCTGATTTCACGTCCATTTGAAATACTTTGAAGTTTTGAAAACTTGAGAGAGCAAGGAACATTCGGATGGCCTCAAGTCTTGCAACAGGAGCAAAGGTTTCTTCAAAGTCTATTCCTTCTTGCTGCGCATACCCTTTACAAACAAGTCTGGCTTTGTTTCTAATTACTTCTCCATTTTCATTCAATTTATTTTTGAAGACCCATTTTGTTCCGATAACATTCTTATCTTTTGGTCTAGGAACCAGCTCCCAAGTGTTGTTCTTTTCGATCTGCTCAAGTTCTTCATCCATTGCTTTCACCCAACATTCATCTTTGCATGCCTCTTTCACATTTTGTGGTTCAGTAGAGGAGAGTAATTCCAAATAGCTTGAAGCTTCTGCAACTGTTCTTCTTGTTTGTACACCTGCTTCTTTCTGCCCCATAATCTGAGATTCTGGATGATTCTTCTGAACATATCTGGATGGAGTCTTTTCTTCTATTCTTGTTTGCTCCTCTGGTTCTTCTTCTTGAGGTTCTTCTTCTTCATCATTCTGTCGTTGGGGGTAGCCTTCATCTTCTTCGATGTCTTCATGATGTACTTGCCTAGGAATGTACCCCTTTTCATCAACCACTACATCAATGCTGTCAACAATTCTGCCAAGTCTTTTATTGTAGCATTTGTATACTTTGCTATGTGGAGAGTAACCAAGAAGGATGCCTTCATCTGCTCTAGGTTCAAGTTTGCCAAGCTGCTCATCCGTATTCTTGATATAGCATTTGCTCCCAAAGATTTTGAAGTGCTTTACCAAAGGAGTCCTACCACTCCAGAGCTCATGAGGAGTTTGAGTGCTGTTCACCCGGACATTTGTTTTGTTGAGAATAACAACCGCAGCATGTGCAGCTTCACCCCAGAAGGTTGCGGGAGTTCCTGACTCATCAAGCATAGCACGAGCCATTTGTTAGATTGTTCTGTTCATCCTTTCCACAACTCCATTTTGCTGAGGAGTTCTTGCTGTAGAGAATTCTCTTCTTATCCCATGTTCTTCACAGAAATCGAAAAATTCATTTGAAGTAAATTCCCCACCTCTATCAGATCTGAGGCACTTAATTTTGTGACCTGATTCATTTTCAACCAAGGCTTTGAAGGATTTGAATTTTTCGAATGCTTCATCTTTGTGCTTCATAAGTCCTAACCAGACAAACCTGGAGAAATCGTCAATGAATAATATCAAGTATTCTTCTCCTCGAGGTGTTCTTTTCCTGAAAGGACCGCATGTATCTGTATGTACTAGCTCAAGAGGCATGCTAGCTGATCCTTCTTTCTCTGGAAAGTTAGTTCTGGTTTGTTTTCCAAACTGACATGATTTGCATATGGTGTTGTCAGAAATTTTGATATCTGGAAGATCACGAACTGCCTGATATTTGCATGCTTTCCTTATTTGTGAAAAGCTTAGATGTCCCAACCTCCGATGCCATAACCAGTGCTCATCATCCTTGCTCAGATAGCATTGTTGTTGTCCTTCTTCAAATATGTACAGATTATTTGGAGTTCTTTTGCCTTTGATCACTGTTTTACCTGTATCAAGATCACGAACAAGACATCCATTTGATCTGAATATAACCTCGGTTCTTTGATCACACATCTGGCTGACACTTAGAAGATTATGCTTCAATCCATCAACATACAAAACATTTCCAGCCTTGACCTTTTCTTTTAACTGAGCAATGCCTTTTCCTTTTATAGTTGCAGGAGTATCATTTCCAAAAGAGACTTTCTTTCCCTTTTCTAGAGTAGAATAGGACTCAAGTTTTTCTTTATCACCTGTCATATGCTTCGAACATCCACTGTCAATGTACCATAGATTTTCCTGTCCCTCTGCATAAAATGCTATCCCACATCTTTCTGTTTGAGGTTCCTTTATTCTCCATGTTTTGGTGCTTGAGGCTTGTTCCTTTTTCTGCTGAAACCTGCTCCTTCATTCAGAGTCTTCATGACCAAAGTTATTGCAAATAGAACATTCAACTTCATTTTCAAGAACCGAAAAGTTGTTATAGGTCCTTTTTGTAATCCCCGTCATACTTCTTTGTTTTTGAGCTTCCCTAGTCATGATCGTTTTATATGCAACACATTGAGCTGCTTTGTGACCAAAGTTATGGCAAGAAAAGCATTGTCCATTGAAGAAACTTCTGCAGTTATTGAATCTACCAGCCAATTGATTGTAATTTCTATTGTCATCTATTCTTGAACCAAATTGAGAAGATTTTACCTGTGGCTGGTTGTAGCTTTTGTTCACCCTTAAGATGGATTGCCCCTGATAGTTTCTGTTTGTAATTTGTCCCTGCTTTACCTGATGATCTTCATTGTGCTTTTGCTCATTTCTTCTTGCTGCATCAAGATAACTTTTTGAGGTGGATGCTTGAGAGGTTTCTCCATTATAGCCCAGACCTCTCTTGTTTAGAGGAGACCGCTGCACATTGATAATCTCATCCAAAGTTTCAGATCCTTTGAAAAACTTGAGATTAATAGCTTTTGTTTTCTCAATCTCTTTTCTAAGACCAACAATTTCACCTTCTAATTTTTCAAGATGTTTTTCCTTTTCATCAATTTGAAATTGTAGAGTATCAATGATCATGTTCTTTTCTTCTATACATCTCTTGAGTCTAGTAATTTCATCATAAAGGTTATCCACATCTATAGCATCCATATAATCTTCATCTTCAAATGCCATTAACAACTTATATTCATTACCTTGTTCATCTTCATCACTGTTTGATAGACCATCACTATCTTCATGAGTGTAGTAGCTTTTCTTATTTGCATTCTGTTTCTTGTTCCATCTAGCAGGTTCCTTTCCTTTATCCTTATAAGGACATTTTGCAGCATAATGACCTACTCTTCCACAAGCAAAGCATTTAAAAGGTAACTTACCTCTGAACCTTCCAGAACCCCTTTGAAGATTTCTGACAAAATTTGATTCTTCTTCCTCTTCTTCTGGGACGTGGCTCGCTTCATAATAATCTCCTTTGCCTGATGCCTTGAAAGCAGCTTCTCTTCTGTCTGATGGACCTCCCTTTCTCATTTCATAAGCAGTTAGAATTCCATGTAGCTGAGACATAGTAAGAATTCGTAGATTTTCCTTTTCTTCTATTGCAGATACTTTAGATTCAAACTTGGGGGACAATGATCTTAGAACCTTTTCAACCACAACAGCCTCTTTTATTTCTTCACCCAAATTTTTCATACAGTTAACAACCTCATCTACCCGAAGAAAATAGTTAGCCACACTTTCATCATTATACATTTTGAGAGTCTCATACTGAATTCTGAGAGTTTGAAGTTTAGCACGTTTTACCTGTTCATCTCCTTCATAGCTCGTGACAATTTTGTCCCATATCTCTTTTGCGGATTTATAGTGCATTACCTTCATGAATTCTGATTGAGATATACATCCTAATAGAGTACTGACTGCTTTCGCATTTGTTTCATACTTCTTTTTCTCGGCTGCATCTGTAGGAGTAGCTGAAGGAAAAGCGTAGCCTGTCTCTACGATGTCCCAAACTTCTGTACCAAGAGATTGAAGATAGGCAGTAACTCTTACCTTCCAATAATTGAAGTTTGTCCCATCAAAAACCGGTGGCCTGATTGATGCTTCTCTCTCGTAGGTGCTCATGATGAACGATCTACCTTCAAGCGATCAAGCTTCTCTGAAGGACCTGCTCTGATACCAATTGTTGGAAATAATACTGAGAGGGGGGGGTGAATCAGTATTATATAATTCTTTTAATAAATCTTCTTTATTTGTTCTTTGAATTATTTTTGCATGTCAGTACCATAAAATAATGAGCATGAACAAAAGAAAACAGATAGTCACACCAAAGAACACAAGATGTAAGGTGGAAACCCAATGTGGGTGAAAACCACCTGCTGCAATATGTCTCTATCTTCTTTCAAATTAGAAACTCCTTTTACATGGTTTTGTACTGGTGCAGTCCTTTACCAGTACGCAGGCTGCAACCTGCAGAGAGCTACAACTCTCTCTCGTTTTCCAGTCTCTCCTGGAAGGGAGCTACAACCCCCTACTTCTTTTCTTACAAGGACCACTTTTCATAAATTTTCAAACTGGATCCATAAGCATCAATTGATCATCAAGTATAAGAGAATCACCCAATCAACTGTAGTAACTAGATCAACAATAATAGGACCAAACCCAGAACACAACAATGATAAACAAAGATTTTAAGAGAAGTAAGCACCCTGCTCAACTGCTTGCCTGCTTACGTAAGCACCCTGCTCAACTGCTGGCCTGCTTACTGTACTCACCCTGCTCAACTGCTTGCCTGCTTACAGTACGCACCCTGCTCAACTGCTAGCCTGCGTATCGGATGCACCCTGCTCAACTGCTAGCTTGCGTACCTCACTCTGAGTCTATTGAACTGCCTGCGTATGTACGCACCTGCAACCCTTCTGTGCCTGCGTACCGGCGCACCTTCAGCTCTTCTGTGCCTGCGTACCGGCGCACCTGCAGCTCTTCTGTGCCTGCGTACCGGCGCACCTGCACCCTTCTGTGCCTGCGTACCGGCGCACCTGAAACGCTTCGTTCCTGCGTATGTACGCACTTTTCTCTTACTGCACCTGCGTACCTCCGGGCATAGATGATTTCAAGACTTCAGAAGTAACCCAGACAGTCAGATCTACAGATCTGAACATGCGCCGAAGAGATCTCGGTCCATCAGTAGATTCGCCTTGTTTAGATCTAGACCAGATCTAGCCCTCATAAGATATTCAACCAAAAAAACATACTCAAGCCAAATGATCTCCTTTTCTTTATATAGGAAAGATCTTCCTTAAAACATGGATCAATACCACGAGCCGACACCATAATAACCTAATACCGTCGGCTAAATACCAAGAGTAAAACATAAGAAAACCCCACATGTGAATTTCTTTGCCTTGAAATGTGTGCATTGGGGGTACGCACCTCCTGAACGGCTGACCTGCGGGTATGTACGCACTCTATGTAACTCTGACCTGCGTGTACGCACCTTATGCAAGGTGTACCTGCGTACCCCTTATTTTCTTCAATATTTGATAGCTGACCATCAATCTCTGCTGCTGACTTGAAGTACTGTGATCTACCACCTGAATGGGTTGCCATCAAGGACAACACTTTAGCCATAATGCCAACAATCTCCCCCTTTGGACTTGATGGCAACTTCAAAGCTTCAGCGTGAATTTCTTTGCCTTGAAATGTGTGCACTTGGGGTACGCACCTCCTGAATGGCTGACCTGCGGGTATGTATGCACTCTATGTAACTCTGACCTGCGTGTACGCACCTTATGCAAGGTGTACCTGCGTACCCCTTATTTTCTTCAATATTTGATAGCTGACCATCAATCTCTGCTTCTGACTTGAAGTACTGTGATCTACCACCTGAATGGGTTGCTATCAAGGACAACACTTTAGCCATAATGCCAACAATCTCCCCCTTTGGACTTGATGGCAACCTCAAAGCTTCAGCTTCATTCTCCCCCTTTGACATCAAGGGCAAAGGGTTATGCTCCCCCTAAGAACATGCTCCCCCTGAATATGAACCAGATTTGCATCGAAGAACCATAATCCACCATGAAAGAGATAGAGACATATTGCAGCTACTTCCAAGATCTCCTTCTGCACATCCTCCATAATGCCAACAATGCATTATATGCTCCCCCTGAACCTGTACCATCAATCAGAAGAGGTTCAGCAATAAGATGATGCATCAACAACCCCCAGCTTTTGTCTGAGGTATTCAAAAGTGTCCCTGGGCAATGGTTTGGTGAGAATATCAGCAACTTGTTCCTTAGAAGGAACATACTCCAACTTGACCTTCTGTTCAAGCACTTGTTCCCGGAGAAAATGATACTTGATTGGTATGTGCTTGGTTTTTGAATGCATAACAGGATTCTTTGAGATGCTGATTGCACTTGTGTTATCACATAAGATGGGGATTGGTGGTGTACAAGTGATTTGAAAATCCTGCAAAGTCTGCATCATCCAGAGGAGTTGGGTGCAACAAGATGCAGCAGCAACATATTCCGCTTCAGCTGTAGACAAGGCAATCGAACTCTGTTTCTTGCTGAACCAAGATACCAGACTGGAACCCATAAAGAACGCACCACCACTTGTGCTTTTCCTGTCATCCACGCTTCCGGCCCAATCTGCATCTGTATAAGCATGAAGTGTAAGATCTGTATCTCTAGGATACCATAAGCCATAATTTTGAGTCCCTTGAAGATATTTGAAAATTCTCTTCACTGCCTGAAGATGAGTCTCCTTCGGATTTGCCTGAAATCTTCCAACTATTCCAACTGCATGCATGATGTCTGGTCGGGTACCTGTCAAATAAAGTAAACTTCCAATCATAGATCTGTAGGTTGGTTGATGTACTGCTGCAGATTCATCATTTGCACTGAGGCTACATCCTGTGACCATGGGTGTACATACTGGTTTTGCATCTTCCATACCATATTTCTTCAAAATCTGTTTGAGATACTTGGTTTGAGATAAAAAGATTCCTCCTTCTTTTTGTTGGATTTGCAAACCAAGGAAATATGTCAGTTCTCCTAGCAAGGACATTTCAAATTCTTTCTGCATGACCGAGGCAAAGTTTTGACTCATAGCTTCTTCATTGCTCCCAAAAATAATGTCATCTACATATACAACAAGTATTAGCAATTTGTCATTTTCAACTTTTATATAAAGATTGCTATCAGCTGATCCTTTTGAAAAGCCTTGTTGATGAAGATATTTGTCCAAACGGTAGTACCAAGCCCTTGGAGCTTGTTTGAGACCATAGAGAGCCTTTTTCAATCTGCATACAAGATTTGGATCATTTCCAAGAATGAACCCATCTGGCTGTTCAATGTACACTTCTTCTTCCAAGTCTCCATTCAGAAAGGCTGATTTCACGTCCATTTGAAATACTTTGAAGTTTTGAAAACTTGAGAGAGCAAGGAACATTCGGATGGCCTCAAGTCTTGCAACAGGAGCAAAGGTTTCTTCAAAGTCTATTCCTTCTTGCTGCGCATACCCTTTACAAACAAGTCTGGCTTTGTTTCTAATTACTTCTCCATTTTCATTCAATTTATTTTTGAAGACCCATTTTGTTCCGATAACATTCTTATCTTTTGGTCTAGGAACCAGCTCCCAAGTGTTGTTCTTTTCGATCTGCTCAAGTTCTTCATCCATTGCTTTCACCCAACATTCATCTTTGCATGCCTCTTTCACATTTTGTGGTTCAGTAGAGGAGAGTAATTCCAAATAGCTTGAAGCTTCTGCAACTGTTCTTCTTGTTTGTACACCTGCTTCTTTCTGCCCCATAATCTGAGATTCTGGATGATTCTTCTGAACATATCTGGATGGAGTCTTTTCTTCTATTCTTGTTTGCTCCTCTGGTTCTTCTTCTTGAGGTTCTTCTTCTTCATCATTCTGTCGTTGGGGGTAGCCTTCATCTTCTTCGATGTCTTCATGATGTACTTGCCTAGGAATGTACCCCTTTTCATCAACCACTACATCAATGCTGTCAACAATTCTGCCAAGTCTTTTATTGTAGCATTTGTATGCTTTGCTATGTGGAGAGTAACCAAGAAGGATGCCTTCATCTGCTCTAGGTTCAATTTTGCCAAGCTGCTCATCCGTATTCTTGATATAGCATTTGCTCCCAAAGATTTTGAAGTGCTTTACCAAAGGAGTCCTACCACTCCAGAGCTCATGAGGAGTTTGAGTGTTGTTCACCCGGACATTTGTTTTGTTGAGAATAACAACCGCAGCATGTGCAGCTTCACCCCAGAAGGTTGCGGGAGTTCCTGACTCATCAAGCATAGCACGAGCCATTTGTTTGATTGTTCTGTTCATCCTTTCCACAACTCCATTTTGCTGAGGAGTTCTTGCTGTAGAGAATTCTCTTCTTATCCCATGTTCTTCACAGAAATCGAAAAATTCATTTGAAGTAAATTCCCCACCTCTATCAGATCTGAGGCACTTAATTTTGTGACCTGATTCATTTTCAACCAAGGCTTTGAAGGATTTGAATTTTTCGAATGCTTCATCTTTGTGCTTCATAGGTCCTAACCAGAGAAACCTGGAGAAATCGTCAATGAATAATATCAAGTATTCTTCTCCTCGAGGTGTTCTTTTCCTGAAAGGACCGCATGTATCTGTATGTACTAGCTCAAGAGGCATGCTAGCTGATCCTTCTTTCTCTGGAAAGTTAGTTCTGGTTTGTTTTCCAAACTGACATGATTTGCATATGGTGTTGTCAGGAATTTTGATATCTGGAAGATCACGAACTGCCTGATATTTGCATGCTTTCCTTATTTGTGAAAAGCTTAGATGTCCCAACCTCCGATGCCATAACCAGTGCTCATCATCCTTGCTCAAATAGCATTGTTGTTGTCCTTCTTCAAATATGTACAGATTATTTGGAGTTCTTTTGCCTTTGATCATTGTTTTACCTGTATCAAGATCACGAACAAGACATCCATTTGATCTGAATATAACCTCGGTTCTTTGATCACACATCTGGCTGACACTTAGAAGATTATGCTTCAATCCATCAACATACAAAACATTTCCAGCCTTGACCTTTTCTTTTAACTGAGCAATGCCTTTTCCTTTTATAGTTGCAGGAGTATCATTTCCAAAAGAGACTTTCTTTCCCTTTTCTAGAGTAGAATAGGACTCAAGTTTTTCTTTATCACCTGTCATATGCTTCGAACATCCACTGTCAATGTACCATAGATTTTCCTGTCCCTCTGCATAAAATGCTATCCCACATCTTTCTGTTTGAGGTTCCTTTATTCTCCATGTTTTGGTGCTTGAGGCTTGTTCCTTTTTCTGCTGAAACCTGCTCCTTCATTCAGAGTCTTCATGACCAAAGTTATTGCAAATAGAACATTCAACTTCATTTTCAAGAACCGAAAAGTTGTTATAGGTCCTTTTTGTAATCCCCATCATACTTCTTTGTTTTTGAGCTTCCCTAGTCATGATCGTTTTATATGCAACACATTGAGCTGCTTTGTGACCAAAGTTATGGCAAGAAAAGCATTGTCCATTGAAGAAACTTCTGCGGTTATTGAATCTACCAGCCAATTGATTGTAATTTCTATTGTCATCTATTCTTGAACCAAATTGAGAAGATTTTACCTGTGGCTGGTTGTAGCTTTTGTTCACCCTTAAGATGGATTGCCCCTGATAGTTTCTGTTTGTAATTTGTCCCTGCTTTACCTGATGATCTTCATTGTGCTTTTGCTCATTTCTTCTTGCTGCATCAAGATAACTTTTTGAGGTGGATGCTTGAGAGGTTTCTCCATTATAGCCCAGACCTCTCTTGTTTAGAGGAGACCGCTGCACATTGATAATCTCATCCAAAGTTTCAGATCCTTTGACAAACTTGAGATTAATAGCTTTTGTTTTCTCAATCTCTTTTCTAAGACCAACAATTTCACCTTCTAATTTTTCAAGATGTTTTTCCCTTTCATCAATTTGAAATTGTAGAGTATCAATGATCATGTTCTTTTCTTCTATACATCTCTTGAGTCTAGTAATTTCATCATAAAGGTTATCCACATCTATAGCATCCATATAATCTTCATCTTCAAATGCCATTAACAACTTATATTCATTACCTTGTTCATCTTCATCACTGTTTGATAGACCATCACTATCTTCATGAGTGTAGTAGCTTTTCTTATTTGCATTCTGTTTCTTGTTCCATCTAGCAGGTTCCTTTCCTTTATCCTTATAAGGACATTTTGCAGCATAATGACCTACTCTTCCACAAGCAAAGCATTTAAAAGGTAACTTACCTCTGAACCTTCCAGAACCCCTTTGAAGATTTCTGATAAAATTTGATTCTTCTTCCTCTTCTTCTGGGACGTGGCTCGCTTCATAATAATCTCCTTTGCCTGATGCCTTGAAAGCAGCTTCTCTTCTGTCTGATGGACCTCCCTTTCTCATTTCATAAGCAGTTAGAATTCCATGTACCTGAGACATAGTAAGAATTCGTAGATTTTCCTTTTCTTCTATTGCAGATACTTTAGATTCAAACTTGGGGGACAATGATCTTAGAACCTTTTCAACCACAACAGCCTCTTTTATTTCTTCACCCAAATTTTTCATACAGTTAACAACCTCATATACCCGAAGAAAATAGTTAGCCACACTTTCATCATTATACATTTTGAGAGTCTCATACTGAATTCTGAGAGTTTGAAGTTTAGCACATTTTACCTGTTCATCTCCTTCATAGCTCGTGACAATTTTGTCCCATATCTCTTTTGCGGATTTATAGTGCATTACCTTCATGAATTCTGATTGAGATATACATCCTAATAGAGTACTGACTGCTTTCGCATTTGTTTCATACTTCTTTTTCTCGGCTGCATCTGTAGGAGTAGCTGAAGGAAAAGCGTAGCCTGTCTCTACGATGTCCCAAACTTCTGTACCAAGAGATTGAAGATAGGCAGTAACTCTTACCTTCCAATAATTGAAGTTTGTCCCATCAAAAACCGGTGGCCTGATTGATGCTTCTCTCTCGTAGGTGCTCATGATGAACGATCTACCTTCAAGCGATCAAGCTTCTCTGAAGGACCTGCTCTGATACCAATTGTTGGAAATAATACTGAGAGGGGGGGGTGAATCAGTATTATATAATTCTTTTAATAAATCTTCTTTATTTGTTCTTTGAATTATTTTTGCATGTCAGTACCATAAAATAATGAGCATGAACAAAAGAAAACAGATAGTCACACCAAAGAACACAAGATGTAAGGTGGAAACCCAATGTGGGTGAAAACCACCTGCTGCAATATGTCTCTATCTTCTTTCAAATTAGAAACTCCTTTTACATGGTTTTGTACTGGTGCAGTCCTTTACCAGTACGCAGGCTGCAACCTGCAGAGAGCTACAACTCTCTCTCGTTTTCCAGTCTCTCCTGGAAGGGAGCTACAACCCCCTACTTTTTTTACAAGGACCACTTTTCATAAATTTTCAAACTGGATCCATAAGCATCAATTGATCATCAAGTATAAGAGAATCACCCAATAAACTGTAGTAACCAGATCAACAATAATAGGACCAAACCCAGAACACAACAATGATAAACAAAGATTTTAAGAGAAGTAAGCACCCTGCTCAACTGCTTGCCTGCTTACGTAAGCACCCTGCTCAACTGCTGGCCTGCTTACTGTACTCACCCTGCTCAACTGCTTGCCTGCTTACAGTACGCACCCTGCTCAACTGCTAGCCTGCGTACCGGATGCACCCTGCTCAACTACTAGCCTGCGTACCTCGCTCTGAGTCTATTGAACTGCCTGCGTATGTACGCACCTGCAACCCTTCTGTGCCTGCGTACCGGCGCACCTTCAGCTCTTCTGTGCCTGCGTACCGGCGCACCTGCAGCTCTTCTGTGCCTGGGTACCGGCGCACCTGCAGCTCTTCTGTGCCTGGGTACCGGCGCACCTGAACCCTTCTGCGCCTGCGTACCGGCGCACCTAAAACACTTCGTTCCTGCGTATGTACGCACTTTTCTCTTACTGCACCTACGTACCTCCGGGCATAGATGATTTCAAGACTTCAGAAGTAACCCAGACAGTGAGATCTACAGATCTGAACATGTGCCGAAGAGATCTCGGTCCATCAGTAGATTCGCCTTGTTTAGATCTAGACCAGATCTAGCCCTCATAAGATATTCAACCAAAAACATACTCAAGCCAAATGATCTCCTTTGCTTTATATAGGAAAGCTCTTCCTTAAAACATGGATCAATACCACGAGCCGACACCATAATAACCCAATACCGTCGGCTAAATACCAAGAGTAAAACATAAGAAAACCCCACATGTGAATTTCTTTGCCTTGAAATGTGTGCACTGGGGGTACGCACCTCCTGAACGGCTGACCTGCGGGTATGTACGCACTCTATGTAACTCTGACCTGCGTGTACGCACCTTATGCAAGGTGTACCTGCGTACCCCTTATTTTCTTCAATATTTGATAGCTGACCATCAATCTCTGCTACTGACTTGAAGTACTGTGATCTACCACCTGAATGGGTTGCCATCAAGGACAACACTTTAGCCATAATGCCAACATAATGCATGTTAGTCTAGTTTCACATAGTTCGCTAATATGCTAAAGTAGAAAATGCTTTACAATTATAAAAATAAGGTTAAGAGTTCGCGAAGGTCAAATTAAGCCCTAAATTTTTTAGAACCTTACAGCCACACTACATAGTCCCTTTGGATGCAGAAACTTGGTTCTAGCATCCTCCAATATTACCTTGGGTGAGACTGCGGTCTACGTGAGTAGATTGTTGCTAAAAGGGCCGGTGGTATAGGGTTTTGTTGGTTAGCGCAGCTAGCTCTGAACCTATATCTAAGCCCTTGAAGCCAACCCCTGGTCACAGTCACTACATGTGCCTTCATTCTAGTGTTATGCCTATATCACTCAAACCCAGAATAAAACATGAAATTGTAACCCCACATGCTTGTAACTTCTTATGAAATGAAATTGAATACACCTTACGGGATTCCTGGCAATCTTCTATAGTTGTCAACTAGCTTTTAGGATTACGAGCTTCTCGAAAATCTTCACTAATTTTCTACTGGCTTCCAAGATTCTGGGCATTGTTCTCGCTACCTCAGCTCAAGACTGTCCCATAGAACTTATAAATAAAGTTCCAAGCTTCTAGGCTTCTTGGCATTGTAACTATGACTTTCTATAACTTTTGATTGAGGGGGGAATTTGTAGACTTCATCATACTGTTGGAAATATCTCTCCAAGCACTTTCCAACTATGCCACCTAAATGAGCATTTGAGTTAGATATCTAAGGCATAACCTCCTCCATAATATAGGAATCCCAACTATCATCGTCATCTTTTAATGGATTCTCTACTAAGCCTACTACTATGATGATTCTCTATAGGAGACTGGAGTAACCATGGGACTCCCCCTGAGCTACTAACCAAAACTGATTCTGAAAAAGAAAATTTCCCAATAATAAGAATATGTGCTAGACAAATTCCTACAGCTTAGTGCACTTTCTAGTTGCAATCGATACATTTATCACAATTTTTGTTCTAAGTATAGCAATGTTATGGTTCAACTATAAAACTTAGAAATAAGTGTCACTTTGTTGTTGTTTCAATGTGTTATCATTGATCATAAGGCTTGTGCATTCCCCTAGCTTGTATTGATTGGATTCATGTGTGTGATTGATCCAGGTGGATATTGGTGGCCATCCTCCTATTCCAATTTGACCCGCATGTTTGTTTTGGGTTTATCTCATATCACTTGGCCTTTAATTCAAGTCAAGAAGGGAGGAGTGAAAGCAAAGTTTTTTTGGTTTGAAATCCAATAGAAGGTGTTTGTTGAGTCGAAGCATTTCCTCTTCTCCACATCAGTGCTCACATTATTAGACCTGTAGCAACCATTTTACTCCGACTATGTTATTGGTGTAGTTCTTAATCAACAGGGGCATCCAGTGGCTTACCAAAGTGAGACACTTTTAGACACACTCTGAAAGTATCCCACTTATGAAAAATAAATGTATTCCATTGTCCAGGCATGTTGTCAATTGAAGCATTACATTCTGGGGAAGGAAACAGTCATCCACACAGACCACCAATCCCTACAGTTTATACAGACACAAGGGAAGTTGCAGAACGATCGCCATCAAAAATGGTCCACATACCTACAACAATTCCATTTGAACATTAATTAAAAGAAGGGAAGCACCAATAATGTGTACACTGCCTTAGCCGACCACCAGTCATGGCACTGATCACTATGCTCAACTCCTGTGGGCACGAGACTTCGAGGTGGCTGCATATTTATGAGAGTGATCCAAAATTTGGCAGCACATACCAAACACTCCTAGAAGGTAAGAAATTTCCAAATTTTCACCTCCATGATGCATTGTTATGCCGCCTGTGACATATTTTTGTTCCTTCAAGTGAGCGTGCCAAGATGATTTGGGAGGCGCACTACAGTCAAGTCACTAGACATTTTGAATTAGAGAAAACAGTGGTAGTATTGCAGAAGTAGTTTTATTGGGTGAACCTTCATCGAGATGTTGGGAGGTACATTAAATCTTGCTTTGTCTACAAAATTTCCAAACCAACCATCAATAAGCGAGGCCTATAGAATCCTATGCCTACTCCTAGCCAACCTTGGGAATCCATCTCCCACACCAATGACTCTTTTTTCGTGGTCGTCGACAGATTCTCTAAGATGGCCATTATGACAACATGCAAGAAGAGTATCATAGCAGAGGCCACTGCTAACCTCTTCTTTGAGAAAATGTGGGTACACTTTGGGATCCCACAGTACATTGTCTCTGATCAAAATAGCATATTCATAAGTGCATTTTGGTCAAGTCTCTAGTTGATGCCTGATACCAAACTCACTAATTCCATGGCTTTCCATCCCCAAACTAATGGCCAAACAAAAGTCATCAACAGGATGATCATACACATTCTACGCATGTACAACTCAAAGCATCCATGCATATGGGATGAAAGCCTCCCCCCTATGTCCAACACAGCTACAATAGAGCTCTCCATAGCTCAACGGGCCACAACACCTTTTAGGTAGGGTTGGGATTTCATCCATTATGTCCCATTGATGTGGTCATACCATTTGCAAGTACACGGGCAGATTCAACTCATGTCCTACCCAAATATGACAAGACTAATAGCTTCATTGAGTGCATTTGACACATCTGCCAATAGGTCCATGATATATTTGATAGAGTTAATGCTAAGTACGAGTAGCATCATGATCAACATGTCTCACAAGTTCCAGGTGGTCAGTGACAAAGTTTGGCTACATTTGTAGGAGGAGCGCCTTGCTAGATCCCATCGCAAGCTTCACCTACTCAGATATGGGTCATACACCATCACCAAGGATGTAGGGGACAATTCCTTCGAGCTCAACGTTCCGTCGCTCCTTGGTCTGCACTGATTGTTCAATGTAGACCACCTTCGCCCATACATTTCACCATTGCTAGACAAATTCGACATTGGAGAACAACTCATACCAACAGAGCTAAACCCAGGCTACATGGAATAGGCCACAATTGATCAGATTATGGACAGACGGATCAATAACAATCACCAGCAAAAGATCCAATTGTATCGGGTTGCAAAAGCTAGCCAACTCCTGCACTAAGGCAAGTGACTCACCAGGGATAAATTTTAGAGAAGTTTCCCCATCTCATGGAGGCACTCAACGCAATGGGAACCATTGCTTCCTAAGGGGGGGGAGTGATCTAGGTGGATATTGGTGGCCACCCTCCTATTCCACTTGGACCCCCAACACTGTCTCTTTCATTTTTTCAGTTTCCTTAATTGTAGCACAATTTACTATTTTTGGCATTTTTTCAGGTCTTGAACTTCCAGAGTCATTTTGAGGCCCTAAACGACATTTTTAGGGAAAACGGATAGACTAAAAATCTCCCAAAGGTGTAATTTTCTTAGTTTTAGCCCAGTCGTTGAGATCTTCGAAACGAGGTATTATGATAGCCAAACAGATATTTATGCCAAAGTTACGACCCTGGGAAATTGATGTAGCAATTTACCCAAATGTGGCCCACAATTTTGGTGCTTCATCTCCTAGGGTTAGATTTTCGGATGTTTAGAGTTTTCCATTGTTTCTCATAATAAATAGGCCTTGGAGCCTCATTGTAACACAATTTAGAGGTATGTAGTTGCCACATCTCTTCTCATAGATAAGCTACCAATGCCCGAGCTAATTTATTTCCATTCTCTTTGTAAGCATATTTCAGTATTCTGATATTAATGAAATGAAGTGTTATTTCTACTACATTTATGTATTTACGGTTATACCTATAATTTTTTTTGTTCCTCTTTAATTTTGGATCAGTGATCTGTGTTTTTGACTTCTTTGGATGCCCCTTTCCTCTCTTACTCTATTGATCCCACACTTATCCATTCTGGAGCTCTTCTTGTTCCTCCTATACATTTCAATTTATGAAGGGATTAACTCGCTCCCATGTGATGATCACTACCTATTCATGGGCCTCATTGATCAAAACTTAACTTCCTAGACTTGGGAATTGATATTTGTCAAGGTTAGCTCCTATGATTACACATTGAGCACCTTCAAGGCATGGTCACTGACCCTTTTTTACTTGTACATACTCATTGTACTGAACCTTGATCATTTCTTCCTTGCATAGCACATGGAGCACTTCTAATTGATTGCAAGGACCTCCTTCACCCCCCTCGCAATAGAAAATTATGCAATACAAAGGTCCTCCTTCCTTCACAGTGTAGTGAACATCTCCTAGGAAAAGTGACTTGATTTTTTATTTTTTTTCCTCAACAAACTACATAATCATCCCTTCCATTGATCCTCCCTTTATGCGTTTCAAAATTCTAATGGAAATTCATTCCATGTCTAGCCCACTGTAGCCCTCCACTGTGAAAACCTAGGACTCTGCCCCTCAAGCACTATGTAATGCATAGTTCCAGTGTTTAGTATTGTCTTCTTTGTTCACTAGAACCCCTCACTGCACCTTGCCTTGTTTTTCCTTGATTTCCTTTATTCATTTCATAATTCTAGTGCATGGTGAAGCCTTCCCTCAGTCCCTATGAATCTCAACTGTGTTATTACTCCCTTCTTCTCCTTTGAGCACTACACATTTTGCAATTTCATTTAGCAAGCTCATCAACCTTGTCTCTTGCACTTGCTCACTATGTTGGATCCTGAAGAGCCCCTCCTTATTATGAATTTCATAGTTTTAGTAGATAAGGGGGTCATATTACAATCAATATTGAGTTCAACAATGCAATTCTTGTCAAACCTTTCCTCCTTAGTCCTTACACAAGACCATAGAAATGAGTTTCTTCTAGGGGTAGAATAGATGATTTCCATAATAATATTTCCTTGTCATGAGTGAACTTCATTGGCATATTGTACCACCTCAACATGGTAAGATGGTGCGCAAGAAAGATTTCAAGGAGAATAAACAAAGAGCCACTTGCGGAGAAGAAGTATAAAGAAGAACCATCATGAAGACATGAAGAGATCCTAGACCATGATAAAATGATGACACTTCATATGATTGAGAAAGTTCCAACATTGATCCAAGACCCTTTGGAGGGTGAAGATGAAGTACATATCAGATCATATCTATCATCAAGAATTTAATACTTAGCAGCAAGGAGAGGCATTTGGCATGGATACATCACAATGAAGTCTTATGTCATAGTGGCCAGCTCATGACCTCCCAAAGTGTCGTCACAAATTCCTATGTTGTAAATGTGCTTTCCCACATGTTGTGGAATGTAATTATGTATCTCAAAAAATGACAAAATGTAAATGTGTGGAAGTCCAAGAGTCACATGTGGAACATGAAAGGTCACATGTGGAATAAAGAGCCAATACAAGTTAGGTCACTTAGGAGTCCAAGAGTCATGAGGGTAACTCATGAGTCATAAGGAATATGAAAGGTCATTCCTCTAGTTACAAAAGAAACCTCATAACTCAAGCAAAGGGACTTTGGAGGCTAGGACATTTGAGAGATAACCTTGGCTCCTCTAGTTTTACATAGGAGATAAAATTGTTCCTTTGAGGAGAAAGTGGTGGCTTAATGTTCCACTATTGAACTAGTGTCTCACACTTGTAATTATTTACTTGGAACTTTCACCTAAGTATCAGAAGGTCATTGAGCTTACACACTTTCATGTATGTATCGTGAATGTAGTAAGACTATTGTTTATATTTTTGTGGTCTATGTTGATAGTTCATATGTACTAAAGAAAATGAACAATTTCATTGACTTTGGTATCCATCTTGTTGAATGTGTGTTTTATTTGCTTTCTTGAATCGTTATTATCTTGTGGACTAATTTTTAGGTTAATTAATGAATCTTTCCTTGCTCTTATGTGGCTCTCTTAGGATAGTACTATTACTTTCCTTCCAAAGGCTCATACTCTCTTTCCCTCTCATGGAAGTGTCCTTTTATGCAATGAAAATGTGTTATTCACAATGTCAACTTACTTGTTTGTTTCAAGGGTTATGTGTATAATATCGTATGTTACCCATTGAATCCAAGGAAAACCTTTGAGTTATGATGGTCACAATGATACTCCAGATGGGGATCCTACTCCAAACGGTGTGATGTCTAGTTGGAACTTCATGCCATGGAGACCCCTATAGTTTACAGATTTCCAATACCATTAACAGAACATAATACAAGTACTGCAAACCATACACCACAAATGGAATTTTAAAAAACACTATAAAGAGTGACATTATAGGTGTGTTAAATGATACATATAATGTGCAATCAAAAGGATATGTGTACATCAAATGTGCAAGTAATGATATAATAAAAAAGAATATATGGTAATATAGAAATACATGCAAGAATTGGTTATCCAAGGGGCGGAAATGAAATCACATATATGGAGATGTGATGATACCATGTGAAAGAACTTTATTAAAATGCTGCAATATGATGATACATTCACACATGGAAATGATGAATTGAATGCCATGATGTGATAAATTCTTGAACCAAAGAACACTCTATGAATGTGATAAAGGTTGACATCATGCAATAACACCATGCAAAGGAAAACACACTATGGAAATGTTCTATAATAAGAGGTTATATTGATAGCACATCACTTCCAGATGTAAGACCATAACTAATGGTGTGTTTTAATCACATAGGCATGCAACATAGTGAATGGATGATATGATGCGATGGGGAGAAATGTAAATAATATAAAAATTATGAATGAACCAACACGTCTTAGGATTGGCCCTCATATCCCCTCTATCACATAAAGCTTCGTTCATGATTTATACTGGGCCTCAATCTCCTTATGGTGCACTTGCATACCATAAATCCCAACCTCATGGTCCTCTTATCATGAAGCACTACAAAGCCTAATTGTGCCATGTCCATTCTCTAACCTTGTGCTAGCACACTCTCAGCTCTCAATCGTTAACTATTGTATTTTACCATTGTGTTAGTGCCATGTGCTTTAAAAGAGAGATTGAAGGAACATACCCCAAAGTGTGTTGAAGAACAGCATATTCAATGATGCAATAGCACATGAAAACCCTGCATGTGAATTATATAATAAGACATGAAATAAATCTATTCAAATTTTGCAGTAGGGAAAAGTATTAAATGTCATAATGGATGTGATGAGACTATTGACCTAACTATATTAAAATGTAGTCACATGATGATACCTTTGTGCATGGAATGTCTCTAAATGCCACTAACGCATTGAGCACAAATGGAAGATATTTCATATAAAATTCAAGGAGGAATAATACCAAAGGGGTGTCTTAATGATATGTTGGTGCCATGAGAGGGACATCAAGCAATGCATTATAATGATAACCAAAGTGTTGCAAATTTCTGTGATTACATTGCAAGGATAATGAAATAATAGGTTATAAATGAGACATATGTTGAAGATATTAAAGGTTTGTATTGCTGATGATAACTATGCTTAGGAAGGTGATTAGGAAGGTTTCATAGAGAAATAAAAGGATGTGCATCACCATAATTCATGGGCACAATTATAACATGAAGATAGTGAAAAGGAGGTGTGCTACCACAGGGATGATATTTAGAACTTTGTCGATTGATGGAACCTCTCGACAAATCCCACTAACTATGGATAATACCTTAGTGCGTGGTAAAAAACTACCTATCAAAGTTGTGTCAAGGTTACGTTAAAATCATGCAATGCGAGTATATTGGGAAGAATGTTGGGATGATATATTGAACAAGAGATTATATTAAAGCCTTGGTATGAAGACTAAACTATGTCAACAACTCTGCATTGATGGGAATGTCAACAACTCCGCATTGATGGGAAATTTTGTTAAACAATGCATTGAGAAAAAAGGAAAAAAGTTGTCATACACCACATTGAAAGAGTTGAAAACAGTTATTAAAACAAATAAATTGTGTGTCAAAACTCTTTGAGAGTTATATGTATCATAGTTTCAGAGGCTATATATTTGTTGTGAATAATATTGTTACATTGCACCGAGGATATATATAAATGCTGAAAAAGCTAAAGCTCCATTATATAGGTGCTACAAATACAGTGCAATGGAATGAGCTTATGATAAAGATAAGTTACAATAATAATTGATAATATATTATATTTCAATAAGGGATAATATGTTAACATTGCAGGAAAATATTATGGTTATCTGCCCTCATGATATAAAGTAATAGGTTTGACCTCCTCTACTATTACATTTCCTACCTCTAACAATGTGTCATCACATGGATTAATAGTCATTGCAAGGGAATAGCTTCCATATACAATGTCTATAGTGATGCCAAGGACTGTGTACTAATCTACACAAAAGTTATATCAACTATTTTAAAAGTGTGATGAGATGATAACAAATATAAGGCATCAACCAAATGCAATCTAAATACAAGGCAGTGATGAAATATGTATTGGTCCATGTGAAACACCACACAACTATATTACAAGAATAATTGTATAAAAGAGGGTGAATGCCATGTTATGAAGGACTATCAAAAGAAGATTTTGTATGGTTATGCTAACAAAGGAGAAATTGGATTTTGTGCACAATTGCGGGCGCATTTCATAAGAATACAACATAATACAATATATTCAAGTGAACTAAAAAGGATAAGGGGAAACGTAGATCACCATGACAAAAGGGCGAAAGAAGAATGAGCCAAGAAATTGTAACATCAAATGCAATCTACATACAAGGGCTATGAATTATTTTTCACCTCTCAACATTGATTATAAGAATCAAATTTTATTAGAGATAAATGTTTCTTATTCAATTAAATTATGCTAAAAATATTGAATCCTAATTAATTGTTGTGTGTTTGCAGGATTGGAGTTACGTAGCGGTTGATGATCATTTATATCTGGACTTTTCATGAAGGCATGATCCAAGTCAGCAATAACTATAGAATGATTGATCTAGAACCAAGGAAACCTTACAATGTTACCAAGGAAATAAACAATGTTTTGAAGACCAATGTCTTTCCTACATTATACTATGTCAATGTTTATTACAATTCATTTTATTTTTAGTAAATGTATTAATTTTTTATAAATGACATATATTAAAATTATGGAAAAGGCAAAAACACAATATCAAAGACTGTGAGGAAGTTGAAATGTCCTAGGGAATATAAAGAGTCAATTAGAAGTCAAAAGCCTGATGAGGGAGTCAAAAATTCATAGGATAAGGTGAAAGGTTGATATGGATTTAAATAGGAATGCAACAAATTACGGAGATAACCATAAACAAAAAGATGCAGCGGAAATAATACTTCATTTCATTAATGTAAAACACTAAAATATGCTTACAAACAACAATGGAAATAAACCAGCTAGGGCGATGGTAGCTTATCTCTGAGAAGAGATGTGGTTACTACATGCCTCTGAACTAAGTTACAATGAGGGTTGAAGGCCTATTTATTATTGAGAAACAATGAAAAACCCTAAACATCCAAAAACCTAACCCTAGAAGATGAAACGCCAAACTGTGGGCCCGTTTGGGTAAATTGGTACATCAACTTCCTGGGGTCATAACTTTGGCGTATGATCTTTGTTTGATGCGCACAATATCTTGTTAGAGATATCTACCCGAGAACTACAACTTTGGGAAGAGAAACATCCGTCCATGGACCCATGTTGCTCCCAGTTTTCCAAAAAAACATCGTTTAGGGCCTCAAAATGGCTCCAGAAGTTCAGGACCCGAAAAACTACTAAAATTAGTAAACCGTGCTACAATTAAGGAACTTAAAAGTTGAAAGGAACAATGGTGGGGGTCCAAGTGGACTTGGCAGGTGGCCAATAATATCCACTTGGATCATTCCTCCCCCCTTAGGAAGAAATGGTCCCCATTGTGTTGAGTTCCTCCATGAGATGAGGAAACTTCTGCTAAACTTGGTCCCTGGTGAACCACTTGCCTTGGTGAAGGAGTTGGCGTGCTCTGACGACTCGATACAGTTGGATATTCTGTTAGCGAGTGTGATTTATCTGTGTGTCCATGATCTGATCAGTTGCAACTTGTTCCATGCAACCTCGATTTAACTCTATGGGTGTGAGCTATTCTGCAATGGCGGATGTGTCTAGTAATGGTGGAAAGTATGGCCGAAGGCGGTCCACATTGAACATTGGGTGCAGGCCAAGGAATGGGGGAATGCTAAGCTCAAATGCATTCTCTTCCACAGCCTTGGTAATGGTGTAAGGACCATATCAGAGTGGTCTATGTTTCTGATAGGCTCTAGTAAGGCGTTTCTTTTGCAAATGTAACTAGACTTTGTCGTCCACCTAAAACTTCTATGCCACCCAATGTTGATCATGTTATTGCTTGTACTTGGCATTTGATTTCTCTGGAATTTCATGGACTTGCTGGTGAATATGTTGGATGTGCTCAATAAATTTGGTTGCCTTATCTGTTTTAGACTATACATGAGCCGAATCTGCGTGAGTAGCTACAAATGGCATGGTCACATCAATGGGACATGGTGGCTGGAACCCCAAGCCCACCTGAAAAGGGTTGTGGCTAGTCGAGCTGTGAAGAGACCCGTTGTAGCTGTGTTGAATATAGGGGAGGCTCTCGTCCCATGTGCATGGATTCCTTGAGTTGTACATGCACAGAATGTGTACGTCATCTTGTTCACAACCTCTGTCTAGCCATTAGTTTGAGGAAGGAAGGCTGTGGACTTAGTGAGTTTGGTGTACAACATCGACCAGAGACTGGACCAAAATGTACTAAGGAACCTGTTGTCCTGATTTGAGATGATAGACTGTATGATCCCAAAGTGTACCCACACTCATTCAAAGAAGAGTTTAGCAGTGGCTTCTGTTGCGATATTCTTCTTGCAAGCCGCCATAATGGCCATATTCAAGAACCAGTTGGCGACCACAAAAACACAGTCATTTCCATGCTTAGTGGAAGGAAAGCCTGACATGTAATCCATGGAGATGGATTCCCAAGGTCAACTAGGTGTAGGTAGCGGGGTATAGAGGCCTTGCTTCTTGATGGTCGGTTTGGAAATGGCATAGACATTGCATGATCTGATGTACTTCTTGACATCCTGTCGAAGATTTGGCCAATAGAAATATTTCTGCAATACTGCCACCATTTTCTCGACCCCGAAATGCCCAGCAGCCTGACTATAGTGTGCTTCCCAAATCATCTTGGCACGCTCACTTGAGGGAACACAAAGGTGACCCAGGTGGCATAACAGGGCATCCTGGAGGTGAAAATCTGGAACATGCTGACCCTCCAAGAGTGTCTAGTATGTGTGGCTAAATTCTAGGTCACTTTTGTAGAGAAGTGGCCAATCAGAAGTCTCGTGCCCACAAGAGTTGAGCACGGTGGTTAATGCCATGATCGGTGGTCGACTGAGGAAATCTGCAACATTATTGGTGCTGCCCTTCTTATAATTAATATTTATATGGAACTGTTGCAGGTATGTGGACCACTTCTGATGGTGATCATTCTGCAATTTCCCTTGCATCTATATGAACTGCAGGGGTTGGTGGTCTGTGTGGATGACTGTTTCCTTCCCCAAAATGTAATGCTTCCATTTTCGGTAGGCCTGCACAATGGAATACATCTCTTTGTAATAAGTGGGATACTTATGGACTGTGTCTGAAAGTGTCTCACTGTGATATGCCACTAGATGCCTATGTTGAGTAAGGACTGCCCCAATAGCATAGTTAGAGGCATCTGTCTCGACCTCAAATGGTTGTTGAAAGTCTGGTAATGCGAGCATTGGTGCTGTGCAGAGGAAATATTTCAACTCTGTGAATGCCCTCTATTGAGATTTAGACCAAAAGAATTTTTCTTTCACTCCTTCCTTGGTGACTTGACTCAAGGGCCAAGTGATATGAGAAAATCCCAACACGAACCTGTAGTAGAAGTTGGCAAGACCTAGAAAGTTGTGGAGCTTTGTAAGAGTGGTTGGAGATGGCCAATCCTGAATGACTTGGATCTTGGCTGGATCCACATGCACCCCCTGTTCATCAATAATGTATCCCAGATACTGAACCTGGGTCATGCCAAAAGTGCATTTCTCCAAATTGCCACATAACTTATGCTGCAGCAGTGTTTGGAGAACTTGTCGGATGTGGTGGAGGTGCTCTTCCCAACTCTGGATGAAGATCAGGATGTCATCCAAGTATACCACTACAAATGAGTTGGTGAATGGCTGTAAGATGTCATCCATTAGTCTCATGAAGGTTGCGGGAGCATTTGTCTCATGAAGGCATAACCAACCATTCAAAAAGACGCTCCTTGGCTTTGAAGGTAGTCTTCCACACATTGGAGGGTTCAATTGGTACCTGGTGATATCTTGAATTCAAATCAATCTTGCTGAAATATTTTTCCGCCTTCAGTTGGTCCAAGAGGTCATCAATCTGTGGGATCGGGTACCTATTATGGACAGTGATCTTGTTCAGTGCCCGATAGTCAATACAGAGTCTCCAAGTCCCATCCTTCTTATGTACCAACATAATCGGGCTCCCACAGGGCGATGAACTTGGACGAATGTGACCTTTCTACAACAGCTCTTGAATCTGCCTCTTGATTTCATCGTTCTCCAGAACGGAGCACCGATAGATTGGTCCATTGGCTCAGTGCGCCTGGGGTTAGATTGATGGAGTGCTTGACCTAATAGTGCAAGTGGACCCTTGCGAGGGAGGTGAATATGTCCTCGTACTCCTCCATGACCTTTTCCATCTGTAGTTGTCATGCTGAGGGGCCCTGTCTGGAGGTCATGGCCACCGTCTTCGTCTTTCCTTAAGCACGTACCATCAGGAAAACAAATTTCCCAGTTTTGGAAATGATCTTACTGCATCATTTTGCAGTAACCAAAGAGATGGCAGTAGGCGGTGCTACCTCTGGTATCCTGTACAACTTATTTCCCAAAGTAACAATAATAGCACGGGGCCTTGATTCATACATAGCATGTTTCTTCCACAAGTATGGTTGTCCTAATAATACATCACAAACTTCAAGGGGAGAAATGTCACACAATACCTCCTCTGTGAAGGGCTTGATGTTGTATGGAAGGCAACAGTACTGGCTCACGCGAAGATCTCGTCCTTCACGAAGCCACTCGATGGTGTACGGTTGTGGATGTCCCATGGTCAGTAAGCCCAACAACTTCACGACCTCTGGAAAAATGAGGTTCTTTTGGCTCCCGCTGCCAACAATCAACTATAGCAGGGAGCCCTTACCCACATCTGGGAGTGGAAGAGACACTCCTCCTCCTCTGGATCTTCGGGTTCCTCCTTTTGTATCTTCGTGGTAGCAATGGTGGCATTGGGCTCTGCATCGATAATCTGCTTCCCTTTTTCATTCCCCTTGTCAGGTTTTGACTCAGAGTCAGAACATGCATCTGATTCTGAAACCTTTAGCTTGACCACCAATGACTACTTGGCCCAACACTCAGTGGATCTCTTATGGAACTCACACCACTTTCCCGTGTCCTTTTTCAGCTTCACGACGTTGTTCTTTGCTTGCAGCATTGGCGGGTTGTCCTTGGTTGCCCCGCCTTGGCTTTGCCTTTTGTTCTATGGTTTGTGGGCACCTTTCCCTTGCTTTGGATTCGCAAATCCAAAGTCTCGCTTCTTTTGTTTAAACTTTTGCTCGACCTTGACGGCATATCAGTATGCCGTGTAGAGCAAGGGGATGATCAGGAATTCTATTTCTTCCTGGATTTACTTGTGCAGACAGCCACAGTATTTGAGTACTAAATGCTTCTCTAAAACCTTGGTACCCAACTTTGTGTGAAGGGTATGGAAAATATTGGTAAACTCTGGCGCGTCTTGGTCCCTCCCCTGTCACATCATGGTCCACTTTATGTATTGATCCTCATAGCTTCTGACGGGGTAATATTGCTCCTTGATGGCATCTGTACTTTCATCCTTCTACTCACAGTTGGTTTCCCACCAGTCCTTGATGTGGGGGGTTACTTTGAGAAGAGCGAAAATAATATTTTCCTAACTAGAAATATCATGAACAGAAAAATAACCCTCTAGCATATTTAACCATCTATCGATGGCATTTGCATCTATCTAACCCTCGAATATGAGGATTTCAAAATTAACTTGTACCTTAAATGGTGTGGAATTTCCAGAGTAAATGTTGGAAGTTGATGCGTCGCCCCTGGGTCGCTGCTGAAGTATTTGGGCAAAGTTGTCCATCATCGCGTTCCTTTGTCACTCGAGGGCTTCTTCGAGCAAGATTTTGATAGGATCTCCTGCCCCCTCATCTTTATTTTCATCCACCATGGGAGGTCGTTGGGATTTTTGAGGCTGGTCTTGCAAAGGTTCGACCAGTTCAAGCCCTAACTCCTTATATTCTGACCTCATTGGGGACATGCAAAGAAAAATAGAGAAAAAGCATACCACTATGATACCATTGATCCGAATTTAAACAGGAACACAACAAATTACAGAGATAACCATAAACAAAGAGATGTAGTGGAAATAACACTTCATTTCAATAATGTAAAATATTGAAATATGCTTACAAACAGCAATGGAAATAAACCAGCTAGGGCGATGATAGCTTATCTCTGAGAAGAGATGTGGCAGCTACATGCCTAAGAAACTCAAAAGCTGAAAGAAACAATGGTGGGGGTCCAAGTGGACTTGGTAGGTAGCCACCAAATTCCACTTGGATCAAACGTCACCCTCCTCATTTTTATAAATATAACCACATACCTCATTATTTGGGACTTTTAGCACTTAAGCTAGGCTAGTAACTAGATTTATATTTTGTGCTTGAGGAGTTGAAAGAACTTGTTCTTGGTAGCTTGTAGGTGGAGGTATTGTGAGGGTATTCTTATGTTTTGAAGATGGCATGAACTATTCTTGTCCCACTATTGGGTCCTAACGAGCTTGTTGTACTTGTATTTGGATGGGTGATGATATTAATGAGAAGCTTTTTTTCAATTGATGCATTGATTCTAGTGTATTCCTCTATTGGTTATATTAGCTATCTAGTATTTCCATTATGTATGCATGTGGTTACATGTTTATGAACTAATTTCTTTCATGTATCTTGTGTATTGGCTTTGATTCTTTACTCTTAATTCCATGTTGTATTACTAATTGATGGCGAACTAATTTGCAGTTATTTTCTAGCACTTCCTCATTGTGTATGCCTTAGTTATTCTCCTCTCTATGATTCTTCCTTAAGGCACGTTCCTGCTCATTATATGATCCAGGTGGATGTTGGTGGCCACCCACCTATCCCACTTGGACCCCCACAACTGTCTCTTTCATTTTTTCAGTTTCGTTAATTATAGCGCAGTTTACTATTTTTAGCAGTTTTTCGTTGAGTTTGATTGATGCTTCTATGTGCCCCTGTGAATGTTTCTGCTTCTGTAAATTGATGATCGACGTAGAGGAGGTTATGTATTATGCATGTTCCGCTTATAAGTGTATAATCAGGATAATCTCTGTGAATATGTGTCATATTATTCAAAATTTCTATATATATATATATATATATATATATATATATATACATATATATATATATAGAGAGAGAGAGAGAGATAACCCCCACTACATTAACCTAGTGGTCCCCACCATCCTCCATCGGATCTGACAGTCACATCTCAAGTAAGAGGATTAATGGTCATTGAGTGGATTATGTCAAGTTAACTTGCCCAAGTGTCAATTTGGTATAGGTTGGTTGCAATCATAGTTATGTGTCATAATTTTGGGGCCCACATTGGATGACCTATGATGCCCCCACCCATATGATGGTCCAGATTTATTGTGCCACCCCTCCTACTCCCTGCTAATGTCACAAGGGTGGGGGACGTCTTGGAAACAACCTTCGACATCCAATCTCCACCATTCATTGACATGGTGGCCCCCCTCTCTCTGACCAACACATCATCCCACTATGTTTCTATCCCATTGAATCCCTTCAGCTACCCTTCTTTAACCATCCAGAGCGGGTCCCTCTGAGACACGTCACCCCGGTCTTGGCTTCCCGAAGACTCCTTATCGGCGGTTCCTTTGTGCACCTCCAGGGTGGGGCCTCTGAGACACGTCATCCCAAAATCACCCTGGTGCTTCTCTATCATGCATCCCTTGGTCTTCCATGGAAACCCTCCAGGACACGTCGATCGGTGGGCCATACCCCCACACGACCCTTTCTCCTAATTAGTGCACAACATGGCACTATCACTACATCTCAATTTTAATCTTCCCAATCCCTTACTCATGCCCTCATGAAAATTCTCTGGGGCCAAACCATCGAGCGGACTTGTCATGTGGGTCCACTTTGCACCAATCCCATTACTGTCGGAGCTATGTGGAGGCTAACATGTCGCGACCTCACATCATCCTCTGCCCTACTACAATTCCCCTTTTAAGACTTATGAGATTTTTTTCCCAACAAGATGAGCTATCACATGGAATCCATTCCTAACCAATGGGGATGCCCTCTACCTCTGAGCTACAAGCCTAGTTGGCCTAGTGCCTCATCAAACTGGTTGCTCCTTTATGATATTATTCTAAGCCTTAAGCGTATGGCCTATGGGATACGTAGACAGTGGGTCATACCTCTACATGACTCTTTCTTTTGATTGGCCCATGGGTTATAAGACCACATCATCCTGTGCAATATCAACCTGGTGCTCTATCCTAGCGTTTCCTAGGCATGCTCCCCATTCGTGCTTTCGAGGTGGGGACCACTGAAAAATATCATCCCAGTCCCAACTCCCTGGAACTCCTCTTAACCTCACCCCTACACACTTTCGGGATATGGCCTCAGGGATGAGCTATTTTGTGGGTTGCATCCCAGGCAACGGGAGTTCTCCTAACCTCCAAGCTGTGAGCACAGTTGGCCCAGTGCCCAATCTACCTTGTGGCTATTTTTTACTACAAAGAAAACCTTTGGGATACTACCTTTGGGCCACATCACCCTGCCATTTCCCAACCACGATAAGGCACAATCTCGATAGCCAATCCATGGCATCCATGACTAGGTTTCCCATCATACAAATCACATAACCTTATTTAAAAAATTTATAATATTAAGGTCCCGCCTAACCTCATTGTAATGCATCTCTGGAAAAATTTTCCATTCAAGCATGGATTCATAAATGGCTCAGCTACAACGGTCCTACAACCCTATGGATCCACACCAGAAATTAACAAGACCACTATGGCTTACTAATCCCTTACAAGCACTACCCCGTGTGAGCTTAAGAAAAAAATTTAGGATTTCCCCTTTCTAGGATAGGGAATACCAAGCATCCTTGTGCTAGTGATCTTTCAGCCACCCCCATTCAAGATTTTTTTCCCGAAAAGATGATCTATCACATGGAATCCATTCCTAACCAATGGGGATGCCCACTACCTCTGAGCTACAAGCCTAGTTGGCCTAGTGCCCTGTCAAACTAGTTGCTCCTTTATGATATTATTCTAAGCCTTAGGGGTATGGCCTACGGGCTACGTAGACAGTGGGTCATACCTCTACATGACTCTTTCTTTTGATTGGCCCATGGGTTATAAGACCACATCATCCTGTGCAATATCAACCTGGTGCTCTATCCTAGCGTTTCCCAGGCATGCTCCCCATTCGTGCTTTCGAGGTGGGGACCACTGAAAAATATCATCCCAGTCCCAACTCCCTGGAACTCCTCTTAACTGCACCCCTGCACACTTTTGGGATATGGCCTCAGGGATCAGCTTTTTTGTAGGTTGCATCCCAGCCAACAGGAGTGCTCCTTACCTCCAAACTTGAGCACAGTTGGCCTAGTGCCCAATCTACCTTGTGGCTCTTTTTTACTGCAAAGCAAACCTTTGGGATACTACCTTTGGGCCACATCACCCTGCCATTTCCCAACCACGATAAGGCACAATCTTGATAGCCAATCCATGGCTTCCACGACTAGGTATCCCATCATACAAATCACATAACGTTATTTGAAAAATTTATAATATCAAGGTCCTGCCTAACCTCATTTTAATGCATCTCTGGAAAAATTTTCCATTCAAGCATGGATTCGTAAATGGCTCAGTTACAACGGTCCTACAACGCTATGGATCCACACCATAAATTAACAAGACCAATATGGGTTACTAATCCCTTACAGGCACTACCCCTCGTGAGCTTAAGAAAAAACTTTAGGAATTCCCCTTTCTAGGATAGGGAATACCAAGCATGCTTGTGCTAGCTATCTTTCAGCCACCCACTGTTCAAGATTTATAGTGAACTCCTGAAGGGCCTTCATCGCTCCTGCTACACGGCAGGAGCACCATCTTTCAAACCAAGCCTACAACTAGCTCTATGGCACCATTCATGGTTTTAAGGGCATTTGGCTATTAGAATGTATGCGCTACCATCAGGGCTAGTGCCCCTAGGGAAAGGGTGCATACTGCTGAAAATGCAACACTAGAGAAGCCTTAATGTATGATCACAAGTTATTATTCTTAAAAGAGGAAGAAATTCTTCGACGTTAGCACAACACCACATAAAATTATTCACATGCTTGTAACCAAAATATGTTTGTGTGTGTGTGTGTGTGGACCCTATTAAACAAGCAACCTTCAATGTAACCATTTTACATATAATGAAAGGATTCATATCTGAAATACTATCATGGTTGAATCTGGTTCTTATGAACCATTTTGGTGCCTTTAAAAATTGTGCATTTTATTATTCCTTATGTATATCAATAGCACACTCGTGTATTTCATAAGTCATATCATTTCCAACCAAAAATGCATTATATTATTGTTCATCACATGTATAAGCACCATTTTAGTCTAGAAATACAAATGCATGCTCATTACATTTATAAGCACCAATTCAATCCAAAAACGAACACATAGGTCCATGAACACTACATATACATAAAAATACTTATTTTGGAGTGTTATGGGCAACTAATTCTAAGAAAAGGACTCTCCACCCAACCATAGATAGTTACAGCCAAGCTCACTTACACATGTACCCCCCGAGCTAGATTCTAGAGATTGAGGAGTTGGCTTAAAAATGAAAACACCAACTTCCAGTTGAAACAGGGACTCTAGGGGACCTCCTTCCCCCAACCATCATCCACTTAGTAGTCAAATAATATACATGGAATCCAAAGTCCAACTTCCTCCATCTACCCAATGGTGGCCAATCAACACATACAGGGAATCTAGAGGTTTGTTGCCTCCACCCAAAACACAGGGAATCTAGAGGCCAACGTCCTCCACCTAAGAGTGTCAAGGGAGTCTAGAGAAGCAAGTAATCACCCTAAACAAAGTGGTTCCACCCACTCTAGGGAATTCAAAACCCACTGCAAAATCACAACAAGAAAGGCTTCTGAGGTCCTCCCTTTAGGAATCCAAGGAGACAATCCTCCAACCACGCCATCAAGGGAATACATAGAAAACCATCTCCAACCTCTAGATTTATAGGGACTCAAGAGGCATTGTTCCTCACCAAAGAGGGACCATCATCATTCCATTCATGCCAGTTGAGCTATTGACATTCTATTCTCTTCTCTTCAGCATATTCGTGTTCTTCTCTTCTCTTCACTTCTCTTCTGCTTAGTTCTTTGTTGAATGTTTCCTCAATGGATGAATCTGCCTCCCCCCAATAAAGAGTGAATTACCCCCTCCGAGAGGTTGAACCTCTTATTTTTCCTTCTTGTGTAGGGATTGTCTTTCCATGTCCTTCCTACTACACAATCTTCCTTATCCATTAATTATTGTCCTATTTTCCTTGTAGTGTTTCTCAAGTAACATGTCCCTACATACTTCCCTTACGTCCCAATTTAATTTAGGTGAAAATCTTATTAAAAGAACGCCAACCAGCCTTTAATGGTTGTTGTAACAATTCATATTCCTATAGCAATAAAATCCCATACATACCAAGAAAGAAACCTCCTCAACTCTTGAATCTATGTCCCTTTGACTCGGTGCATTTTAATATATTTTGTAAAAACATTTGCATTTTACTTTCATGAAGAATCCCAGGTTGGGACTATTACAAACCCCTCCCACTTGAGGTAGGATCACCCTCGGTGTTCTTCTACTCATATACAACACAGGGAAATAAAATAAAAACAGATACTACTTTGTGGAGCTTTATATGTATAGCTCTATACATTATTTATAAATGTATACACATTTCCTCATCTAGCAAACAAAAATGGATAAGTTTCTCTCATGGAGTCAATCATTTTCCAAGTGGCTTCCTCTAGCCCAAAGTGCCTCCACTTCACTTTAACATTCTCTATGGATTGATTCCAGAGGATGAGACTCCTTTGGTCTAGAATGCATAATGGATATAGTGGGAACTCTCCCTCTAGTTTCACCTATAGCACATACCAATCAATCACATGATTAGAATATTATACATATATTTTAAGCAAAGAGACATGGAAAATATCATGAACTTTAACTTATGGAAGTAAGGCTATCCTATATGCCATTGATCCAATCCTCTCCATGATCTCAAAAGGCCCAAAATATTGTGGTGCCAACTTGGCACATGAACCAATCTCTAAGGAACTCTTCTTGGGTTTGACCCTCAGATAAACATGTTCCCCAACTTGGAACTCTTTATGCACCCTATCCTTGTTTGCATGGATTTTCTGCCTATCTTGTGCCACTTTCAGATTTTTCTTAATGATATGAATTTGCTACTCAATTTCCTTGAGTATATCAGACCCAACTAGGACCCTATTCGCTGGATCACTCCAGATGATAGGAGTATTGCAATTCCTCCCATACAATGCCTCAAATGGACTAATTTTTATGGATTCTCGATACCATTGTTTTATGCAAACTCTACGAGTGGCAGGTACTCCCACCATTTCTTTGGTTGATGCATTACATACATCCTCAGCATGTCCACTAGGATCACATTTTTCCTCTTTGTTTCACCATCTGCTTTTGGATGATATGTTGTACTAAATGGAAACTTTGTCCCCAAACCTGCAAATAGTTCCTTCCAAAATCTTGAAGTGACTTAGGATCCCTATCTGAAATAATTTACTTGGTGATACCATTTAGTCTCATAATATCCTTTATGAATATTTGTACCACCTCACTAGCAGAATTAATGGATTTGATTGCCAAAGAATGAGCCACTTTTCTCAACCTGTCAATTACCACCATTATTGCATCATGTTTCCTAAATGTTCTAGTAAAACCTATAATGAAATCCATAGAATCCTACTGGATGCTTGTATTCAACCTTCAATTGCTAATATTCCATGAATTTAGCCACAAAATCAGTCACTTCTTTCTTCAAAATTGGCTAGTAATAGAAATTTTTAATGGTTGTGAGGGTCATTTGGTACCTTGGATGGCCTGAATAAGGATTTACATGAAACTCTTTCATTATGAGCCTTTTTAATTCATCATTGTTTGACACATAAATTTTCTTTTTGAACCTAAGTAGGTCGTCATCATTGAGATGATATTCTTCATCCTCACCATCTTGTAGTAGATTTTCTATCATTTGCTAATATTTTTCATCATGTTGTCATGCATTCTTGACCCTTTCTATCAGTTTTGTTTTGTAAGATATTATAGAAGCCTAATAATTAATTTGAATCTTCCTACTAACTACATCAGCAACCATGTTTTCCTTTCCCTTAATGTACTTAATCTCAAAGTTAAACTCTCTAAGGATGGTCAGCCATATAGCCTGTCTAGAGTTCAACTTGGGTTGCTCAAACAAATACTTGAGCCCACTATGGTATGGCATAAGTGTAAATTTTCCACCAAGGAGGTAATGCATCCACATCTTTAGAGCATGAATAATGGCATCCAACTCTAGATCATGAGTCACATAATTCGCCTCATGCTCATTTAATATCCTTGATTCAATACTACACTGAGTACTTCCTTGCAGGCATATGTGCACACCACAAAATTCTTGTCAAGATTTGAAATCCTCAACACTGGTACAATTGTGAGTAATTGTTTCAATTGCTCAAAACTTAGTGCACACTGAGTTGTCCACTCAAACTTATTTCCTTTTCTCTGCAAGGATTTGATAGGATGGCCTATCTTGGAGAATGTTTTGATAAATATCCTGTAATAACCTTCTAATCCCATGAATCATCTAACCTCATTCACATTCTTTGGTGTTGGCCACTCCATTATAGCCTTGATCTTGTCAAGATCAACTGAGATCCCTTCCTTGGAGAAAATGTGCCCCAAATACTATATCTATGATTGGAAGAAATCACACTTCTTGAGCTTTGCATAGAGCTTGTTGTAGAAATTCCCACTGTAAATCAACAAATTATGCAATATACTAAAACACAATACAAGATCTACTTCTACAAAACTTTGCAAAAGACTAATCGAATTGAGTAAGATCAAATAGAACACATATAATATATGAAGAGAAATCAATCACACATGAACACAGAAGAATACTTTAGGGAAAGCCTCAACTAAAAAACCCAATCTCTGTATTATCATACAAGTGGAAATATGTCTGAATTACACAAAGCTTTAGCTCACAAGCTATCCAGTTCTTAGTACAATCTCTCTGTTGCTCATAGGTAGTCAAAGGCTTCTCACAAACCTTCTCTTCTACCCTCCAAGCCTCATATTTCCTTGCGTAGTTTCTCCTAGGTCCTCAAGCTGCCACATCTGTGTAATAATCCCTCACACACTGCTCTGACCTCTGAAATAACTGCACAAACCTAAAGGAGATAAATGCTTCTGCATGGATGAGTTTCCTTTAAGGAAAAATTCATCCAACTAATAGTGCATTTTCCCTCCTCTCATCTCAATTAGGTCTCTATCTGAACTGACATGCATGAGTTATTTAGGAGAGAATATTTAGTTATCTGAAGTGCAGCAGTTACATGCATGCAAGAATTAACTAACTGAACTCACAATTAATTCAACAAATTGTTTGAATTAATCTAACTGGACTTGACTCAGTTAACTGAGCCAACTAATTACAACTCACTCTTATCTCTTTAACTAATGGATAAATCCCTTAATCAAAGGAATAACTGTTGCATGTCCTCACATAGACTTCCTGTTTATTTTTCCTTAACTAATTAACTCAAGATGAATTAACTAATTATTTTACAAACACCTACTAAGATCAAATTCGAATTTTACTTCACTATTTTAGTATAGGGACTGACTAAAATAGTAGGGTATCCCGAAATGCTATTTATAGAATGCTATTTTTAGAACTTCCATTTTTCCATCCATTGTTGCTAAGATCAACATTGGCTGAAGTGTTTTTTATAGCAGTGCTATTTTTAGCAATTCTATTTTTAGCATTTCTTGTTGCTATTTTCAACACTCCCTCTCAACAAGAAAGGCATTCAACTCGAACTCGATCCTGAACCTTTGGAATGTTTTGCATGCAACACTTCTTCCAAGTGTTGTTACTCCAGCAACTCTAGAAACAAAAAAAATACTCCCAACTGACCTCTCTATTGGGCTAGAAACATACTCTAATGTTGAAGCTCCATTTGCCGCTGACAAGTGTTCCCTCCCTAACTTCTAAGATGCTACAAAACTCCATGCATCTCGCACCGTTGCACACCTCTCTATGCCATCCTGCACTGGTGCGACACTCCTGTGCCTCTCGCATTGTTGCAACTTGCTAGCTCTACACAGTCTTGGGACTCCTGCACTGTAGCTCTCTTTTCCGCTCCATCCAAATTTTTCTCTACCCACTCAGCCAATCCTGCTACTCCTCATCAGGGCTGCCATAGCAAGTTCTAATAATAAAGGTTAGGTACCTCAATCATCCTGCCCCTATTCCAGCCTTCTTGGGACTATCACTCCACATCGCCCCACCTCCAACCTGGAGGTATGGATGCATGTGATCCCTCTGCCCACTTGGCTCGAAATTTCCACTACTAGAGGTCTCTACATGAGTGTATGCATCCACTTTGTATCCTCTCGGCTTCCCCAGTTATGGCTGCTTCACCAATCGTGGCTCCTCCACAATCGTCTGAGACTTCTCCTATGGCTTCATGTTGAGAGGTAATGTACTCTCCCTCTCAACCACCAAGTATCCATCGGTTGCCTTACTCCTCAAGGCTTTGCATGCATCTTGAACCTCAAGAACATACAAGTTCTTGACTCGTGAACCGATCCGCTTCACCTGTCTCATGGTGATGTGTCGAAGGAAAACCTTTCCCTTACTGAAGACTACATCATAGCCTCTATCATCCAGCATCGCAATCGACACCAAGCTTTTCTTCAGTCTTGTTACATACTTGGCATTGGTCAAGGTAATGCAAGCTCCATGCTCCCTTTGAAAAACAATTGTGCCTACACCTGAGACACCATACTTTTCATCATTACCCATCACAATCCGCATCTGGAGATCCTTCTCCTCTAAGGTACTGAACAAACTCTTGTTGTCGGTCATGTGGAAAGAAGATCCACTGTCAAGAAACCAACCACTTCCCACCATGGATGAAACCATGCATGTGAAAAGTGTGAAATCCAACTCGAACTGTGAGGCAAGTGCCTCACCTTCTGATCCTTCCAAGGATCCCTTCTTAGATTTCTTCAGTGGACAATTTGTAGCAAAATGGCCCACCTCATGAGAACGAAAGCATCGCACTTTCGATTTCTCAAACTTCTTCCCACAATGGGAAGAACTTGAATTGGAATGAGAATCTTTCTCCTTCCCTTTCTTTTCCTTACTCGCTAAGGCACAATTTTCTTCATCCTCCTTGGATGAAGAAGATCCATATCTGGTGCTTCTTCTTATCTCCTCCTACATCAAATCCAACCAAAGTCGTTCCCAATATGGCAATTTTTCTCTTCCATTAACCGGGTCTTGGTAGCTATGCCAGCTCTTAGGAAGACCCAGGAGTGCAAGACTCACCATGTCATCATCAGTGGTCGTGATCCCTACACTTCCAAGCTCATCCCTACAAGTGGTAAGCTTGTTCAGATATGTAGAGATTGTGTCGCCCTTTTCACACTTGATCTTACGAATCTTGTCTTTCAGCACGAGCTTCCTCTAATCGTTGTTGTTCTGATATAAATATTTCAATGTTTTCCACATCGAAAACGGAGTCTCCTTCCCATGGAGGCTCAAGACAATGTGGTCTCGAACTCCCTCCAAGAGGATTCTCCTTGCTCTAGCCACACATTTCTTCCATTCCACCAGTTGAGTAGCATCAGTCGGCTTGGGAACTTCTTGATCAATGAAGTCCTTTAGACCATTATCTTCTAACACTACCTCCATGCGATCCTTCCAGGCTATATAATTTGAGCTTCCATCAAGGACATACTAAGTCTTAAACCACTGAACGCCATAGGTGAAATTGAGATGTGATAAGAACTCGGTTTCTATCTTCAGGAACCAGAATTCAAACTTTTCCTTCTTGTATATTGTTCTTCGCCTTGATCACCTTTACTCTGATACCATGTAGAAATTCCCACTGCAGATTAACAGATTATGCAATATACTAAAACAAAATACAAGATCTACTTCTACAACACTTTGTGGAAGCCTAATCGAATTGAGCAAGATCAAATAGATTACATATAACAGATGAAGAGAAACCAATCACACATGAACACAGAAGAATACTCTAGGGAAAGCCTCCGCTAAAAAACCCCAATCTCTGTATTATCATACAAGTGGAAATATGTCTAGATTACACAAAGCTTTAGCTCACAAGCTATCCATCTCTCAATACAATGCCTCTGCTGCTCATAAATAGTCAAAGGCTTCTCAAAAACCTTCTCCTCTACCCTCTAAGCCTCTTATTTCCTGGCGTAGTTTCTCCTGGTTCCTCAAGCTGCCACATGTGTGTAATAATCCCTCGCACACTGCTCTGACCTCTAAAATAACTGCACGAACCTGAAGGAGGTAAATCCTTTTGCATGGATGAGTTTCCTTTATAGGAAAAATTCATCCAACTAATAGTACACTATCCCTCCTCTGATCTCAACTGGGCCTCTTTCTGAACTGACATGCATGAGTTATTTATGAGAGAATATTCATCTATCTGAAGTGCAGTAGTTACATGCATGCAAGCATTAACTAACTAAACTCACAATTAATTCAACAAATTGTTTGAATTAATATAACTAGACTTGACTCAGTTAACTAAGCCAACTAATTACAACTCACTCTTATCTCTTTAACTAATGGATAAATCCCTTAATCAAAGGAATAACTGTTGCATGTCCTCACATAGACTTCATGTTTATTTTTCCTTAATTAATTAACTCAAGATGAATTATTAATTAGTTTACAAATAGCTGCTAAGATAAAATTCGAATTTTACTTCACTATTTTAGTATAGGGACTGACTAAAATAGGAAGGTATCCCGAAATGCTATTTATAGAATGTTATTTTTAGCACTTCCATTTTTCCATCCATTGTTGCTGTCACAAAATGGATTTTGGATAGACTTCTAAGTCTAAGTGTTCCTCACAGAGGAAAAGGAAAGTCTAAATATGCTCCTATAAATAGTCTCATTGTGTAGATATTTTCATCCTGAATCTACTACAATTTGAATGGGCTAAAATGGATTTCGGATGCCGAAGTTATCGCAGAAAGAAGATTGCCTTTGTCCTTTGAAAAGGAGAGGCATTTCCTCTAAAAATGGCATAAGAGGACTTATAAAGGAAATCACATCGCAAATATCCAAAGGGAAAGACTTAAAGTGGAGGTGGAAGGGATCCCCAACTGCGACTTCCGACTTATCGTGTCGGAGATAGGCCCGCATGCGATATTGAGACCTCGAGCTATGCGATGGAGCAATTGCAATCTACCGATAGGTGGATCGGCGATTGCCACACCCAAAAGGGAAGGACCCCCAGGCCAATGTGACATGCGATCATCGATATCAGCGTTGGTAGATCGGCATATGAAAAGGGAAAACCCCAGGGAAAATTTAAAGAACCACCCTAAATTTATATGTATAATAAATGGGTGAATCCCCATGATACATAGGAAAAATGAGAGGTGATTTTATCAATAATATAATATGTATATATAATTTTTTTGGCGAATCTCTCACTGGATTATATTATCTTGTAAAGTCATGGCGAATCTATCACTGAATTATAAAATCTTGTAAGATCTTGGCAAATCTTTCACTAAATAATAAAGGTGAAGTCTTGGCGAATGTTTTGTTAAAGTATGAAACCATATATGATAATAGGAAAACATATTCATTAAATTGTAATATACTAACATACATGTTTGGAAAAAAGAAACATAATTTTCTCTTCCTACAAACAATGTTGCAAGTTTCAGTGGCCATTTTTGTCAAGGTTCTCACTGTACACTCTTTCATATCCTTCTATTAGTTTTGATAATATTCCACAACAAATTTCTTGTAGGTGTTGATCTTGACCACCAATTCTATCAAGGTAGAAGAGATTAATCTTTTCTCTACCACTTTTGTCAAGCTATCAAATTTCTTTCTTAATCAATAGAGTCTAACTACGAGATTAAAAAAAACATATTTTTTACCACTTTTGTCAAGCTATCAAATTTCTTTCTTATGCCATAGACTCCAACTGCGAGATTAAAAAAAAAAAAAACACATTTTGTTTACCCCAACATGCCAACAAGTAGCAAGCCCCAGCTATATAATATAAGAAAGTAGTAGGTATCCCAAAGGCCTTAAGGGTATCTAATGGAAAGAAGTGACCATTGTTAGAAGCCTTCCAATCAATATATTAATATATACATATAGATTTATTATTATTTTAATTGGAAATATTCAATTAAATAATAAAATTTAATTACATCTCTCCCAATCTAAATTGTGTATTACCATAATTCACTACCTTCATACATCTTGCATTTTTTAACAACATTGTAACATGTGGATTAATCTCCTTTTTGGTGCACAATCTCCGCCTTTTAGGACAATATGGTGCACTGGCCCAACCCCTACAGATCATTACGGTAAATTAAGAAAAACAGAGAATATGAAAGGTTGTACAAACTAGCATATTTTTAAAGCACTGGCCCAACCCCTACATATCATTACGACAAATTAATAATAACGGAGAAGATGAAAGGTTGTAAAAACCAGCATATTTTTCAAACAACTAATCCAACATCAATACCTTAACTTTTTCATGAAGATATCATATTGAGAACCTTCGAAAAATGGTGGGAAATCTGGGCACTAACTATCTCTCTTCTGTGAGGGTAATGTGAAAAGAGTGATAACATTTCACTGTTTTGATTTTTTTTTGTTAAATCAGAAAAACCAATATTAATGGAGATATTCATAATTTTTACTAAATTTTGTGAAGTGACTAAATGTATCTTTAACCATTCACCTTAAGATGTTTTTTATAATATAATTTCCTCGGTCTATTTAATATCTTCATTATCATAAAAACCAACCTATATCCATCTTAACTCCACTTCTACCACTCTTGGAGGGATGAAATCTATTTATCATTCTTAGCACTTGGTAGACCCGAAATTAAGATGGATCTAAGCTGATAGAATTTCCTCTTTAAATAGTCTATGCTCACATGAATACCATGATATTACCATGGGTTATCATAAACCTGGAGCTTAAAAACTACTATTCGTAATTTATAAAAATTAATAAAATTAATAATTGATTTTTATTTTTATTTTTTATTTTAACCAAATTAAAATGTTTAAGTGACATTAAATTACAAGATCCATTTTTACCCTTGATCTACCAAGCCCGAGGATCAAATATTTTTTCACTCTATGCTAGTTTGCATATCACAATATTTGATCCCTACCGAGGCTTAGTAGATCCAGAGTAAAGATACATCTATGCTGGTTTAATTCCCTCCCTTTAAATAGCCTACATTCCACGTGAATACCATGGGTCAATACAATGTGCCATCTTTTTTTTATTAATACTAATATTAGGGTTAATAATGGGTTAATAATGGGTTAATAATGTTTTTTTTGCATGGTATTAATAATAATTTGGCCCATAGTATTTGGCCCATAGGCTTCACCTAAATATAACACATTTTTTGAGTGTTCTTAAATATAATGTGACTTCTCCAGTAAATATAAAAAAATATTTTATTTATTTACCATACCTCAAGTTTATTTATATTTTTATTAATTTACCATACCTCTTTTATAAATATGGTATTTGGCCCATAGGATTCACTTAAATAAAACCTATTTTTTGAGCCTTCTTAAATAGAAATAGGTTATGGACTAAATATAAAAAGAGGTTTTATTTATTTACCATCCTCTAGTTTATTTATATTTATATTTATTTACCATACCTTTGAAGTAAGTATAAAAAGAGGTTTTATTTATTTACCATACTCCACTTTATTTAGATTTTTATTTATTACACATAAATATAAGGTGACTTATGGAGTAAATAAAAAAAATTGTTTTCCATTATTCTTTATATGATTATGACTAAAGAGATGCAAACTTGGAATATGGCAAGAACATTATCAATCTTTAAATAAACATGAAAATAAGAGACTTGAATTTTTAAATAAAATGAATTATTCTTTTGTGACCATTTGTTCCAAAAAATAAGGTCATTTTCTCGAAATTAACCCCAATACCATGAAATATGGGAAAATGAAAGAAGAAAACCTTTTTTACACCGAATGTGGAGGGTGAAATAACTATCATAAATACCTATTCTTGAAAATTAGGGTGAATGGAAGGTTAACTCCTAATTTCAAGGGCTAAATTTTCTTTTTTTACTCTCTCCCTTAAAATAAGGTGGGCTAACCTCCATACCTAATTTCTTTATAAAATAAATTTGAGGTGATTTGTAACAATGTACTATCAGGACCCAGAGCCGATAGGGATTATGGACCCAATTGTATAAATTTGAGATCCGTATTTTCGGATTTTCTATATATTCCTTTGTATTTGGGGTTTTGGCCATTACGCTATGCGATGCGATATGCAACTTAAGCTAGACCTGAAAGGGTTTACAGATGCCAATATATATATTTTGAGTTTCGGTAAAAAGGGTTTTTCCATGTATTTTTCGCATTTTCGTTAAATAAACAAAATACAAAGGAAATAAGCTCGAAGCAATAAAACGAACCCGAAAGATTTATAGACGTGGCCTTATATTACTTTAGTTTTGTAATGAGCGAGATTTTGGGCGAGCCTCAGGTGGTAAGTGGTATTGGACGGACTCCGCCCAATCCCATAAACTGGTCAACACATGGCTTGGCGCTGGAGAGAGAAAACTGCCTTTTAGGTGGGTAATCTCCATGCACATAAGCCGCCCGAAATGAATATCAACTGTTGGATCAGAGATCACGCATATTATCAGTGGGCTTGAGATAGTGACCAAAGGCGGATCCGGAAGGATTATAGGGTGGATTTGATGATTTTTGAAGTCCGATAGAAAGATTTTTTGTGTGTTTTTAGTGTATTTATCTGTGTAAACAGGGAAATGTGTTCCCGGGGATTTTAACCGTGCTAGTGGTCCTTTCCATTTAAAGAATAGGTGGTCACCATGCCTGAAGGCATTTGATAATGATTGTTTAATGCTCAGAGGGGATTTGAACGGACAAGGAGCAAAGAAGCCACAGATCTGCAGAGGGATGATAACACACCGAGAAACGGCTGGGGAAGCCAGAGAGCCGGAAAAATGCCTCAAAGAAGCTAGAGAGATCAATTGACGAGGGAGCGATAAGCACATGCAACTGAGGGAGTCTTTTGGGGGGTCACTTGGAGGTCGATCAAAAAGCCAAAAAGAGCTGAAGGTTGTTGAAGGTCGCTGGAAGGTTGCAAAAGGTTGCTTGAGGGTCAAGAAAACCATTGATGCACGCAGAGGCCGAGAGATAAAGCTTAGAGAAGCCAGAGTCGAGAGCCAAGAGCCAGATCGAGAGCCAGAGCCAGAGCCAAGAGCCAAAGCCACGAGCCAAATCCAAGAGCTAGAGCCAGAGCCAGATCCAGAGCCAGAGCCGAGAGCCAGAGCCAAAAAGATGAAGAGCTTTAGAGCCAAGGATAAGATGACATTCTAAGCCCATTGTGTTCTATGTAAACCAATGGAGTTGAGCATGGAGCTTGTAAAAGAATTGTTGCCATAATCCCGAAGAGCCTAGTTGAGTTGACTAGAGCTTAAGGAGATGTAGCCCAAGATTTTTGGGTGAACCCCATATTATATTGCTGTTATGTGTGTTTACTTTGTTGCTGCATTTCATTGTTGCTTTATTTGTTGATTATATTTTTTTATATCAGTTCAAGCAAATAAGCTTAAAGCACATTAATAGTTAAAAAGTAAACACAAGCATACACCTATTTTAAAGCATATTTAATTTAGAAATTGGTTAATCATTTGGATCTTGGGAACATTTAAGTTTTTTAAGTACAAGAGGTTCTTGTAAGCTTGAAAAGAAGCCTATAGCGCCCCATTTTCAGATTAGGTGGTATCAAAGTATGAGGTTGATTAACGACACCTTCAAGAAGGTGATATCAAAGCTGATTATATAGGAGTAAGTGGTATCAAATCAGAATGCTCGATTGATAGAGCAAAGATTGCTTGTCTGAAAGGTGTTTAAACAATAAGAGGTTGATTTTATGCTTGTTTGCAGACTTACTATTCTTTGAGTTTGTAGAGGTGAAGGGAAAGCTATTGATAGCTCAGTCCAGGAAGGAAAATAAGGAAGAAGGGCTAAAGGCATTCTTCTATCCCAAAGGACCTCCAGGCAATCCTTGAAGCACAAGAGGTTTGTTGCAAAAGGTTGTTGAATAAGTTCTTTATTAATCTTGTTTGAAGTTATTTGTTCATTTGCATAATGACAACTTTTACAGGTGAGTCCTCAAATTCCCCCTTCATCACAAGATCCTTTGATGAAGACATGAAGCAAGACTTATTCACCATGATGGAGATGGTGAGGGAAATGTATGAGGATGGAAGAAAGAGCAACATACTTAGAGAGCAATTGAATTCCGTGGAGGAAGAGAAGCAAATGCTTTTTGACAAATTGGAAGAAATGGAGAGGAAACTTCATATTGCAAATATGAACCTAAAAAGGATGCATGAGTTGCATGAGTTGGAGTCATAGCTCTTTGTTGGCAAAGAAGCCTTAGTCAAGTATCAGCTTGAAGAAGAGGTAAACCATTCCAGTTTGTCTTCAAATTCTTCTAAGAATGCTTATTTTGGTTCTTTTGAAAAACATACTAGAGGATTAGGCTCCAAGCTAATGTCCAAGATGGGCTATGAAGGAAAGGGCTTGGGTAAACATGCACAAGGTATTGTTGAGACAATAATAGTTGAGGAAAGGCCTAAGTATTTAGGTCTTGGTTATGGAGAGTCTTATGGAGAAAGTTTCAAAGCTGCCATGAAGGCCATTGAAACAGCTCCAAGAAGGAGTTGCATTGCAGGTCTTCTACCTCGAGAGTGTGAAGAATGTATTCAGGAGGAATGTAATGGCTTGAAACATCATTTGTAGGATGCAGGTGTTTAGAAGCACACACTTAAACTAGAGAGTTGTGGAAACTCTAACAGCCTTGAAGAGATTGATGGTGTTCCAAAGGGAGCCACTTCTTCATTCAGTTCACCTCCTCATGAAGGCAATAAAGGTGAAAGAGAAAGGTATAAATCTGTTTCTAAACATTTTCCTTTTGGTTATGTTCAGCATGAAAAATTTCCACATAGACATGGGAAAAGAATTGTTTGTTCCTTTTGTGGTTTGGATAACCATAATGTTTCTAGATGTTGGAAGAGAATGGCCACATACAGGAAAATTTTGAAGGAAAGGAAGCAAGAAGCGAAAGGTCCATCCGACAAGGCAAGTCATGCTGTCAAGAGGATGCACATGCAGTGCACTTACTGCCATTAGCAAGGACATCTTGCTGCAAAATGTTGGACACTGAATCCAACAATACTTCCACAAAAGCTGAAGAAGGTGGAAAGAGAAGATGGCAGAAATGGAAAGGAAGATTCCATGATTGATGTGTTTTAGGATGATTCACATGTTGATGTTGATGTGCAGACAAATGTAGCACCTTTGAAAAGGATTGGTAACAAATGGTTAGAGTTCTTATCCAATTAAGATTGCATGTCTATTGATGCATCTATTTGCATTTCTTCGTTAATGGAGTGCAAGTTGCAGGAATTTGCCAAGAAGGTGAATGGAAAAGTTGAGTAGGAGACTCACTTTGTTGCTGCAACATTATATTTCATTTCAACTTCGAAAGTACAATGTGCTTAAGCAAAAGTTGAAGGATGAAATACATGCATGAACATAGGGATGTTAATGATTTCCTTGTATTTAAACATGTATGTGTAATTAACTTGAAGGGTTGATTGCTTTTTTGTAACATGCATGTAATGTTGACTTGGGAGAAGTTAACTTGGTCTCCAAGATGGAGATAATGATGAAGTGTTTCATCTTTTGAAAAAGAGTCCTAATGGTCTTTTTCTACATGAGTGACTTGAAGGGTCATTTGTTTTAAAGGCATGTTTTGTTGCCTTGTTATCTAGTCAATCATTTGTATGCAGATGTAAGACATGGACATGTTCACAAGATGTGAAATCCGTTTCTTTTGGGAAGCTAGAGTTTAGTCCATCCAGTTGTTGTATGTGCTTCTGTTGTTGTTAACAGTTGTTGTTGACAGCTTTTCAAATAGGTACAAATGAAAGTTTTTGTGAAGCAGATGTACTTCACATTTGTTTGAGCCACCTTGGATCAATGATCAAGGTAGAGAAGTTCAAACTACCTTCTATGACCATCTCAGCAAGAGTTCTACAGGAAGGCAAGGAGGAAGGCAGTTCTTCCAGGAGGACCAGCACATCTAGGAAGGAAAGTGGTCAAAGGCTTTGGTTAAGAGGCACTATGCAAGGCAAGTGTGTGGAGGCTGAAAGAAGAGGGTGTTGTTACTCTCATTTACTATTCAGATTAGTATATCAGTCTTTTGGAGACCAAAATTTCTTTAGTGGTAAGGCGTGATCCAAAATGGATTTTGCATAGACTTCTAAGTCTAAGTGTTCCTCACAGAGGAAAATGAAAGTCTAAATATGCTCCTGGAAATAGTCCCATTGCATAGATATTTTCATCCTGAATCTACTGCAACTTGAATGGGCTAAAATGGACTTTGGATGCAGAAGTTATCGCAGAAAGAAGATTGCCTTTGTCCTTTGAAAAAGGAGGCATTTCCCCTAAAAATGGCATAAAAGGCCTTATAAAGGAAATCACATCGCAAATAGACAAATGGAAGGACTTAAAGCAGAGGCAGAAGGGGTCCCTGACTGCGACCTCCGACTTATCGCATCAGAGATAGGCCTGCATGCGATATCGGGACCACGGACTATGCAATGGAGCGATTGCACTCGGCCGATTGGTGGATCGGCAATCGGCACACCCAAAAGGGAAGGAACCCTAGGCCAACGTGAAATGTGAATGTCGATATCGACATTGGTAGATCAGTATAGCTAAAGTGCAGACCACCAAGCCATTGCGATTGCGATTAGAGATCAGGACCTGGACCTGATAGGGATTATGGACCAGATTGCATAAATCTTGAGATCCGTATTTTTGAATTTTCTATATATTCCTTTGTATTTGGGGTTTTGGCCATTACACTATGTGATGCGATATGTGAGTTAAGCTGGACCTGAAAGGGTTTATGGATGAGAATATATATATATATATATATATATATATATATAGAGAGAGAGAGAGAGAGAGTTCTAGTAGAAATGGTTTTTTATGTATTTTTGCATTTTCGTTAAATAAACGAAATACAAAGGAAATACTCCTGGAGCGATAAAATGGACCTGAAATACTTATAGACGCAACCTTATATTATTTCAGTTCTATAATGAGCAATATTTTGAGCGGGCCTCAAGCGGTAAGTGGTATTGGACGGGCTCCACTCGATCCCATACACTGGTCGACACGTGGCTTGGCGTCGAAGAGAGAAAACCGCCTTTTCCATTGGGTAATCTCCATGCGCATAAGCCGCCTAAAATAAATATCAACCATTGGATCAAAGATGACCCAGATCAATGGTGGGCTTGCGATAGCGACCAAAGTCAGATCTGAAAGGATTATAGGGCAGATCCGATGATTTTTTAAGTTCGATAGAAAGAGTTTTTGCGTGTTTTTAGTGTATTTCTCTGTGTAAACAGGGAAACGTGTTCCCGAGAATCTTAACCACCCTAGTGGTCCTTTCCATTTAAAAGATAGGTGGCCACCATGCCTGAAGGCATTTGGTAATGATTGTTTAACACTGAGAAGGGATTTGAACGAACAAGGAGCAGAGAAGCCGTAGAACCGCAAAAGGATGATAACACACAAAGAAATGGCTAGGGAAGCCAGAGAGCCAGAAAAATGCTTCAAAGAAGCCAAAAAGATCAATTGACGAGGGAGCGATAAGCACTTGTAGATGAGGGAGTATTTTGGGGGGTCACTTGGAGGTCGAGCGAAAATCCAGAAAGAGTTAAAGGTTGTTGAAGGTCGCTAGAAGGTTGCAAAAGGTCGCTTGGAGGTTGAGCGAACCATTAATGCACGCAAAGGCTAAGAGAGAGAGCTCAGAGAACCCATAGTCGAGAGCTAAGAGCCAAAGCCAAAGCCAGAGCTAGAGCCAAGTGCCAGAGCCACGAGCCAAAGCCAAGAGCTAAAGCCAGAGCCAAAGGTGAGAGCCAAAGCCAGAGCCAGAGCCAGAACGCTAGAGAGCTTCAGAGCCAAGGATAAGATGGCATTATAAGCCCATTGTGTTCTATGTAAACCAGTGGAGTTGAGCATGGAGCTTCTAAAAGAACTGCTTCCATAATCCCAAAGAGCCTAGTTGAGTTGACTAGAGCTCAAGGAGACATAGACCAAGAGTTTTGGGTGAACTCTATATTATATTGTTGTTATGTGTGTCTTTGTTGCTACATTGCATTGCTGCTTTATTTGCTGATTATATGTTTTTATATCGATTCAAGAAAATAAGCTTAAAGAACATTAACAATTAAAAATAAACACAAGCATACACCTATCTTAAAGCATATTTAATTCGCGGTTAGTTAATCATTTGGATCTTGGGAACATTTAAGCTTTGGAAGTGGGAGATGTTCTTGTAATCTTGACAAGAAGCCTATAGCACCCCATTTTCAGATCATTTGCTAAGATCAACACTGGCTGAAATGTTATTTATAGTAGTGCTATTTTTAGTAATTCTATTTTTAGCCTTTCTTGTTGCTATTTTCAACACGTGCTCCCTTAGAAATTGTAGCACTGCAACTAGATATTTTTCATGCTCTCCCTCTTCCTTTGAGTACACTAATATGTCATCTCAAATGCATTGAAGAACTTGTCAAAATAAGGACGTGTCATATTGTTCATTAAACACATGAATGTGACAGGGGAATTAGTAAGCCCAAAGGGTAACACTACAAACTCATAGTGCCCATATCTTGTCCTAAAAGAAGCCTTATGAATGTCCTCCTCCTTTATCCTTACTTGATTATATCCTTACCTAAACTCAATCTTGGAGAGCATTGTTGCTTCCCTCAACTAATCGAAGAGATCATCAACCTTAGCAATGTGTATTTGTTATTTATGGTCACCTTGTTTAATTTTCTATAGTCGATGCATAATCGAAGGGTTCCATCTTATTATTTACAAACAATATAGGTGATCCCAATGGAGACAGACTTGGTTTTATGTAGCCTTTGTCAACCATCTCTTTTAGCTGCAATTTTAGCTCAACCAACTCATGGGTACTCATCCTATATGGTACCTTGGATGTTGGTGTTGATCCAAGTACCAACTCAATAGAGAAATCTACCACTCTGTGAGGACGTAATCCAATAAACTCCACTAGAAAAACATCTGCATATTGTTGCAAAATCGGGTACCTTTTTAGTAGTTCACTTTCCTCATTATCAACATTGTTTCCAACCTTCTCATCACTTAATATTTTCACCGCAAACAACATTCATACCTTTTTGTTGATGTGCTTGGCTTGCATAGACATGATCAGCCTTACTAAAGTAGGCTTTTTCCTTCCCTACATAACTATGTGTTTTCCTTGTTCATCTAAGCATTCTGTTTCAATTTCATAACAATCCACTTTTGTCCTATGCAAGTATGACCAATCCATGCCCAATAATATATCATATGAACCTAATGGAAATAAATTCAAATTTGTTTTGGTAAGCATGCCACTATGATAAAATGTACATGATATCACCCAGTAATTAATTTTTCTTTTAGTTTTGGTTGCCAATTGAACCAACCATGGTTCTTCATACATCTCCTTGACCAAATTGTATTTATCAACCATATTTGGGTTAATATAGTTGTAATTAGAACCTGGATCAAATAGAATAGAAACAATTTGATTATGTGACTTACCTTCCATCTCAATGATGGATTCCTGGTGGTCTACCTAGTGGTTGTCTATGGCTACATAAATCCTGAGTAAATCCCCAACTACATCACCCACTATGTGAGCTTCTTAGGCACCTTTAAATATTTGGTCCAACATTTTTTTGATGTGGAAAGTCCCTCTTCCTATGATTTTCACTACATGTCCAGCACTTTAATGGCTCTCAACCTTTAAGATTGAGCTAGCCTCCTGCTATTTGTTGCACATTTCTCTTAACAACAACATTAGCTTTCGGTTGGAATTACTTTATATGAGTTGGGTGCTTACCTTCCGTATTTTCTAAACTTTCCTTAGGCCAATTATTCTTATGTACATTGTTGTTATTTTCCTTCTAGTTATCCTTAATTTATGGCCTAAATTTTTCTTTCTCATAACAATGCTTCAGCTTCTTAATACCATCCTTCAAATTCAATGGTTCCAACAACTCAATTTTATCTCTAAATGCTAGAGGTAGCCCACTAAAAAATCTTTGAATCTTGGCCTTCTCATCCTTGAGATATGGAACATACCCAAATAGTTCCAAGAATTTAGTCACATATTCATCATCTATCATTTGTCCCATCTTGAGTTCGTAGAACTCCTTTTCCTTGCCATCATAGTAGCGTTCAGACAAGTATTTCTCTCTGAAGAGATTTTCAAACTCATCCCAAGTCAATTCCTTCTCAGCAATGCCTCTAACATTTTTCAAATCTTCCCACCATATGTTTGATTTTCCCTTCAAGCTATTGGTGGCAATCCTAGCTATCATGTTTTTAGAATAATCATGAATTTTGAAATATATCTTCATGCCATGCACCTAATATTCTACCTCTTCTAATTTCTTCATTTCCCATCAAATGTGGCTGGCTTGGATTTCTGGAATTCCTCAGGAATGTAATCCTTTTCCTTTCTCTCGTTATGAAGATGATGGTGGTGATGAGATTGATGGTGATGCCTCTTGGTAGCATAACTAGATGGTCTACTAGATTAATGTACATAATTAAAGGTTCCTCCCCTTGGGGTTCTTAATGGTGAATTTCCTATCACGGTATCCTCACTTTCATGCCTATTCTTCTTTCTGAATTTTCTACCATATAGCCCATTGGTATTCTCTTCTGACTCTTGAGGGGTCTTTCTTTTTTCATTATTCACCCTCATCTCAAGTTTCCTTTGTCTTTGTATATCTAAGAGACTTTGCAGGATGACTGCATTTATCTTGGCTTGACTCTGTTGCACTCTTAGCAACCCCTCATTATTTTCCTTGAAGCTTCTAACTTCAACCCTTAGGCTTATCAAAGTATCCATCCATTCTGGACGGTGTTCCCTCCCCCTTGGTCAACTAATATTTCTTCTTCATTGAACTTGGCCTCATCACTTCCATGTTGTGACTAATCAGAGCTATATTGCACCATATCAGTCCTCATTTCTTAGTTATCTCTATTTTTGGCTGCTTGTGATGTGGTGTCAATCACACAAATTGTTATATATTTCATGTGATAAATAAATAACACAATCATGACCATGAACTTTGCATTCATGGAGCTATCATGGCCATCTTTGCTGTGACAAATCATCCATTTTAGTATGCCAATCATATATAATAAATCATATACATCAATAATTCGACTAGAAATTCCACTGTTAGTGCACAATTAATAAATAAATAGAAAAATTATGCCCATAATCTTGCTCTTCCTAAGTTGTTGTAATGGACTATTTGTAATAAACATCCACATTAGCTTATGGTTATTAACAAAGTAGTATATCAATAAGTGTACATTCAAGCCTGCAATTAATTTATTTAAACCGCCTTCTAACACCTAAATAATTATTTTAGTTAATTTATGAAATTCATCACTTGCTCATGATAGACCCCATCTAGTCCAAGTGTTGAGCCTGGAGGCTCTAATACCACCTGTAATGATCCCACTCCAACTGCCTTAGCAGAATGGTTGTTACTCGCTAATCCAACTTCTCTTGTCCTATCCATCCTCGACCAGATTTGTTGGTCACAGCTCAAGTGGGAGGGTTGGTGGTCTTTGAGTGTATTGAGTTGGGTTAACTTGCCCGAGCGTTAATTTGGTAGATGGGTATTGCAATCATGGTTTCAGGTCATGATTCTAGGGCCCACATTGGTTAATCTAATATTCCCATGCCCATTTGGCGACCCAGATTCATTACACCACCCACACTCCTCCATACTGATGTCACAGGGGGGTGGTGTCACAATCAACCTCTCTTTTCCATTATCCATGATATTTATCATTTGTTGACCTGATGGACCCCTCTCTCTGATCACCACATCATCCCATTGCAATTATATCTCGTCGACTCCCTTCAGCTTCCCTTCTTTAACCATCCAAGGTGGATCCCTCGGGGACATGTCACCCCATACCTGCCTTCCCGATGAATCCTCATCATTTCCTTTGTGCACCTCTAGGGTGAGGCCTCTAGGACATGTCACCCTCACCTTAATCACCCCAGACCTTCCCTATCATGCATCTCTTGGGCTTCTAGGGGTGACCCTCTAGGACACGTGGGTTTATGGGCCACACCCCCCCATGACCCTTGCTCCTGATTGGTGCATAACGTGGCACTATCATGACATCCCATGCTGACTCTCCCCACTCCCTTCCTCACATACTCTTGCAAATGTTTTCAGGGTCAAACTATTAGGTGGACTTATCAGGTGGTTCCTCTCTACACCAATCCCATTTACAGTTGGGGCGATGTGGAGGCAAACATATCTCGGCGTCACATCATCTCGTTCCTAGTTGCAGTTCCCCTTTTAAGACTTACATGATTTTTTGGCTAACAGGATGAGCTATCACATGGGCTCCATTCCTAGCTAATGGGGACAACCTTTGCCTCTGAGCTACAAACCTAGCTAGCCCAATTCCCCATCATCTCTGCCACTCCTTTATTCTACTATTTTAAGCCTCTGAGGTATGGCTTTTGGGCTAAGTGGCTAGTGGGCCATACCTCCACATAGTTCTTGCTTCTAATTGGCCTACGAGTTACAACACCATATCATCCCGCACTATCTCACCTCGGTGAACTATCCAAACATTTCCCAACCTTGCTCCCCTTTTGTTCCTCTGAAGTGGGGACCATTGAGACATGTATCCTAATCCTAACTCCCCGATGCTCCCCTTAACCACACCCCTGCACACTTCCGGGATATGGTCTTAGGGATGGGTTATCCTATCGGATCCATCCTAGCCAATGAGAATGTTCCTCGCCTCTAAGTTATGAGCCCAATTGGCCTAATTCCTAATAATCCATGTGGTTCTTTTATACTGTAAAAAAATAAATAAAAATAAATAAATAACTTATGAGATACTTCCATCGAGAAATGTCACCTTTCCATCACCCAACCATGATAAAGCACAATCTTGATAGCCAATCCATTGCCTGCATAACTAGGTTTCCCATCAAACAGATCAAATAATCTTTACGTGATAAATTTGTAACATTAATGTCCCATCTAACCTTGCCGCAATGTAGCTCTACGCAACTCTACCATTTAAGCATGGATTCATTCATGGCTCAACTATGGTGGTCCTGCAACTATTTGGATCCATGCTAGTGATTCATTAAGACCATTGTGGCTTACTAAGTCCTTACAGGCTCTACCCCTCCTAAGCTTAAGATATAACTTTAGGAATTCCCCTTTTTGAGACAGGGAATACCAAGCATGCCAACGCTGGTGATATTTTGGCCACCCCCTATTCAAGACTTGCAGTGAGCTCTTGAAGGGCCTATATCTCTCCTACTACATGCAAGGAGCACCATGTTTCAAAGAAAGCCTGCAAACATCTATATGGAACCATTTAAGGGTTTCAAGGTAATTTGGCTATTAGTAGGGATGTGTTTCCATCAACACTAGTGTCCCTAAGGAAAGGGTGCATACTGCTGAAAATGCAAGGCTGAAAAATACTTCATGTAAGGTCACAAGTTATTATTCTTAAAAGAGGAAGAAATTCCTCAACGTTAGCACAACACCACATAAACTTATTCACATGCTTGCAACCAATATATATATATATATATATATATATATATATATATATATATATATATAGATATATATATATATATGTATGTATATGTATGTATATGTATGTATATGTATGTATATATGTATATATGTATATATATGCAGGCCTTGTAAAACACGCAGCCTCTAATGTAACCATTTTACATATAATGGAAGAATTTGTATCTGAAATATCATGGCTGAATTTGGTTCTTATGAACCATTCTAATTCCTTTAAACATTGTACATTTTATTATTCCTTTTGTATATCAATAGCATAGTCATGTAGTTTATAAGGCATATCATTTCCAATTATAAATGCACTATACTTATGTTTATAACATTTATAAGCACCATTTCAATCTAGAAATGCAAACACATGCTCATTATAGCTATAATCACCAATTCCATCCAGAAATGAAAACACAAGTCCATTAACACTGCAAATACATAAAATTACATATCTTTGAGTGCGTTGGGAAACTGATTTTTGGACATGGACTCTCCACCTAACCATAGATAGTTGCATCCAAGCTCACTTATAGTTGTCACACTCAAGCCAAATTCCAAAGACTAAGGGGCTTTTTTAAGGATGGAAAAACCAATTTCTAGTTGAAAAAATGACTCTAGATGACCTCCTTCCTCCACCCACCAACCACTCACTATTAAAATAATATACAAGGAACCTATAGGTAAGCTACCTCCACCCTCTAGCTACCCAATGGTAGCCAATCAACACATATAGGGAATCCATAGGCCAATTGTCTCCACCCAAAAAACACAAGGAATCTAGAGGCTTATTCTCCACCCAAGCATGGATAGGGAATCCACAGGCCAACTGCCTCCACCGAGGTGTGTCAAGGGAGTCTAGAGAAACAATCATCCCCCTAAACATAGTGGTTCCACACACTCTATGGAATCGATAACCCACTGCAAAATCATAGCAAGAAAAGCTTCAAAGGTCCTCACTCTAGAAATCCAAGGACACAATTCTCCACCCACACCATTAAGGGAATCCAGAGAAAACCATCTCCACCCACATCATCAATGGAATCCATAAAAAACCATCTTCACCCTCTAGCTTTCCAAGGACTCAAGAGGCATTGTTCGTCACCAAGGGGAGACCATCATCATGCGAGTCATGCAAGCCAAATTTTTGTAACTATCGTCTCTTCTCTTCAACAAATACTTTCTCTTTTCTTCTCTTCTCTTCTATGTGGTTATCTGTTGAATGTCACCCAAATGGATGAATCTTCCTCCCCCAATAGAGAGTGAATCCCCCTCGATGAGGTTGAACCCCCTATTTTTCCTTCCAATGCATGGATTGACTTTCCCTATTGTTATGTGGAATTTACGATTATGGATAAAGGTGAATTCCCTAGACCTATTTGACTGGCATAGCACAACAGAAGATAAAGAATATAGATTTTTCCTTATAGAAGTTAGAGAATGGGAAAGAGGCCTACCTCATATCTATAGCAAACTTCCCATTCTTCCTTGCTTGTAAGCTCCAATTATATCTCCAAATGATCTAATTAGAATTTGCACAAATGACTAAAACAAGCAAAGGATTCTAAACAACCAAGTATCATAGTCTAACATTTTTATTCAATGAATCAGTAAGGCATTCAAATATATGACTGCAAACATAACACAACAAAGATAGGAAAACAAGATACTCTTTGTATTGATAGAAATAGGAGAGGGTTTACAACCATAAATAGTATATGATCTTGTAGATGTCTCCCCAATTTCACTTGCCCTTCCTTGTCACAAAGCACGCCTCAATATCAACCCTAATGCATAAAGATGACATATCCTTTAGACTCAAGGCAGCAACATAAGGGCACAATCAATCTCCAAAATCCAACCCTAATATTATGGATGGTAGTAAATTTATAGGAGAGGGATGGTAGTTTAGGATTTACCATAATGGGCTTAAGATCCACATACGATGGGAGGATGAGCTCAAGGGATAATAGGTGAAGTCTCCAAGGTAGGATCAGATAGGATTCAAGCTTCTCATCCATGGTAAATGCTTAAAACAACCCTTGGGAACTTTTGGAAGAGGAAGCTTTGGAATTATTTTTAATTTTCTCAAATTTCTAGATTCAACACACCTGTTGAAGGGACAAAATAGTGCTAACTAGCTCTAGTGAGAAGAGAGAAACCAACATTGAACGTAGGTTGCTAAAGGGACAAGGTTCATTGGGGCTAAAAAAAAATATTTTGAGCTATTAATCCTAGAAACTCAAAATTTTTGGAAAGGTCATGCTTAGGGCTTTATGAACGGATGATGAAAACATGTTCACTCTTGTTAATTGATCTGGTTTGCAGGCCTATTGACCAGGTGTGATAAAATGGCCTATAACATATTTCCCCCTCAAGTACAAAGTCTAAAATGGTAGTTAATGACTGAAGTGCTTTAACTTGTGATAAGTCTAGATCAAGAACAATTGGTCGAGATCATCATCTGTTACAATACATTTTCATCATGACATATTTGCTAAGGTAAGCATACCCATGCTCAACACATAAGATAACATTACATGTATAATGATCAAGAAGTCTCGTCCACTAATGACAAAGAGTGGAACCATTCTTGGATGATTGTTTATATGATCATAGCCATCATATCTGTAATTTTGTATTATTCCTAAAATTGCAGCCTAGATGGATGAAATTAGATCTGAGGTCTTCTATCTCATTCACTAAATCATTCAATGTAAAAGTATAACCATGAAAATAAATGAGTTGAAGTCAAACATGGTAGACACCATCTGGTTACTAGCCAATGATGCAAGCCGTTAATAAACGTAATAGAAACCAATGATGGTGTTAATGGCTCTCAAGGTATTATAGTACAATATGTATAGTGTGAATGAATGAGATGAAGTTGAACAACACATAATCTTTTAGTCTAAGTCCAATGATGAAAATGTGTCGCCAAGAGTGAGAAAACTTGCCATTGATGTTTGCAAGCCCCAAGGTCTGAAGGGAGTTTCTAAGTCAACTTCCTAGGAAATTAGATGATGTCAAAAGGAAGCAACCCGTCGCAAGAGGGCCATGATGTATTCCCCATCAATGACACGACATGTGTATCAAGATTGTGGAGACATAATGATGATGATGTGGAACTGGTTTAGGAATGGAAGTCATGAATGTAGTCTTAGGAGTATTATAGTAGATATCAACTAAAGGAATTCTCCTAAACATATTGGTGACACTGAATGGAGTTGGGAACATTGACCCAAAACTAAATATAGAGGCTTTGATATGGTGTGATGAACCAAAAAGACAAGCATATTTCCCAACCCAATAGTCATGGAGATGAGGCGAAAGAGTGTCATGTTCAAGAGTGACTCGCTACCATTAATTGGTCGAGTCCCTGTTTTCCCAATTTCCCCAACCATTTATGGTGAGTACCTCTTTATTTTTGATAAGCTTAAGAAGGATAACATATACTTGATGTGTAAGTTCATCATTTAGATGCATCCCTCTAAGTATATTTAATGAACCCTGAGAAGGAGTGGTTTGGTCTCATCATGTTTGATGAGTCCAACGAAGGTGAAACTCAACATATTTTTCATGTTTAGAGATTTTAAAAAAGAGGTGAAGAAGAAAATGCCAAAGGATCCTTTTCGTAAATAGTCTCTTTGAATCCGAAAAGGAAGAAAACGATACTTAGGAGAACCTCTTAGCCATGTTCAACTAAGGTATTGTTTTTTCAGAAATAGTCTATCTCATTCCATAAATGGGTTAAACTTATACTGAATAGACGTCTTTTAATTTACTTTAACGAATTTGAGAAGAAAATTTCTTGAAAATATTTTCATATTTAGGGAGTCTGAAGAGAGTTGAAAGAGGACTACAAGGGGTTCCCTTTTTGTGAGTTTGCAGAGCCTGAAAAAGTGATAAAAGTATTCTCTTTCGTCAAAAAGATTGTTTTAACTCAAAATATCATAAGTTCCTTCAAAAATTTGTTAACCTACTCATAACATCACCAAAAGATTAGAAATATATGACACATGGTAAAATTAGGTAAAATTTAGGTCAAAATAATAAAATATAATAAAATAATCATAAAAAATGACCATAAATAGGAGAAATGTAATTTCATTTTTACCATTTCACATTTTACTTCTTTGTGAGTGAGCTCTAAGTGCATTTTTCCCCCAATATTTAGCAACTAATTTTGGATCATTTTTTATGTTGTCACTTCCAATTAGGAGATCTTACCTTCCTCTTTCTTTTCACGGTTTTGGTTTTTCATTTCATGCAAAAAAAAATCAACTTTTGAGTGATTTGGGGCTTTAATTTTGCGCCCTAGCTCCATCATACCCTAGCAATGTTGAAAAGTGTGTTGGGCTAGCAAAAGTATAACTATGGAGGGCATTGCAGCACACTATATCCCTTTAGTAGGGCATGCTGGGTGCATTTAAAAAAAAATACTCCTTTCACTCAAATTATTTTCAAACTTTTGCATGGGATTCATTATAATGCTTTTTCTTGTCATGTTTCAAGTATCCATCGAAATGAAATGGTTTTTATTGGAGAGAAAGATAACATGAATTCCAAGACATGGATGTTTCCAATGATCCAGCAACCATCCAGGCATTGATAAACGATGGGCTTATCAAGTTCTTTTGGCTTCCTAAGATGAGACAACAAATCAAATTATTCGAGTATCTTGTCAGGGCATGGGATGTGTAGGAAAAATCCTTCAAGATTGGAGCACATATGCTCAGCATATAGGTGAAATATATTTATTTCTTGATAGGTTTATCAAGGAGAGGTGCTCCTATCTCACTATTTGGTTCGACAAGAGGTGGAGAGACTATCAAGGAGTATACTGTTGCACATTGTAGACCTCAATCCCAACCAACCATAGATGGGAAAATTGAGATTAAGGATGTGGTATGCTTACCTCTCAAGACAATCATATTCATCATTTCTAGATTGGTCGGTAGTACTACCCTGCATTTAGCTAACAGGTCCCAAATGCAATATGCATTAGAGTGCATAGAGACAACATTGTTCAACTATAGCGAGGGACTATTAACAAAAATGAAGGAACAACTCACCAAGGAAAAAGATGGGCGATCGAAAAGCTTTGAATTTGGTTCCATTTTGATCCCATTCGCTCTAGAGAGGATTCCATTACTCCATCCTCAACATATCTCACTTGAGCTTCTAGATCCTAGAGTTCCATGAATGAGGTGGTGGGTAGACCTCATGTCTAAACATGCAGATCCATCTTCCATGAGTTTCGTACCTATCTTCTTTTGATGGTTGTGTATGTATATCATTATGGTTGAAGATTATCCATAGGTAGGGATGGAATACCAAGGAGATCTAGAGCTCATGATACCTTAAGGCAAGTAATGGAGTGTCATAGGTAGAATGAAAATTTTTATTATTGTTTTATTTTTTATCTTTATAATTTTTTTTTTATTTTTCATGTATCCAAGACTAACCATCAATTTTTACATGCAGAAATTGGACCCATTCGACCAATGGGTTCTTCCTATCTTCAGCGTGTTGGAGACCCACAATAGCCACAGGTTGGAGTACAGGTTATTGTAGGGCCATGGGAGGTATTGCGGGATCTCAATGTGGTTGGGACTCTCACAGAGGTCAAGTGACATATGGAGGGATTGACCCAGGGCATACCAGAGACTAGGGTCAATCATATCCCTATGAGACTATAGCACCATACTATTGGAGTGCCTGAGCGTATTAGCGAGTTTTTGTGCAAAGTAGCTCACATAGTTGTTTGTTACCATGAGCACCAATAGGATTAGTCTACTAGGATTAGTCTATATGATATGTCGTGCCCGTCATATGTTTCTCGAGCACATCTTTTTGTAAAACCAAACTTGTGTGTGTGTGTGTGTGTGTGTGTGTGTGTGTGTGTGTGTGTGTGTGTGTGTGTGTGTGTGTGTGTGTGTGTGTGTGTGTGTGTGTATGTATATATGTGTGTGTGTGTGTGTGTGTGTGTGTGTGTATCTATATGTATTCTTATGTGTTCTATTATCGTGTTCAACATATGTGATGTGAATTTAATTTAATTTACATATGTCATAAATGTCTATCTAAAAAATGATTTTCCAATGCATCTGTCAATGTGTTTAGACTTCTAGGAATGTGTTGATATATTCCAGAAGGTGAACCCTTAAGATCATACAAAGCATAGTTGGACTTCTAACCAAATAGACATTAGTCAATTGTAGTACTACAAGTTGTGAGTCAAGTCTGACAACTATACGATGAATACCATGAGAAATAGCATCTGAAAACAACTTGATCACTACGCTATACGCAATAATGCTATTGGTAAAGTGACCAATACAAATCCCTTGTAAATTCTCTAACTCGCCATTCGAAGCATATATAGACCCAACTGTAGAGGAAAGGTTCCAAGTATACGATTAGTGCCATCAGCATAACCAACATTTTGTTGAAGGGGTGCCAACATTTTCAAACCAATTGTAAAGAAACATTAATAGAGATAGTAGGAAAATCCGAAGGGAACACACTCAACACACCTATAGATGGTATGTACATAATGAACTATGCAAAAATGACTTAAGCATAGTATTTTTTGAGGAACATTTCAAATTTTCTGGGTTGCACCAATGGAACTCCATCAAAACCAATAAGCTTGTAGGTCCCTTTAGGAAGAACATGTTTAACAATGTACGGGCCTAGCCACATCGGATCAAAATTTTTGGCCCATAACTTATCAGACTCCTGATCATACAACAAGATAAGGTCACCTTTCAATAAGGCACGAGGCTTAAAATTCTTATAGTATTGCACCTTAATGCATTTCTTGTGGGCGCAAATTTCCTTCACAGAATCATGTCAAGTTTCATCTAAGCGTGTTAGATGCAAGACATGCTCTTCTTATTTCAAATTGGTAGGGAGGAGTTTGACAACACATTTTAGAGATGGAATTTTGCACTCAATAGGAAGGATCACTTCTAGACCATAAACCAATTGAAATCATGTGAATTTGGTAGCAGTCTGAACAAAGGTTCGATATGCCCAGAAGGTTGCATAAAGGATAAGATGCCAATATGATTTGTGGATCCTTATCATGTGCTGAAGCATCGATTTCAAGGCTTTGTTGAGTGCTTTAACTTGCCTATTCCCATGTGGGTAGTAGAGACTTAAGCTTTCATGGTGAAGGCCTAACTTGGCAGTGAGATCAAACATCATGTAATTACGAAAATGCTTCCCATGGTATGTAACTATAGCTTGTGGTAGACCAAACTGTGCAATGACATGATTGAAGAGAAAGAGAGCAATGGTTTCATCGGTGTTATTATATGTAGGCATTTCCTCAGCCCACTTGGTAAAATAATCTATTGCCACAATGATGTAGCCATTCCCTGCATCCGAGTGAGGGTTACATGCCATAAATTACATGCCCCATTTCATGAAAGGTCCAACGACGATAACATGATGTAAAGGAGTTAATGGAACATGGGTTTTATGGTCTTATACATGGTAGGCATGGAAATTTTGGACCGCGAGGAAACAACCGTGAAACATAGTATGCCAAAAGTAGCGAAATTACAAAATATTTTGTGTGGCAGCATATCCAAACATGTGGCCACCACGTGCCCTAGGATGGCATTCATTTATATCTCTCTTGGGCTCCTCGTGAGTGAGGCACCATCGAAAAATCGTATTGATACCATGACGATAAAGAGTGTCGCTAATTATAATATAGTTTTTAGCCTGATATCAGATACATCATTGTTCAAAGTGAGAGGTATTGGGCATGAAATTTTGGGTCTGGAGATATATGATGATTTCTCCATACCATGGGTCAGAAGAATATATCAGGAACAATGAGTTGTGTAGAGTCCAAGGACTGGTTTACCTTGACACCCTTTTTTCCTATACTTCTTCCTTTTTCCTATTCCTATCACCTAAATAAATGCAATATACATAATGTTTTGTTAAGGTAAGCAATTACATGTCCTCTTTTTCATATTTTGTCCATATACCTTATTCTTTTATTAAAGTTTGCATTCAGGTACGTAATTTCCCTTATTCTTCAGTTAATCCACATTTCCGCAGCTACCTCCACTATTGATAGGGTTCAAGTGCCCTAGCTCAACAAAAGAAGATATGGATAGATGAGGAATGATCCCATCATGCATTCTTTCCTATTCTCTCAAGCCAATCCTTCAAGAAGATCGCACTGTAATACGGTCAACCTCAAAGTAAATTGTAAGATTATATGTCAGAACAGAGTCTTAATTTCCAGAAATATTATCGATTTGATTTTCCAAATAGAAAATTGATTATTCAGCAATATAGTTTGGTTTAATAGGGATTGTAATAATGATATGTAGCCTTTAAACTCTCATACTGTTATTTGGAGAAATGTTACAAGAGAAATGGTCGCTCTGTGTTTTGGTGTGTGCCATTGTATGTAAATTTTGAGGAACATCCTACTGAAATTGTTTATAAGTAATAGACTTTGATTCATATCTCCCATGGTGCGTTGTTTAAATATTGTCGAATGCCTCGGGGAGGTCCCCTACGTCCAGTACAGGGCTTTGATTGATTGAAAATAGATTTCTTTTGATTTCTTAAAGTTAAACTATGGATGCTCTGTTTTGTGTTTTATAATGCAGTATAATGGAATTCGCCATTAAACTATTGTCTGCATTAGCAATTTCCTTTGCTTTCTAACTAGCATAATTTTGTTATTTCATTTGCTTTCTACCTAGCATGATTCTGTTATTTCATTTTCTTTCTACCTGGTACAGTTTGATCATCTTATTTGCTTTCTACCTAGTATAATTCAATTGTCTCATTTTATTGTTTGGTTTCTTCTTAGCTTATCAATTTTAGTTCTTGTTTCAGTGAAGCTGCAATAGTGAAAGAGTGACAGTCTTTTTCTTGGCAATTGAATTCAAGCATTGTTCATTTTCAATTTGATAGGATAGATCTCTTTTGTACATGAGTTCATAGTTAGTCTAGTTTGGTTGTAGCATAAAGTTCAAGATAAAAGCAAAAACAGTCTAACATAGTAGAGTTTAGGATCACTCTCCAACCATCCACAAAACTTGATTAATTTTAGAATAACAAACTAACATATTTTAGGGACAATACTCTAATATAGATAGTAAAACCATCTCCATATTAATTCTAAATTTATACCTTAACAATAACATATATATCTTAACGACATAAAATACCTTCTAGCACATATAGTGCACTTGTGCTTCATCAATATACTTCCCTTGGTCAATAATTTATGCTGAAAATTTAAGAACATTAAATTGGCTAAACATTTTGGCGTCATTGTCGAGGAAGTACAAATAGAAGTTAAAAAAAAAAAGAGAAAAATTATCAACTCAAAACATGATATGCGTAGGGATAGAGACTCTAGAGGTAGATTTGTAGGACAAGGAAGAAGCTTAATTCCCACAAATCCAATTACTTCACCACGACTTCAAAATTCCACACCACCTACTCAAACTTGAATTCCATTTCCAGGTCAACAAATACTTCCTGAAGTCTCAAGATTAGAAATCCAATCCATAACTTCACCTATTTCATCTACCGAAGTTGTAATTGAAGAAAATCCTACATCCCCAACTACAATGGTAGTTTTTCTATCCTCCACTCGTGAAAAAATTATAGGAGAAGAATCGGACATTCCTAGTGAAGAAGAAGAATAAGAAACTTATTTTGGCCACCCATCAATAGAGGAACCAGAAGAATTAGAATAACCTTACATTAGTTCTGAGGAATTTGTCATGGCTAAAGAAGGGGAAGGAGAGGTACACAATGTCAATGGTAAGGAAAATAGGATTGGAGGAGGTAGAGGTATAGGACAAGGTGGAGATAGGAATAGAGGAGGGGGTAGAGGTAGAGGAAATCAAGACCCTTTTGGATTTCCTATTTTCAATGAAGATACAAGCTTCAAAATGAAAAATATTTCACCTTCTATTCTTCCTAATTTCCACGAAAAAATAAATGAAGACTCAGAGACATTTCTCTTCGAATTTGAAGTATTTTGAAGATCATATGACTATCTGCATGATGCCCAAAAACTAAAATTGTTCCCTGCTACCTTAAAGGATACAACATTAAAATGGTTCATGAGTTTAGGAATGAATTTTATAATAACATGGAAACAAATGAAAGAGGCTTTCTTAGGAAAATATAGAGATTATTGTATGCCTAGTAAGATGAAAATCTTGAAGACTTGGTAGAGAGATTTGCCTACAATATTAAAAGAGAAAAAATGGATTATTTGGATGAGGAAACTTTGAAATCCCTCTTGCTCAAAGCTAGCAAAGATGAATGGATTGATCTCCTTAAATTAATAGGAAAAGGAGATATTTGTGAATTTCCATTTGTAGATATTTTTGATCTATGTGTACATATCTCAAGGGGTAAACCATGAGTTGGAAAGAGTCCTAGAGACCCTCTCTTATCAAGAATTATTAAATCTACAGCTGGGACAATCAGTAGGGTAGAATTAGGAAGCTTGCTTGATACCTTCAAGACATATATTTTAGGGTGTCTAAGTGAACAGATAGACACCCTTAAAATATAGAATACGCAAAAATCTGAAAATGTTGCATTATCTATTTTTTGTCCTAGATGTCAAAACAAGCATGCTCTAAGAGGGTGTCCCTTGGATTCAAAAGCTATAGAAACTTATGCAATATGTGCATATAATCATGATACTAAGGAATGCCCTTCCTTACGAGGTCTCAAGGTTGTGTTTAATGATGAAGAAATACCAAAACAAGTAGACCCTCTTTAATTTATAGCCAAGAGACCATGGAAAAACTTCCAACCAAATCAACCATAAGGCTTTAGACCACAACAATTTTCTCAGACTTCACAAAATAATGGGAATCTATCTTGGTAGCCTTGGGCTCAGCCACAATTACAATCTTGGAATCAAGGATGGAAAAACCCTTATGGGGCTTGTGCTCAATATCATTAATATTCACCATCCTATCTTTCACCATAATTCCTACCCAATCTAATCAAATTCCTCAAGCTAATCAATTACCTCAAATCCAAGTTCAGAGTCAAAATCCATAGCTCTCCCTATCATTCACACAAAAACCAAATCCACTACCTACTCAGCCACTTCTGAATCCTAATAATAAAATGTCACAACAACCTGTGTACAATTTGGAATGGAAAAAACCTCAAACTTATTTAATAACTCCACTAGATCTAAATAATGTCTAATTTAGGTCTAGAAGAGTGTTACATAGAAAACCCCCTATTTTTATTAAAGAAGCTAGAACAAATCTTCAAAAACATAAAAAACAATCTGAAGAAGGAGAGACCTCTCTCCCTCAAAAAGAGAATAATAAAACAAAAAATGTTCCAATAAATACTCCTATTATAGAATAACCATCGATATCAACTAGACCACATTTCCCTAAACGATTGAAAATTGATGGAGTAGAATAGCAAATCACATTGCCTGATTATAATATTTTGGATGAATTAAGAAATGTTTGTATCAAAATTCCTTTATTACAAGCCATAAAATAAATACCAATGTTTGCAAAAACAATTAAGGAATTAAGTACTAAGAGATTAGAAAGAAAAAGAAAAGATATAAAAAGAATTCACTTAGTCAGGCAAATTGCAGACATCATGATGTGGAAAATGACAATCCAAATTATCTAGACCCAGGAATCCCCATTGTAAAAGTTCGCATCAATGGAATTGAAATACCAAACACATTGATTGATCTAGGAGTAGCCATAAACATAATGAGTAAACAAGTTATGGATTCACTTAGGCTTCCTAACCTTCAATACACTCCGACACTATTACGATTAGCAGATAGGTATGTGATTAACCTGATGGTGTGTTGGAAGATGTTTGTGTATCCTTAGATTCTTGGGAATATCCTGTTGATTTCATGGTCTTAACACCCAAGAATAATTTAGGATGACATCCATTCATCCTATGAAGACCTTGGTTAGCTACAGTGATGCTTTCATCAGTTGTAGATCAAGTGACATGTTTATCTCAGATGGGAATTCTACAAAGAAATTTACATTATACCATCCTGCAAGAACAACAGTAGAAATATAGAATGATGAATGGATAGATGATGAATATGATATACAACCTGTTTTCACTATTGAACAAGTAAGAGAGGAAGACCAAATTGTAAATCTATTGGAAAATAATGAATCTTCCTCGCATTATGACCATATTTTAAATGAATATCTCTCATCTAGACAAGTATCATTGCTCCCCATGGAGAAATTTGGGAATTCTTTAATAGATATATTTACAGGTAAAACATTGAATGTTAATGAAAACTTGGAAGAATTACAAAAGAATCAACTAGTAGAGGTATTGGTGGGCTCCAGTATTGTAGCAATAATGCTACAACTCCTGGAGCTTCCTTCTCTAATTTTATCAACCCGGTAGTTCGTAACAAACTTGGAAGCGACAGTGCTGTATGCACAAGTACTAGCTCTTGTCGCAGCTGTCACTTGGTCAGCTGGCACAAGTCCGATAGGGGCTGAAGCCAACTTCTATGAGCTCTTAGAAGAAGCTTTTTAACCGATGAACGAAAGCTAACTCAAAGGAAATTAACCTACTTTGCAAAAATGAACCGAAAGCCAACAAGAAATGAAAACCCTAGCAAACCCTAATTCTACCAGCTAGGCTTACTGATGCAAAGGTGGGAATGCAAACTACTGAAAGAGATTCCATTACTTCTAGGAGGGTGAGATGCATGTGTCTAGACTACTTTGATCTGAAGAAAACATATTTTTGTTCAAGTTGTTGGAATTATTATGCATGTGCTTCTAATTGGGTCTTGACTGTGCAGGGATAGGTCAAGGGGAGAAATGCTTGGAAGAGGTCAGGAAGGCTCAGAGAGGGTATAAGGGATCCCTAACATCCTTTCAGAGAATTTCACAAAGTCTGGATGCCAAGCAACTGTTTTTATGAGCTTCTACAGGAAGTCTGCAGGGGTTCTACAGGATGTTCAGAATTTCTACAGGAAGTTCAGTAATTCCTACAGGATGTCCTATAATCGGATTTTTGGGTGATGGATGAGTGGAAGAGGCTGCATGGATGGATAGATAGGTAGGGGAGGAGTTTGTAGTGACTCAGTGACAGAGAGATGAGATGAAGAGGGGGTGTGCAAAGCTGTTTGGTCTAAAGGAGGGTAGAGGGAATGGAAGGCCGAAAAGGTAGAATAACGTGGGTAATAGAAGAGTTGGGAGGCAAGTGGTCTAACTGGGAGATGAGTAGATGGCCTAGGCATGGCTTAGAAGGATAAGGGAGTGAGGGAGTAGCACTGCACAGTGTAAACGAAACAAATCATCCACGTCCTGCACATAACCGAAATATCATGATCCTATTCTAACTGTTTAGTAAAACTAAAGAACAGCAACGTGATTGCTAAGGAAAATCATGCATGATACTGAAGCAAAGAATCATTCCACAAGATCTGAATGCATGGACAACTATTGTAGTGAAAACAATGTGTCAAAGATTGCATATACATGTAAAACACTATTTTTGGTGGGTGGCACTGTTTGCAATTCCAACCCCTAAACAGAGGTGAAAAGGAGTGTGCAGTCAACCCTTTTTGGAACTCTTATTAACTCCAATCTCCTTACTCTATTCTAAACTACTGAAGCAACTCTATTCATAAAACTAACCTACTTAACCACACCATGAAATTCAACTCAGCTAACTGCGTTTCCAAATGCATGTAAAGGAAAAGAAATACAATGTTGAAAGAAAGGTAACGATACAAAGGAAGGAGGCCTTAGGCTCTAAGGTTGGGCCCAACCCCGAGAGCTATGGCTCCTTTAAGAATTCGGAACTGAACTCAAAATCTGCCTACTTTCCATTAAAAGATAATAATCATAAGTCCAATAACATGCCAAAAATGGCTTACAAAAGAGCAAAACAGAGCTAAGAGCTCATAATCCAGAATATGCAACAAGGTTTCAAAAGTCCTTTTCGAAGGCTACAGCCTCATCATTTATAAATTACGAGGGCCAAGCTAGCCTCCTAAATTAGTGGGATTTGGCTGACCAAACTAAGAGTGATCTGCTGCTTCCTCAAAATCCGTTTGGCTGCCTTCTAACTCGGTGGTGGTGGCTGTTGGAGCTCGGAGTTGGGGGTGAAGATCACGAGGAAGGCCATTCAATGATGTGGACAACCTTCCTACAAAATCTCAATCCCATCTTGGCTGTCTCCTAGCCCTCATCTGCATGGTTTTGCTCCATTAAATGTCAAAAAACCTGAAATAAGCACGTGTTAGCCACCTAGGAATAGTGACTGCCCTCATTCGTACAAATGACATAAATATACTAAAAAATGATGCATAAGTCATGAAAAATGAAGGGTTGAGCAAGGGTAGTTAGGCCAAATGAGCCCAAAATGTTACCAAATTTGGGGCTCATCATCACCCCCCAGCTAAAATGATTGCTCATCCTTGAGCAACTAATCCAGCTCCTCGTCCTTCATTGCCTTCACTGCCACCCTAACATCCCAAGCTTCTGCAGTAGTGTCCTCCTTCCTGACATGGAACCCAGCCTTTCTTTCCACCTCTTCCCACTATTCATGCTCATCTTTCTCTGTGCTGCCTTCCATCAATCCTAACAGCAGAGGTGGGCTTAGCTTGAGGCCAATCCAGCTAGCCTGGAGGTTCTGCATGCATTTCTTATAGAGGGGCACCCGTACTAGAGCTTCCCTCATTCGAGTTGGAGTGTGATATTCTCTGATCTTTAGACTGTGGGCCAATGTGTTCCATCGGCGGGTGCAAGCTTGAACACAGTTGTCCCCTAACTGTCTCTCCATATCCTCGAAATGCGCTATGGCCTCGGCCTGCTGATCCATATATTTTAGTGAAGCTTGAGGGTCATTGGATAAGTGTTAGTGTGCCGATATTAATGCAGTGGGATCCCCTGGCTCTACTCTAATTAGTAATGGCTTGTTCAGCTCTCGGTTCATGACCGCTTTGACTTCTGCTGCTCTTTTGTCTTCATGGTTCAACCATGAGGCAAATGCCATTAACTGCATATCCCCTAAGACCGTGTTGGGATCCCATGAAGATACATTAGGAAGGGCCAAATTATGGAGATAGAACTCTGATAGTTTGGCCTTATCCTCTGATGAACTAGTATTGCATAATTCAGTGAACTGCTGCGGGCCTTGGAGCTGAGAGATACCCCTTTGTGCTAATGTATTAATCTGAAATTGTAGCCATTGGTCTCTCAGGTACAGCCCATAGGATTTGGCCGGCTGTCTGCATTGTATAGCATCCATGGCCCAACTGGCCATGCAGGCCAATTGTGCCTCTTTTTGCTGTAACTGCTGTTTGAGCACTTGTATCTCAATTTGTGCTTGCAGCTCCCCTTCCTGTAGATGCGTGGTTGGCTCCCCAAGACCGACTTGCAGTCTTTCTCTGCCTTGCTGTTCCATTGTGATGTCCCCTGAGGATGTGCCCGTTCCTTTCCTCAGCTCCTATAGCTGCAGTCTAAGTTTTTCATTCTCTTCCTGTAGGAACACCCGCTGGCAATTTGCCACGTGTTCGGCCATAGCTAACTCCTTTCATGCCTCCTTGAGTTGTTCCTCCAAGGGGCCTATATCTGCCACACCTTTTGACTTAGCTATTTTCATCCACGTGTGCGTTCGTACTCTCTCTTCCTCCAATGCAAAGAAAAGTGGCACAGTGAATTTCTGTGGTATGATTTTTCCAGCTTCTAAGAAATTATAATATGAGCTCAGACTTGGCTGAGGACTAGGCTCCGGAATATGCTCTTTCTCTCCTTCTCTTGGTGGCTCTACTTCGTCTTCCCTCGGTGGTGATGAGGGTGCTTCTCCCTCCATCCTCTCTGTCTCCTTAAGCCGGGCTAAGGTTTCCTGTAGAGCAACCTCAGCATCCTGTAGCCGGGCTTTTGAAGCCAACTGGTCCAACCTCTCTTTCCAAGTAGTTGTTTTCGGGCTCCCCCTCTCAAGGTGACTGATATCTTTGAGGGGTACCTTTCCCTGGGCGAAGTAGGGGTATCCTCTATAGTAATTGGGCTACTGGACGGAGGTTGTGGCTTGCCCATTTTGATTCTCACACTTCTCCTAGCTTTAAAATATAGAGGGATCTCCCTCTTTCTCTTTTCCTTCGGCTTAGGAGGTGTACTAAGGGCGGCCAGCACGGCTGCTGCCTCCCTTGCAAGAATGTCGACTTTCTTTTCCTTGGGTTTTCCTTTCTCAGGGCTTCCTGTAGAAGGCCCTTTATCAGCTGATTTCTGGCTTCCTGTAGAAGTCGGTTTTGGTTTTCTTGTAGAAACAGGTGGCACCGTTTTAGTTTGTTTTGCTGAGTGTGTTTTGCTTTTTGACTTGGTCGAGGCTGCTGTCGAGGTGCCTTTACTAACATGGACTGGCTCAGTCCTGTCCACCCTACTTTGTAATCTTTTCTCTCTGGGCGTTAATATGGGTGTGTCATCCTTCTCTTTGGCAACCTTTTTCTCTTGTTTCTCCTTTTGCTCTTTCTTTGGTACTTTGGCCGTGGGTCTTTGGCCTTTTTCTTTCTTCTCTGTGGGTACTGACTCCTTCTCCTCGCTGCTGGAGGAACCAAGCTCTTCGGTCAACATTTTTATATCGCCATCCTTAGTCAGATTTCGGAAGGCTTCCCACGAGAGAGGGACTTTGTATGTGTGAAGTGCATCCTCCACGAGGAGCTTAATGAGTCCATGGTGGGCTACCTGGTCTGGCGTGCCTTCTTTTAACTTAGTGGCACATTCTGTCATAGACTGCAGTAGAAAGTAGGGAATACTTAGTTTGTTTTCTGCAGGTAGGTCCATATGATGTCTCAATTCAGTGAGTAGCCGGAAATGGTACCCATACACAATGCTGAACCGACCTTCGCAGGTGATGTATTTCATAATTTGGAGGCTGACCTCGCTCCAAAGTGGCAGTAAGCTAGTTCTGCAAACCCCATTCTTATCCTCAGAGAATTGCTCCTCTGGTGGAAAGAATTCCTTCTTAGCTTTCTGGCCTAATTTCCTCTCCTCCTTGTCCCACGGTACCCCCATTGGGAGCTCAGTGACTCGGATGATGAATTGTGGGGTGAGTCTGAGACTCAAACCCCTGAAATTGTTAGTGGCTAGTGTTTTGGATTTTGGCTTCAGAGCTCGCAAGAACTCCTCTGCCACCTCATCATAATATCCTTGCAATTTGTCGCAGAACGACATCCATTGCGCACGAGTGAACAGCTCTACCACTTCAGGGTTCTCCCTTAGTTTCTTTGAGTTGGTCGGTTCTTTTCTGATGAATCCACCCGGCATGGTGAAAACCTACTCTATTAGCTAGAGGTGGCGGGTGCGTATTCAAAAACTAGTCTTTTGGGACAGAGCCACGCACACAATTCGTGAAGACTATCTACATATGAGCCTTAAAAATCACCTCCTATAGAAAACCTTACATACACTTCGACGACAATTCATGCAAACGGAAGACAATACTTGCAATTTTTATGATGAGACTGTAGCATGTCGACTCCACCACCCTCGAAACCAATTGCATGGGAGGCACAGGTCAGGCTTACCTTTTCCAATTCGCCACCTTTGACGTGAAGAGCCCAATTTTCCTTGTGGCAGTGAGCTTCCTGTAGCTTAGCTTTCCTGTAGAAACAGCGCACGGGTTCTGAAGAGATGCAGTGGTTCTGCTCCTTCTGTGCCGCTACCAGACGCTCGAACATGCCAAAGACTTGGAGTGACGAGCTTCAGACAAATTCGGACTCTCACTCGACTTCTAAACGGCTGATGATAAATGCGTGGGGTGGCGATCTAGCTGATAGATTTGAATCCGGCGGAATTCGTGGCGCGGGGGTGAGCTGTCCCTGCCGGACCGTTGGACGACGTCACCTAATCATTCTACTGCGAGTTCCCTGACTGCCGCATCATTCTCCGCAGATCCGCCGCCGTCATTTCTGTTAAAACGCGCTTCTCCCCGACTGGACGGTTCTCACGTGTCCACTACCCGTTCTTCTTGCCACGACCACCATTTTACACATCCGACTAGACCATCTGACTGGTCGACGTGGCCAGTCGAATGGCCATACGACTGCTCAACCCATTCATTTCATACTTGCAAACATTTCAAAGTATTATTCATGTAATTCGACGAAAGAAAGGGCGAGGCACTTACCTGTGCGGCCGCGACATGATTTTCCAGGCTTCAGGACGATGATGATTAGATTTGCTTGCTGCTGCTATTTGCACAGGCCCGGAGGTCCTTCCTTTCCGCAGGCTGCTGATGGTTACGATGCTTGTTACCTGGCTGCGGGTGGTGCATGTGCCTGCTCTATTATTGCATGTTGCAGGCGATTTAATGGTGTACACTCTAGCTGGATGAACTGCTACGGGATTCCTGTAGGAAGTCCTGTAGCAGTTTTTCCTCCTCGGGTGCATGCTGAACAGTGGAGACGGTGGCATCTCAGCCATAAACGCAGGGCCCTTGGATAAGTATTGCATGGTATCTCTGCATCTTTTTTCATTTGAGAAGCGCTTCCTCTGATAATTCAATGATCTGTTTTGATTGTGCAGGTATTTCCATTGCATGGCGACTGGGGTGGTAGAAGGAGGTGACAACAGTGTGTGATGGAGAAAATAGTAGCTTGCATGTCTCCATGCCAGACCTCGGTCGTTAGATTTCCCCACATAATTAGTTCTGGGCCGTCCAAAACTCCTACATGAAGTTTCCTGTAGAAATACAGAACTTCCTGTAGAAATTCTGTAGCTTCCTGTAGAAGACTAAACTGTGATCAAATCGTGCCCATACCTTGGAGAAGATGATCGTTTCCGGAGGGGGTGCTGGTGAGGTCACCTGGTAGCATAATAAGGACCCTTGTCTTTGAGTTTAGGGACCTCTCTTCCTTCATAGAATACCTACAACCTGCATGCATTGCCACATTGTGAACTTGCTGTCCCTCTCTTTTTTTTTTTTTTTTTTTTTTTTTTGAAAGACAGCAGGGGCGCCTCGATGAGGTTTTCACCCTTACTATCTGCCTTGAGCGCCTCAGAGAGGTTTTCACTCAAGGGTCTTTTTCAAACCTTCTTTTTTTTTGAAAGACAGCAGGAGCACCTCAATGAGGTTTTCACCCCTACCATCTGCCTTGGGCGCCTCAGAATGGTTTTCACCCAAGGATCTTTATTATATATATATATATATATATATATATATATATATATATATATATATATATGAACTCAGGGTACGCCCAAAACAGAGGCAGAACCCTTCTCTATGACCAGCACTGATTTTTCCACAGTTTTGATGAATTCTTGCCTTGACAGAGGCTTTCTGTAGATCTTCAACCGATGCCCATTGACAAGCATAGGGATGGCCTCCTCATCAATGGTCCGAATAAGTACAGATCCATTGTCATTACATTTTTCCACTGCATATGGTCCTAGCCATCTGGTTCTCAGCTTTCCCTTGAAATCTTTATGCCTGGAATCATACAACAGTGCCCAATCTCCCGGCTGAAATTGCTTGTCATTGAGGTGTTGGTCATGCCACACCTTCCTCTGAAGTTGAACCACTTCTGAGTGAAGAAGGGCCTGCATTCGGTGCTCGTCCAATCCATTCAGCTGCAATAACCTTTCTTGTTGGGCATGGCTGAGATCTAGGTCCAGCTGAGCTGCCATCCTCAAAGTGTTGTACTCGAATTCAATTGACAGCAAAGCTCTCTTCCCATAGACCAGCTCATAAGGTGTGAAGCTGGTTGTGGTCTTCCAAGTGGTGTTGTAAGCCCATGTGGCCTCAACCAGGCGATCTGCCCAATCTTTCCTGCTGCTGCTCACCACCTTAGTCAAGATCCCTTCCAATGCTCTATTGGTGACTTCCACCTGCCCATTTTCTTGAGGATGATAGGGGGTGGAAGTCCTATGCTTGATTTTGTGATGAGCTAGTAGGTCTTCAATTAAGTTGGAGGTGAACTGGCTTCCTTGATCAGTGACTAGCTCTCTTGGGTAGCCAAATTTGTAGAAGATGTTTTCTCTTAAGAACTCAGCCACCTTTTCTTCTGTTGCTGCTTTGATTGCCTTGGTTTCTGCCCACTTTGTCAGGTATTCTGTACACACAATGATGTAAGATCTTTGCCTCGAAGGAGGATTTATTGGACCCATAAAGTCCATACCCCACTTCTCAAATGGCTCAAGAGTCACTTGAGGTTGGAGAGGCATTTCATCCCTCGGAGTCGGTTTCCCCATCCTTTGGCATCGGTCACATTGGCTGATATACCTTCTGACATCTTGATGAAACGTGGGCCAATAGTAGCCTGCCTGCAGGATTTTGAAGGCAGTTCTCTTTGCTGCAAAATTTCCTCCACAAGGCCCATCATGACAGTTGAGGAGGATATCAAAGACTTCCTCCTCCCTTACACAACGCCTTAAGATCTGATCAGGGCCAAGCTTGAACAGGTTGCCCCCGATCCAAGTGAATGAGGCACTTTTTCTGATGATTCTGCTCTTCTCTCTTGAGGATAGGTGCAGAGGGAACTGTGCTGAAACAAGGTAGTTTTCTATATCAGCAAACCATGGAGAGAGTACTGAAATAGAAAACAGATGTTCATCAGGCATCTGGTCATCCACTGTTCCATCCTCATCTGTAGATAAATCCAATCTAGACAAAAAGTCAGCAACAACATTTTCTTTACCTGGTTTGTCAACGATAGTCAAATCAAACTGTTGCAACAAAAGTAACCATCTAATAATACGAGCATTCACATCCGGTTTATTCATTAAATATATAATTGCAACATGATCAGTATGTACAAATGTTTGATATCCAGTGATATAATGTCGGAACTTGTTCAGTGCATGGACCACGGCCATGAATTCTTTCTCAGTTACAGTGTAGTTCAGTTCTGCCTTGGATAAGTTTTTGCTAACAAAGTAAATGGCATATGGAAGTTTCTGTTCAACTTGTCCTAAGGCTACCCCTATGGCTTTGTTCGAGGCATCAGTGTGGATGTGGAAACATAGGGCCCAGTTTGGACCTCTCAAGATTGGGGAAGACACCAACTTGTCCTTTAATTCATTCAGAGCCCTTTGACAATCGTCAGTCCATTTAAACTCCACATCTTTTGCCAAGAGGCCAAACAATGGCGAGGCTAGCTTGCTAAAGTCTTTAATAAATCTCCGATAATACCCTGCTAATCCTAAGAAACTTCGAACATCTCTTACCTTCTGAGGAGGTGGAACCTTCTTGATAAGAGCAATTTTGTTAGGATCCACCTGTAATCCTTGGCAAGAAATGGTATGGCCTAGCACGGTCCCTTCAGTCATCAAGAATTCACACTTTTCAGGGCTAAGGGACAGGTTCATCTCAATGCATTTGGTTAGGACTTTTCCCAGATTGGACAATGCTTCCTGGAAGTCGGACCCATAAGGAGTGAAGTCATCCATATAGATTTCCACCGCATCATGGACCAGCTCAGAAAAGATGCTCAAGACGGCTCTCTGGAAGGTGGCAGGAGCATTGCATAGTCCAAAGGGAAGAACTCGGTAAGCAAAGGTACCCTAAGGACAAGTGAAGGTGGTCTTATCTTGGTCTTCCAGGCTGATCTGGATCTGGTTGTACCCGCTAAACCCATCCAGGAAAGAGAAAAAATTCTTTCCCGCCAGTCCATCCAACACTTGATCTATGAAAGGTAGAGGAAAATGGTCTTTCTTGGTAGCTTTGTTTAGTTCTCGGTAGTCCACACAGATTCTCCACTTCCCATTTTTCTTGGGAACCAACACCAGGGGGGACACCCATTCGCTATCTGAGATGGGGTAAATGAATCGGGCATCCAATAGTTTCTGCAATTCTTCCTTGACGATGTCCTTAAGGGCTGGATTCATTCTCCTCTGGGGTTGCCTAACTGGTTTACAGTCCTCTTTGATGTAGATGTGATGGGTACAAACCGAAGGATGGACTCCTTTCATCTCCTTATAGCTCCAAGCAAAAGCATCTAGATGATTGGCCAACAGACTACACAACTCCTTTTCCTGGGAAGGAGATAGGGAGGAGCTGATCTTTAACATTCTCTCAGGGCCGAACTCTGCATCTTTGACTCTGGGAGTGACAGGGTTGGTCGCACAAAGGTCCACTAAGGTGTTGGCTTGGGCATTCTCCACCAATTCCTCTAAGGACAGTGCACTGGGAGGTGGATTCTGGATCAAGGTCTCAATCAAATCATCCTCGGTTGGGGGATCTCTCCTAGTGGTGTCTAGGGTGCACAAAGGTGCTGAGTACACCTCGTCTTCTTCTCCTTCCTCCAACCAAAGTGGTAAGTCATGCTCTAATGAGGGTTGGGAAGGAGGGTATAGGACTAGCTGCTTGGACATAGGACCATTTTTGATGGTCATGTTTCCTGCATGGCAGCTTATGTAGGCATCGACAGTGGCTAACTAAGGCCTTCCCAAAATAAGAGGGTATCCAGTAAGCTTTGCCTTTGGTTGCAGAACCAAGAAATCTGCAGGGTATTCCCAAGAGTCAACAGAGACCAAGACATCCTCTACAATCCCTTCGGGAGTCACAGTGGAGCGATCTGCTAGTTGTAGGACTGTCGAGGTCTTTCTCAAGGAACCCTGAAGATTGAGTTTGAGCATGGTATCCCTGGTCATCACATTAATGGCAGCCCCCAGATCAATCAATGTGTGAGGTATGATGGTGCCATTAATTTGGACATCAACTACAGGACTCCCAGGATCTAGATACTTTGGGCAGATGACTTGTCCCAACATAAGATCAGACAGTTGTCCTATGACATTGATGGTTGAAGCATCTCTCTTTCGCCTGCCTGGGTGTCTGAAACACTTTTCCTTAACCAGTTTTTTGTATATCGGTACATATTTGATGGCTTGGAGAAGTGGTATTTTCACACACAACTGTTTGAGTTCTCCCAGAAGCTCGTCCTCCTCTGGGTTGGGTTGTGTGGTGGCTATTAGTCTCTCAGGAAAGGGTGGAATGGCCTTTGGTTCACTTTCCTGTTTATCTTCCTCGTCCTCTGGGGGAGGAGGTTGGCGATCCGGAAGAGTCTTTCCCGATCGCAGATTGATCTCCTAGATCTCCACAGCATAGGTAGGGCATGATGTTTCCCCAATATATACCTGCTGGGCCTGTCTGTTGTTGGGGTTCGGGTTCGGTTGAGCAGGCATTTGAGGTTGCCTTGGAGGAGCAGGAGGTAATGGTTGTGGTTGAACTGGTGGTGGAGGCAAAATGGCGGGAGGAGTATTGTACTAGGGCCTCCACCCCGATTGAGGTGCATTCCACTGAGGCTGTGGCTGGGCATGTGAGTGATACGAATGAGTAGTGGGTTGAGTATGGTACTGAGGTGGGTAAGACAATGGAGGAGGCATAGACCAGGAATGATGAGCAGGGGGAGCCCAGGAAGGCATAGGAGCAGATTGGTTGGGGTTGTAATAAGCTTGGGGTGTCCCTTGCATCCCCTGCTGGTAAGGTCTAGGTCCTTGTGGCCTCCTTTGGTTGAGGAAATAGAGAGGTTCAGTGGGTGCTTCTGTCCCTTGGTACATGGCTTTAAGCCCAGGTAAGGTTGGACATTGGTTTGTGGGGTGGTCCTCCTCACAAACAAAACATACTTCAACCGAATGTAATGGACATTCGTTCTTGGGATGTTTCCTCTTACACCTAGGGCAGAAGATAGCCAAGGCCCTCTCAGCTTCTTCTTTCTTCTGCTGGATTCGGAATGTATCAAGTTGCATGGCAATGGTCTGTCTCACCTCACTTTTTAGGTCCTCTAATTGATTTGCAAACTCATGTTTGGAGAAAGGAATACCAGCTGAGAGGGGGTTTCCTCTACCTCTTTTCCGAGCTGCCCTAGAGTGGTTTCGAAACACAGTCTTTATGTCATCATAACGTAGTTGGTAAATATCTCCTCCAGCTAGCATGTGAAGGGTATCTAAGATGTCTTCCGGGACTCCTCGGAGCAGAACCAACTTGAGGGATTCAGGGTCAAGTGTGCACCTGGCCCGTTTATAGCTAAGTTGGAACCTTTCCTCGTAATCCTCTAAGGACTCATCATTTCCCATGGTCATCCGAAAGATTTCTCCCTTGGTTTCCTTGGACCTACAGTAGTCCCGGTATTTGGTATTGAAAGCTTGCTGCATCTGAGCCCAAGTGGTGATGATGTTCCCAGGTAAGCCCATGAAGAGTTTCAGCTTCTGCTTATCTTCAGTATAGTCATAGGTTCGACAAAGGACAGCAAACTCAAAGAGGAAGGTATCAGGATCTTCAGTAGTCAACCCATGGAAGTGAGGTAAAGCAGAGGGGCTAATGTTCTTCATTTTCATGTCTCCATTTGTCTCTCGGATGGGGAAGGCACCTTCTATTCTCTCATCTTCTCCCCTATGGTCAGCCATAGCTTCAGATGGAGTGGTCTCTAACTCTTCTTCTGCTATAGGATCTTCGTATATCTCAGGAGGTTCGCCTATAGGTTCTTCTGGATCACTGTCGCCACAGAAGAGAGAAGGGTGGCTCAGTGATGTGGTGGGGGTGTTGGGTAAGAATTTGCCTGTTTTATCTCGATTCCTACAAGGCATGAAATGGAAAGACTTTTGATTGCTTTTGTTTCTTTTTTCTCTGGTACCTGCAAAAACTGAAACAGATTGATCTACAACTAGCTATCTTGCTGAAATGAAAATGCAGAATTGAAATAAAAGCAGGAAATAACTAATCTACTTTTCTCAAATGAAATTGCAAGAATTGAAATGCTAGTTTACGCTTGCAGAATTGAAATGCTAATCTACGCTTGCAAAAATGAAATTGCCGAATTGAAATGTTAATCTATGAAAGAAGGAAATGTCTATGCTACTTTTGCAGAATGGAAATGAAATAAACTACTTAGCAGAAGGCGAGAGTAGGAAAAGTAGAAGAAAAGCAACAATTACTAATACTATGACGCTTCCCCGGCAACGGCGCCAAAAAGATGGTGGGCTCCAGTATTGTAGCAATAATGCTACAACTCTTGGAGCTTCCTTCTCTAATTTTATCAACCCGGTAGTTCGTAACAAACTTGGAAGCGACGGTGCTGTATGCACAAGTACTAGCTCTTGCCGCAGCTGTCACTTGGTCAGCTGGCACAAGTCCGCTAGGGGCTCAAGACAACTTCTATGAGCTCTTAGAAGAAGCTTTTTAACCGATGAACAAAAGCTAACTCAAAGAAAATTAACCTACTTTGCAAAAATGAACCGAAAGCCAACAAGAAATGAAAACCCTAGCAAACCCTAATTCTACCAGCTAGTCCTACTGATGCAAAGGTGGGAATGAAAACTACTGAAAGAGATGCCATTACTTCTAGGAGGGTGAGATGCATGTGTCTAGACTACTTTGATCTGAAGAAAACATATTTTTGTATTTTTGTTCAAGTTGTTGGAACTATTATGCATGTGCTTCTAACTAGGTCTTGACTGTGCAGGGATAGGTCAAGGGGAGAAATGCTTGGAAGAGGTCAGGAAGGCTCAGAGAGGGTCTAAGGGATCCCTAACATCCTTTCAGAGAATTTCAAAAAGTCTGGATGCCAAGCAACCGTGTTTATGAGCTTCTACAGGAAGTCTGCAGGGGGTTTTACAGGATGTTCAGAATTTCTACAGGAAGTTCAGTAATTCCTACAGGATGTCCTATAATCGGATTTTTGGGTGATGGATGAGTGGAAGAGGCTGCATGGATGGATAGAGAGGTAGGGGAGGAGTTTGTAGTGACTCAGTGACAGAGAGATGAGATGAAGAGGGGGTGTGCAAAGATGGTTGGTCTAAAGGAGGGTAGAGGGAATGGAAGGCCGAAAAGGTAGAATAACATGGGTAATAGAAGAGTTGGGAGGCAAGTGGTCTAACTGGGAGATGAGTAGATGGCCTAGGCACGGCTTAGAAGGATAAGGGAGTGAGGGAGTAGCACTGCACAGTGTAAACGAAACAAATCATCCACGTCCTGCACATAACCGAAATATCATGATCCTATTCTAACTGTTTAGTAAAACTAAAGAACATCAACGTGATTGCTAAGGAAAATCATGCATGATACTGAAGCAAAGAATCATTCCACAAGATCTGAACGCATGGACAACTATTGCAGCGAAAACATTGTATCAAAGATTGCATATACATGTAAAACACTGTTTTTGGTGGGTGGCACTGTTTGCAATTCCAGCCCCTAAACAGAGGTGAAAAGGAGTGTGCAGTCAACCCTTTTTGGAACTCTTATTAACTCCAATCTCCTTACTCTATTCTAAACTACTGAAGCAACTCTGTTCATAAAACTAACCTACTTAACCACACCAAGAAATTCAACTCAGCTAACTGCGTTTCCAAATGCATGTAAAGGAAAAGAAATACAATGCTGAAAGAAAGGTAACGATACAAAGGAAGGAGGCCTTAGGCTCTCAGGTTGGGCCCAACCCCGAGAGCTATGGCTCCTTTAAGAACTCAGAACTGAACTCAAATCTGCCTGCTTTCCATTAAAAGATAATAATCATAAGTCCAATAACATGCCAAAAATGGCTTACAAAAGAGCAAAACAGAGCTAACAGCTCATAATCCAGAATATGCAACAAGGTTTCAAAAGTCCTTTTCGAAGGCTACAGCCTCATCATTTATACATTACGAGGGCCAAGTTGGCCTCCTAAATTAGTGGGATTTGGCTGACCAAACTAAGAGTGATCTGCTGCTTTCTCAAAATCCGTTTGGCTACCTTCTAACTCGGTGGTGGTGGCTGTTGGAGCTCGGAGTTGGGGGTGAAGATCACGAGGAAGGCCATTCAATGTTGTGGACAACCTTCCTACAAAATCTCAATCCCATCTGGGCTGTCTCCTAGCCCTCATCTACGTGGTTTTGCTCCATTAAATGTCAAAAAACCTGAAATAAGCACGTGTTAGCCACCTAGGAATAGTGACTGCCCTCATTCGTACAAATGACATAAATATACTAAAAAATGATGCATAAGTCATGAAAAATGAAGGGTTGAGCAAGGGTAGTTAGGCCAAATGAGCCCAAAATGTTACCAAATTTGGGGCTCATCAGGTATTACAGAAACATTCTTCTGCTTATGCATGGGAATACACTGGTATGAGACGAATTGATCCTGAAACTTGCATACATCATATCTACATTGAACAAAGTGCAAGACCAGTTACACAGCCACAATGAAGAATGAACCCAAATCTAAAAGAAATTGTTAAGGAGGAATTGCAAAAGTTGCTAATTGTAAATTTCATCTTTCCAATATCAGACAATCAGTGGTTTTCACCCCTAGTAATCGTTCCAAAGAAAAATGTTAAATGGATAGTATGCATCGATTATAGGGAATTGAATAAGGAAACATTAAAATACTACTTTCCACTACCTTTCATAGATCAAGTCTTAGACACATTAGCAGGGAAAAAGTATTTTTCCTTTTTGGACGGTTTTAGTGGATATAACCAGATTCAGGTATCACCTAAAGATCAACATAAAACCACATTCACCTGTCCATGGGGAAATTATGCTTACTGACTACTTCCCTTTGGATTATGCAATGCTCTAGTAATATTCCAAAGAGTAGTCCTCAGAATTTTCTCTGATCTTATTCATGATTGTGTGGAAGTGTACTTTATGGAGATTCTTTTAATGAAGCACTTGAAAATTTAGAAAAAGTTTTAATAAGATGTAAAGAAACAAATCTCTCATTAGTCATTATAAATGTTTCATGATGTTTAACGAAGGAATTGTTTTAGGTCACCATATTTCAGGAGATGGAATTAAGGTAGACTCATCTAAAGTCGAGGTCATTTCTAAATTATCAGTGCCAAACTGTCAACGAGATGTTAGGAGTTTTCTTAGTTTTGCATGATATTATAGAATATTTATAGAAAACTTCACAAAAATTGCATCTCCAGTGTTTAAAATACTTACCAAGGACTATGAATTTAATTGGAATTTTGATTGTCAAGCTGATTTTAAAACTTTGAAAAAGAGAATTTCTGATGCACCTATCTTAAAAGGACCTAATTGGAAATTGCCTTTCCATATATCAACTAATGCTTCAGATACAGCCTTGGGAGTTGTGTTAGGGTAAGAAGATCTTACTCCTTATGCAATCTATTATACTAGTAAAAATTTAACTCCTACAAAGTTAATTTATATTGTAACAAAGAAGGAATTTTTAGCCATAGTTCATGTCATTAACAAATTCATACATTATATAACTAGCTATGAAACTTTCATTCACGTAGATCATTCTGCCATTAGATACATAATGAATAAACCAATCATTAATGGAAGAATAACCATATGGCTCTTATTGTTACAGGAATTCAACATCACCATTCTAGATAGACCTGGAAAACAGAATACAACTGCTAACTTTTTATCTAGAATTCAAAATGATAATAATGATCAACCTGTAGAAGATAAATTTCCTCATGAATATCTTTTTTCGGTATCTACTACATCACCTTGGTATGTAGATATTGCTAATTATTTAGCTACAGGGAAAATGCCATTTCATTTGTCTCCTAGAGAAAAGAGGAGGATAGTTCACAATGGCACATCTTATTCATGGATAAATGAAAAATTATGCAAAACAAGACTAGATCTCATAATTACAAGATGTGTTCGAGAGGATGAAATACCCGAAATAATTAAAGCCTCCCATGATGAACCATGTGGAGGACATTTTTCTGACAAAAGAAATGATTATAAATTCTTACTTTTAGGATATTATTGGGCTTCCATTTTAAAGGATACTATGGAATATGTTAAAATATGTGATAGTTGTCAGAGAATGAGCAAACTCACTCTTTCAAATGAAATTCCATTATAGCCACAGGTACTCATTGAACCATTTGAAAAATGGGCACTAGACTTTTTTGGTCCAATCAATCCACCTCCAAAGCAAAAAATGTATATTCTGGTATGTACTAATTATGTCACTAAATGGGTAGAAGCTAAAGCACTTCCTTTTGCTACTGAAAATGATGTAGTTTCATTTCTTTTTTAGGATATTTTCACTCATTTTGGTGTTCCAAGAGAAATTGTAATAGATCAAGGAACACAGTTTACATCCACATTAGTGCAGAAGCTTGTGGATCAGTACAAAATCAAACATCAAAAGTCCACTCTATACCATACACAAGCCAATGGACAAGTTGAGTCTACAAATAAGGTGATTGAAGCAATCCTTACGAAGACTATACACTTACATAGGAAGGACTGGGTAGAAAAGCTTCCAGAATATTTGTGGGCTTATAGAACTACATGGAGAAGTACTATAGGACATACTCCCTTTGAACTTGTTTATGGGAAGTAGTTCTTACTTCCAATAGAGTTCCAGATCCAGACCTATAAAACAACAGTCCAGTTAGATCTTGACTTATTAGAAGCACAAAAGCAAAGGATGAGACAACTTAATGAGCTTGATGAAATAAGACAAGAGGCCCTCCAGAACACCAGCCTAGTCAACAATAGAGATCCAGATGGAATAATAAGTACATTAAAGAAATAAATTTTCATCCAAGATATTGGGCGTTACTCTTCAATTCAAAGTTCAAGAATTTCCAAGGAAAATTCCAAACCCACTAGCTTGAACCTTATGAAGTTGAAAATGTCTTTAACAATGGTGCAGTTACAGTCAGGGCTATTGATGAAGAAAAAAATTCCTCTTTTACTGAATGGACATCAACTTATACTTTATAAGAAGCCATTAACAAAAGAAGGATTTGTCCAAATTTTCCAAGATAATTCAGAATTGAAGATGGTTAAGAATTCTTCTTCTTTTCCACCTTATAAAATTTACTTTTTGATATATATATATATATATATATATATATATATATATATATTATTCAAACAAAAAAAAAGTAAAAAATAATGTATAAACATGAAAACTAACATGTTGTTCGCATGCTTATACAGAAAATTTGAAGTGAAAACCAACTCCTATTGGAACCTTAAATTTTCTATTTTCCAAAAAGAAAGTCCCTTTCCTAAAAAAAAAAATCTCAGCTATAGAATCAGTAACTTTCTACAGCTCAGACAAGTTTCTACAGCGCTAATAAAAATTTTGTAGCCAACTTGACAGGAATAATTGGTGATTTGAATTGAAGAATAATTGACAGTGCAAATTACCTGTAGTAGATATCAAAGGGAAAATAAGGTTACCAAACTAGTCAAAGGTATGTGATACTTTAATTTTAAAATGAGGATTAATATATTGCATATATGAACTAAGAGGACATAGCACTGCCAAAATAAAACGAAATGATTGCAAATCGTGGGTGATGGTCGCTTATCAAAATCATCATAATCCACCACTTAAAATCTCGTCTTGTCCTCATTCTAAATCTATCGAAGTAATCACCAAATAATTATTTTGAATTCTCTCTAATGGTTAGTTCATTCCCACAACCTTTATTATAGTTCACATGCTCTCCCATTTCTCTAAAATCACATCGCCTCTCCATCTCTTCGCCACTGAACGAAACCCTACCAACACCATTTTTCCTGTCAAGTGAACAGTCCTTGAGATGAAGCATCTTCCATAATGGGTGTTATTGTCCAAACCGAACCAGCAGGAAAGAAGTTCTTAGAAGGATATCCTCAAACCAGGGAGCTGTTGCAGAAAGTATAATGGTTACAATTCATAGAGAAATTTGACAGTTTCCATATGGAGGTGACGAAGAATTTTGCACATTCTTTTGATGGAATGGAGGTTGAAATAGGAGACATCAAGTTCACCATAATGGAGTCCCTGATCGCAGAAGCTATTCAATTACCCAGAAGTAGAGAAAAATGGTTCAAAAATAGAGGAATCAATGGGGAAGATTGGAATCTTTTCCTGAAAAATCCAAACATGGACACCACCATCTTCAAAAAAGGTATTCCTAGTACAACCCTTAAGAGTAAATGGAGGAATTTTATCCTTGTACTTTAGAAATTTATTACTTGTGAAGGTCAGTTTGGATACATGTATTTCTACCACATTAGGATAATGATGAATTTTCTTGAGGAACACCAAATTAATCTTCCTTACTTCCTCTTGCATAGTCTTAAGAAAATGTTCATGAATTTTCAAAAGAAATCAAATTCATAGACAACACCATGTACCATCATGGATTGATAAAGATCTTGATTGAGTTTCACCTTCAGAGTATAGGTGAAAACTGGGAAAATTTTCTAGTAAGTAATAATTTTGAAGAAAGATCCCCTAAACAGCCTAGCAATAGTATAATCCTCAGGGGAAGGAAGAGAACAATGGAAATAATAAAAGAACAAGAACCCCATTCTCAACAGGAATTATCAGAGGATGAACTACCCATAGTGGATATTCTGCAAAAAATGAAAAAATGGAATCTTAGAAGAAATAAAGTTGGAAAAGGAACAGAGGATTTATCCCAAACCAAGATCCTTCCTCAGAAAGAGAATCTAAAAGCTAAAAAAAGGAAATCTCAAGGATTACTGACCTCTAGACTAAGGAGAAGTACCAAATTGAACATGATGCAACAAGAAGTCTCAGGAGCTACAGAATATATCGATCTTGAGGAGAAGGAGCCGACTGAAGACCCTGAAGACTCTCCAGAAGGATCACCAAAACTGTCACCAAGGGTGTCATCACCCCCCTGCAGTTCACCTCCAAGAAGTCCAGTGCACAGTCCAGGAATTGATCATGTTCAACGGGAATTTTATGACTACATAGAGTCATTAGAAAAGAAGGAATCAGCAACCAAAGAATCAATCCAAATTCCAGAAGAAGGAACCAATCTGTTCAATGAGGCACAAGAACCTTCAGCATCTAATGTTTTAAAGCAAGAGATCTTTGAGCTCGAGACATTGAACAGATATCTCAAAAATGAAAATTAGACATTGAAAGCACAGACTGGGATTCAAATTGCAAAGAGTGACAACATTATTCTTCACTTGAGTTTATGGTACAAAAAGAAAAAGAGGTTGAAGAAAGAAAATAGGGAAATGTAAATGGAAATCATCAACCTAAAATATAAAATCCTCATGAGGAAACCAATAATGATAGTGGTTGCCACAAAGAAGAAGAAACTGAATCCTAAATGTGATAACCAGAAGGCACAAGAGAATGACAATGATGAATTGTATGAGGACATACAAAACCTCCAGTGTGGGGGAATGTAGAGTCTAAAGACTGCCTTACCTTGACACCTTTTTCTCTTGTACTTCTTCCTTTTTCCTATTCCTATCACCTAAATAAATGCAATAGACATAATGTTTTGTTAAGGTAAGCACTTACATGCCCGCTTTTTCATATTTTGTCTATATACCTTATTGTTTTATTAAATTTTTCATTCAGCTATGGAATTGCTCTAATTCTATAGCTAATTCGCATTTCTGCAGCTACCTCCGTTGTTGACAGGGTTCGAGTGCACCAGCTGAGAAAAAGAAGATATGGATGGATGAGGAATGATCCCCTCATAGCTTCTTTCCTATTCTCTTGAACCAATCCTTCAAGAAGATCACACTGTAATACGGTCAACCTCAAAGTCAACTGCAAGGTTATATGCTGAAACAGAGTCCGAATTTCCTGAAATCTTATCGATTTGCTTTTCCAAATAGAAAATCGATTATTCAACGATATAGGTTGGTTTAATAGGGATCATAAGAAAGATATGTAGGCTTAAATACTGTTATTTGGAGAAATGTTATAAGAGAAATGGTTGCTCTGTGTTTTAGTGTGTGTCGATGTATGTAAATTTTGAAGAACATCTTGTTGAAAATGTTTGTGAGTAATAGACTTTGGTTCATATTTCCCATGCTGCGTTGATTAAATATTGTCAGCTATCTTGTGGACGGCCTTTATGTCTAGTACAGATCTTTGATTGATTGCAAATAGATTTATTTTGATTTATTAAAGTTAAACTATGGATGCTTTGTTTTGTGTTTTAAAATGAAATATAATAGAATTTGCAATTAAACTATTGTCTGCATCAAAAATTTCCTTTGCTTTCTACCTAGCATAATTATGTTATTTCATTTGCATTCTACCTGGTATAGTTTGATCATCTCATTTGCTTTCTAGCTAGTATAATTCAGCTGCCTCATTTTATTATTTGGTTGTTTCTTAGCTTATCAATTTTGGTTCTTCTTTCAGTGAAGCTGCAATAGTGAAAGAGTGATAGTCTTTTTCTTGGCAACTAAATTCAAGCATTATTCATTTTCAATTCAATAGGATAGATCTCTTTTGTACATGCTTTCGTAGTTAGTCTAGTCTGGCTACAGCATAAAATGCAAGATAAAAAATAAAAAAATAAAAAAAAAAAAACAGTATAACAGAGTAGAGTTTAGGATCTCTCTCCAACCATCCACAAAACTTAATTAATTTTGAAATTACCAGCTAACATATTTTAGGGAAAATACTCTAATATAGACATTAAAACCACCTCCATATTAATTCTAAATTTAGACCTTAACAATAACATAGATATCTTAACGACATAAAATAACTTCTAGCACATATAGTGCACTTGTGCTTCATCAATATACCTGCCCTGGTCAATAACCAATGTTGATAATTTAAGAACATTAAATTGGCTAAAAAACTTGTATAGAATAGAATCGTTTGATGTCATTTTAGTTTCGGGAGTGTGAAGGTCCTAGATCCGTTCAGAAAAGACTAAGGATTTCTTGGATTTGCATTTGATGAACTCCAAATTGAATTCCTAGAGGATGAAAATTCATTTGGAATACTTTCCCCGCACCAATTTTTGTGACAAGATGTATGTAATCAGAAACAAACATAGTCTTGCAAAGCATTATATGGTGGCGAAACCTTTATATAGCTTTGACGTCAACCAAGGATAACTTTTCAACGTGAGTATATTTGCTCTTTGTATCATTCAAGTTCCAACTCAAATAATAAATTGGATGTTCATCCCCAACATCGTCCTCTTGGACCAATACCATAACGATGGTAGTAACTGAAGTGGCAAGGTACAGGAAGTAATCGTGTTGATAATCCAATGGATACAACAATGATGCCTGAACCAAAAAAAATTTCAAAACATCAAACACCTTTTGGGTAGTGTCATCCCAATGAAAAGGAACCCTTTCTTCAATAAGCAAGTAAATCCTTTGGTCAATTTGACATAATTGGGAACAAATATCCATATAGACTTAGCCTTCCCTTGGAGTCATTGAAGCTTAAAAAGAGAGGAAGGAACAGGTAGATCTAGGATCAACTGAATTTTTAGGGGATCTATAAGAATTCCTTGCTTTGACATAATGAATATGAGAAGTCAATTGGATCATACACAAAACACACACTTGTGTGGATTGAACCTGATGTTATAACGTTGACAACTTAAAAATATAGCCCTGAGATGCATAGGATGATCTGTACGATGTTTTGAGTGGGCAGGTAGGTCATCCAAATATAGTTGTACAATGTGTTTAATGTCTTGTGGGAAGGCATAATTCATTGCCCTCATAAAAGTTTCCCCAACATTTTTCAATCCCAAAGGGAGATTTTGATATGAAAATGTACCCCACAGACAAAAAATGTGGTTTTATGTTGGTCTTATGGGATAATGTTGATTTGATTATAGCTAGAAAAGTCGTCCATTAAAAAAATACTTCACTACCAGCAAAATCATCAACAATCTAGTCGATAAATGGGGTAGGATAATTTTCCTTTGGAAAATCACAATTTATGTCCCAATAATTGACACACATACGTACTGGGTATATGAAACTAGCACAGAGAATTGTTTCAACCTCAACCTTAATAGCAGCATCCTTTTTAGGATGGAACAGACGTAGGAACTGTTGAACTAGTTTAGCATTTGGATATTTTCTAATTTCATGTACAACAATGTTTGGATATATACTTGGAATCTCTTCGTATGAACAGGGGAAAATGTCTTGAAATTCCTAGAAAATGGATTCATAGATATTGATCTCATCTGGAGGGAAATATGCACCAATATGTACATTCTTGACAATTTCAGGCTTAATTGAAATATCAAGAGGGACAATCTCTTCAATATTTGAAAAATTATTCTCATAATCGATATCATGGATGGATATGAAATTCACAGTTATCTCAAGGACATTAGGTGAATAGATGTCACTAAGATTATCCTTGGAGGAATCTGGAAAGGAGGAATGATGATGATTCTCGTCCCATGACACATCATCTGGAATCATGACCTCCATGATGTTTTAATCAATAGAGAATGTACTAAAGAAAGGATCGGAAGATGTACCATAATCTAAGGAATGATCAACCCAATTGATTAAAGAGAAAAAATCATAGTGTCTCAAACAAGCCGAATAGATGGCTTCGTATTCGAGCTCAATAAGACTGAGCGGAATGTATCCACCAAAGGTATCAATATTAGATGCATTTTTTACTATCCAAGCATTAGATGTAGTAGCATAAGAAGATATCATGTTGATGTAGGAAATCAGGTTCCTATTGTCAGGAAGGCGATAAGAGGAAAAGGAAAAGAAAAGGTTCCCATAAGGGAAGAATCCTTAAGCAATCCCATCCTGACATGCTGATATGGATGTGGGGTTTCTGCCATAAGAGGGATACTTCCAGTAACTTGAGAATTATTTGAAAAGAATGTGAGTTGATCAGTGGCCATTATGACCCCTTTATGAGGGAAAGATATCATTCTAAAATAATTCAAAATAACTACAACGATAGTGTAAACCCATGTACAACCCAATAGAAGGTTATAATCTAGTGGTTCGTTAATAACTTCAACTTCTACTGAGATTTTTTTTCCATCTAATTCGATTTGCAACAAATTGAAAATTCCATAAGGCTTGAAGCCTCTTCCATCAAAGGCCTTTAGAGTAGTTAGTGACTGATTTATTTGAAGAGAACCAATGTCCTTCCAGCAAGAAAGAGACATGATACAGTTTGAAGATCATTCATCCACAATGGTTTGATAGATGGTCTTACCTCTAACAACAACTTGAATCATGAATGCCAATTGTTCAGAAATTATGGGCGTATGAGTTTCATGATTAAATATTACAAGGTTAGAATCTAAAGGATCAATAACTCCAATTATGGCAATTAAAGACTTCTTCTGGGAGGAAACATTTTGTAACATCTCGAGAGCTAACATAACTAAAGGAGCTTGAGATAAGTCCTCCACTATGTTATAATTTTGTTCAGCTCTCACACGAGGGTTGACCACAGATTTGTGAATAAAACCCTTTAGAGGTTTAATTGTTAATTTAGTAGGAATTTCATTTGGAGTAGGACCTGAAGCAGATGAGGTAGAACTAGTAGGTTGATCGGTAGCCTGAATAGTTAAAGGATTCACATTACCGTAGTCATTATTTCTTGTTGCCACCATAACATAATTTTTCGACTCAGTGGAAAAAATCATCATAACCAAGGAAGAAGAAGTAGGATAAGGAATTTATTTACTTCCACCCAACATGGACAGTAGTGAGTGAAATGATCCTCATTACATATTAAACAAGCGTAACTATGTTTCCACTTTTCCTTAGAAGACTGGTTATTGTTTTTCCTACGGAGGATTATCTTTCTTATTTTTTCCTTTTCCTTTCTTCTTACTTCCTTTTTGTTGATATTTTCCCTTCATGGATTTGACGACATTGATCACGGAAGTAGAAACCGTAGGAATGGTAGAAGACAGGTTTTGGGCACGACAATAAGAGTTGAACTAGATGGTTTACTCACTAACCTCTGGCCAACATAACCAATCATGTCATCAGTGGCATGTGATTTTTTACTGGGAGGTTCAGGAACAATGTTGGAAGGTGGCGAAGAATTTGGCATTTTATCATAGATCATGCTAGATTAGGTATAAATAAGATCAATATATTCGACACAAGTAATTACTTTCTCTTCAGTCACAACTTCGCCTTTAACAACGTCTTCTGTTATGGATGGTAACAGAGACTTAATAAACCATTCAGCTAACAAATGGTCAAGCATGAAAGTTTTAACTAGATGACAGTGATGTCTCCACTAATGAATATGATCAAAAATATGAGTGAAATCAGATTGTTTGAAGGAATTCAAAAGTTATTTTTGGTCTTGTAACAAATGGGAAACTGAAAATGGGTTAAGAATGTGGACATTAAGGCACTGAAATAGTTGAACGAAGCTCGCGAAAATTAAATATACCACTTTGTTTTCATACTAATAAGTGTCTGGTGGAAAATACGTAATTTAATATATTCATCATTTAAAGAGTTCGAAGAACACCATAAATGATATGTCATGACATGTGTAGACATGTCTTCTCCAACATTTCCACTTAACTTTGGGATATCACTCGGAAATTTTGTAGGAATAACCGGCCACCAGGGAGAGTGACAAATGCGATCATTTGTAAGCCAATTCATATCTCAAAATTCAATGGTCACCACAAATGGCAACTGGCGGTTAAAGTCCAATTGGGGGGTATCCTAGGTAAGATGGGATGGCTTGAACGACAGGTATTTGTGCTCCTGGATAGGGAGGATTCTAATAACCTCGATAAGCATAACTTTGTTGCCCATTCTAGGATAGCCTTGTTGTCGAGTTTCAAGATAACCATGTAAAGCTTGAAATGGTTGGGTTTGCATTTACTTACCTTGGTAAGGTATTTAAGTAACACCTTGATATGGTTGCCACTTGATATTTTGCATCATTCCTACATAAGGTGGGATAGGTTGTGCTTGTGCCATGCCATATATTGGTTGACCCATTTGGATTTGAGGAATAGCCTGACTAAGTGGTGGAGGTTGTAAGGAACCTTGAAGGGGTTGGGTAAGTGGGACTTGGGAGGCCCCAGACATGAGTGGAAAAGATTAAGTTTGAGGTGCAGCCGCAAACGTTGACTTACATGAACTTGATCTTGAATAAGTTGAGACATAGGTTGACAAATAGGAATTTCAAATATATGTGGAACAAGTTGAAAGGTTTGAACTTGATTCACAACCAAGCCATTTTGTACAAGAAATGTAGGTTTCCAAGGAGTGGCATCCATTCCTATATATGGAGGACTCGCATGAGGTTGACACTAGCTTGCGGTATTTGATTAGGATATGGGAACATTCTTAAAATGGAGGCAATTGTCGCCGAGGAGGAGAGTACCTAGTATAAGGTGGAGTGGGTTGTTGTGGGTGTTTATACCCACTAACATAAGGACCAGATTGTTTCTCTACTAAAGTTTGAGATGGAGGTGTAAGATAAGACTATGTAGTGCTCATCAAAGAAGTTCCAGATGGGATTCCATAAGAGGATGACAAGTGAGAAGTCCATGGATTGGACGTTTCACCCGAAAAGGTACCAAATAATGATTGGTAACTAGGTGGGATGGACGAGCCACCATATAAATGTGTCTCTAGTGATGTTACAAACATAGAGGAAGTTGCAACATTGGTTGTCTTAGTCATAGTAGAAGATGTAGATTGAGAAACCACAACAGGTTCAGTCATGGTTAAATTTCCCAAAGAGTATTGTTGAGGGAAACTCAAGGGTTAGCTTAAAAGAGATGAACCATACAAAGGAGCTTGTGATGGAGTATGAGGGGGAGGAAAAGTATGGGCCTAATAAAGATGACACCATCTCCAATAGACAGGAGAGGAAGTTCGAGACTCTTCTTGAGGAAACTCATCACAACTCAACAGACCAGGTGGAAGTTCTTCACCATCGGGATCGAAATGTACAGGTTATGGTGGAGTCAAAGACAGAGGAAAAGAAGAGGAATGTCTTGAATTAAAAGGTGGAGTTAACTCAGGTGCCTCGAGTTATATAACCTCAACTTGTAATTTTTCAGATTCAGGATACTCAAGTTCAATAACCTTAGGTAATAATATATCAGGTGCTTCTATTTTGACTGTTTCTGAATCACCAACTAAATCGGATGTGAACTTGGGTTCAGTACTCACACGAAGAGATGATTTCGGTTGTTCAATTTCGTATGTAGGTCTAGAAGGAGTAGCTTATGAGGTACCAGATTCAATAGTTTGCATCCTTTTATTCTTTTTATGACATCCAGGAGTTTCCTTAGGTGGAAGGGGAGGAAATATTTGCATCATACATGAGCGATGGGGATGAGGGTGTTATTCTTCCATGTTGGTTTAATAAATTTTAAATATTAACCACAAAAAATAAATCAAAAGGGGTAATCTAGGCAAAAGGGTTTACCAAGCAACTGTGAACTGCAATATACCACCTTGTATAGCCAAGTATTTATGTACGAGCAATAAATCCCCTGAATGTTGTGTTCGGTGTATCGCAATGTACAAGGCAGCCAACTTGGTTACCTAAGGTGAGGAGAGCAACCTATTGTACACTTCCAAAATATACCCAAAGGTACATGGAAGCACAGACTATGATAGTTTTTTCTAATGCGTATGAGTACGTTGAGAGAATTCTCATATACTTTTCATGCGTGGAACACCATCCAATGTACCTAGAGGTACGTGGAGAATAGTCTGATACACTTACATACATGGAATGGGATATCACCCTTGGAATGTAACGCTGGGAAAAATGACAACTCCTATGATTATAGACACTAGAACACATCTCTAGCCTAGACCTCTAGATGTTTGTGTTAATGTTTAAAATGTTCCTTAAGATTGATTCAATAAATTTCAAATTTTTCTTGAATTAGGTTTAAGTTTTCAATGCTCACCACGAATTTCACTTGAATATCCTAAATATGTAGTCTAGGATGATAAAATGAAATATTTTATTTTCAATGAATATATATTTGTGGGAGGGAAGAAACAAAGAGTAATGCATCATACAAAGTGCAACAAAACAAAATTCATCAAGAAAATTTCCCTAATGAAATTGTTTCAATTTCCAATTTCACACACAAAACCCTAAATGTAATGAAAAATGCAAAATGATGAGATTTTTCTTTTCAATCCTCTTAATATTTAATTGAAATGAAAATTAATATGCTTTCTAGATCACTAATAACAGAAGCCACGCAGAATGATGGTCGTAATATCAATTTCTTCAAGAAATAAATGATCAAGCAAAAGTTTGTTGAAGACCTAGTTGACAAGAATAAAGAAAAATCCAAGCAAATTCTTATCAAAGGCTAATAAAAACCAAAGCAAACAAATCTAAGTCTTTTGAGAGACAAGGACGCATTTAGAGATAGAAGGAAAATAACCTGGACCAAATCATATCAGAGAGAAAGGGAAGAAAAGAATTTGTTTACATCTTAAAAGGATCAACAGAGGTGTAAAACAGGCACTAGTGCTCTGCAACGTAGGTGCAGAGAAGGGGAGGTGGCACTGAAGCACTCTGCCTCCAGACCAGGGGGTACATTGAGGCAGATTCAACCAAAAGAAAACACAAAAAATGAGCCCAAGCTCAGATAAGGGTTTTCCTAAGGTCAACCAAGGTTTAAGTGAATCAATCAAGGTCATTTTAAGAGGTGAAAAAGGGTGGTAAGGTCAAGGAAATTACTGTGGAAGAAAATGATCCCCAATGGAGTCGCCAATTTGTTATGTGGAATTTACAATTATGGACAAAGGTGAATTCCCTAGACCTAGTGGATTGATCTATAACAATAAAAGACAAAGAATATAGAGTTTTCCTTAAAGAAGTTAGAGAATGGGAAAGAGGCCTACCTTGGATCTGTAGAAAACTTTCCTTTCCTCCTTACTTGTAAGCTCAAATTGTAGCTCCAAATGCTATCATTAGAACCTACACACAAAACTAAAACAAGCAAAGGATCCACAACAACCAATTAGCGTAGTCTAACATCTCTATTCAATGAATCAGCAAGGCATTGGAATATATGGGTAAAAACATAACACAAAAAATATAGGAAAGCAAGATACTCTTCGTATTAATAGAAATAGGAGAGAGCTTACAACCATAAATAGTAGTTGGTCTTGTAGATGTCTCTCCAGGTTGACTTGTCCTTCCTTGTCACAAATCACACCTCAATATTAACATTAATGCATGAAGATGATGACTCCTTTAGACTCAAGGAAGCAACATAAGGGCATAATCAATCTCCAAAATCCAAATCCAATCGTGATGTTATGGATGGTAGTAAAATTATAAGAGAAGGATGGTAGTTTTGGGATTTACCGTAATGGGCTTGAGATCCACAAATCATGGGAGGATGAGCTCAAGGGATAAGAGGTGAAGTATCCAAGGTAGGATCACATAGGATCTGAGCTTCTTATCCATGGCAACTAGTTAAAACAACCCTTGGAAGCTTCTAGAAGAGGAAGCTTTGGAATTATTTTTAATTTTCCTGAATTTCTAAAATCAACACACCTATTGAAGGGAGAAACTAGTGTTGACCATCGTAGTGTAGAAGCGAGAAACTAGTGCTAACCATCCCTAGTGTGGAAGGGAGAAACCAACACTAAATGCAGGTGGCTAAAGTGACAGGGTGCGATGGGGCCAAAAACGTTGAATTTAATCCATTAATCCCAGAAACTCAGACATTTTAGAAAAGTCATGCTTAGGGATTTGTGAAGGAATTATGACAACATGCTCATGGATTTTGATTGATAAGGTTTGTAGGCCTATTGACCAGATGTGAAAAAAGGGCCTATAACACCTATCCTTCCTACTACATAGTCTTCCTACTCAATTAATTTGTATCCTCTTTGTCTTGTATTGTTTCTAAATAAACATGGGCTTATTTACTTCTCTTGTCGCCCTATTTAATTCAAGTAACCATCTTATTGAAAGCACACCAACCAACCTTTAATGGTTTTTTTAACGGTTCATATTTCCTACAACAAGGAAACCTCATACATCCCATGAAAGCGACCAACTCAACTCTGGAATTTGTTTCCCTTTGAATCAACCAATTTTAATATATTTTGTAAAAACTCTTACATTGCATTTTCATGAGGAAACCCGGGTTGGGGCTATCACAACTTCATATCGGGAATAACCCCTAGTGTTGGTGGATTATCCAACACCATCAACACATTTTGGTGCTAGAAGGAAGTGCAAATGACAAGTTGAGTCTATGGAGTCTAGTTTTGAACCATTTATCTTAAAATGGCTCCTCCCCAAATATTAATCCCTGGATGTGCTAACATACTTGATCTTTTTATTCCTATGGAAATAACCCATCACTTGTCACAGTTTAATTTTGATGTCGAGGGTGAAACAACTGTATTAGGACATATGTTCCAATTTCTTCAATTTTTTCATTTTAATCAATAAATTGTAAGGATGTCATTTGTAGGTTGTTCACCCTCACGCTTGAAGGTCATGTCAATAAATGATGCAACTTGTTACTAGTCGCTTTTATCCATTCTTTCAAGTGGCTCATGAAGGAGCTTCATGAAGCTTTTGACATGTATGATTATAAAGATTTGTACAAAAGGATCACTCAGCTTAGGGTAAAACCCAATGAATCATTGGAATATTTTGTTGAAATATTTCTTCATATTTTTTATTAATTTCCATGAAATATATGTGGACTGGGATTTATTGAACCAAAAATTTTGACAATTGGTTTGCATGTTGTTGAAATAGTTTGAATCTGAAATGAATATTGATAATTAACCCTCCCATAATGCTAGCAATATTTAAAGTCCAAATCAATCAAACCTTGTCTCAAATCTTGTTTTTCCAAATTTTATAAGACATGAGATACCCTAGCTCTCAATGGGAGAAATTGTTACCACTAATATCTCGCATCCTCCTTTTTCATTACCAAATAAAGTGGTCTCTTGTGTTGATGTTGAAATTGGGAAATTTGAAAATAAATTCATTGACCCACCTCTCCCTTTTGATGAGATTCAACCTAATCTTGTTGAACACCTTCTAGAATGTGTCCATGAATGTCTTCGTCATATGCTCCCACCTTCATCTATTTTCAATTATCAAGATCTTATCGAGAAACAAATTGAATGCTTCAATAATTTCATGGAACATAACGTGAATGTTGAACCATTATTTCCTTGAGACGACATCTATCAACTCAGTCTAAATATCGAACCAAATTTGATCAAATAATTTCTTCTTAAAAATATCCTTTTCATCCTTTATCACTTACACCTCATGTATTTTCATACCTTGATTCACTTGATCAACTCGCTCCACCAGCAATCGCTTCAGATACTCTTGATTCTCAATCTATTGGGTCAAATAGTGATGAGGTAAAAGGAGGTAACATTTCACATATAGAGGATCAAAATAATGAAGATGCATTTTCTCTCACTTCTATATTCCAAATCCCATTGCATCTAGATGATGCTTTCCTTTCTCATGTTGTTCATGATAACACCTGAGGTAATATTTCTATGTTCATGGCCAATAGAGAGTCTGGTGTTCTTGATAATCAATCAAGTGAATTTGAAACACATAATCAAACCAAATGCTTTGGTAATCATCATACTATTGAAAATGACCTCACTAGTGTACGTGGTGACGATTATACATGTACATTCTTCGTTGTCTTAACTGCTCAAGAAGATTTGAATTTACAAAGTTTAGGCATTGAATATGATTCGACCATAGAGGAATTTTTTACGAGAATTGATTTTTATTATTCTTGAACTCATTAACCCTTCCATCCTAATGTGTGTAATGACAAAATTGATGTTGCAAATATGTCAATCATTCAAATTATCAATATGACAAATTCCATTTTAAGATGACACAAGGTGGTGAAGCTGCATCTTCGAAAGAGAAAAATAATTAAATTATTGAACATATTATTTATGGCTTGAAATATCTGGCATTGGATGGAGTAAACCCTTCAATTCAGGTTGTCCACAAAATCTCTTGGATCTGTGCATCTTCAGATATAAGACTTGAATAATATTATTGCTTGAGTAAGTTGATTTTTGATGTTGAAACATCTTATCGAATCAATCAATCCAACAATAGTTATATAGTTAATAAGGATCTAGTTGAGGTAAATGATGTTGATTGACTAAGCCTGCAAAGTTTTTCCGTTTAACATTTGAAGGTTCAAGGACTTGTGAGGAAGTCAAGGCACTTCACCTTTTGCTAATGGTTATGTTAGGTTCTCATGATTATGATGAGATCCCTGAACTAGGTTAGGCCAGGATTTTATTGCAATATCTGTTTCTCGACATTCTCTCACACTATATGTAAGCTCGTTCTTGAAATCATTTTAGTGTTTTCAAGTCATTTCTCTTAATTATCAAGATAGAGCCTCTAACTGGTTATGGAATTTTTTTTTGGTTAATTCTTCTTCATACAAACAACCTCTCATCCCATTAGTATAGGGACTAGGTTTAAATGCATATCTTCGAAGTATATACAAGGTTTCAAAGATTATCATCTTGATTATCGAAACAAGTGTTGTTTACTAGAGACGGTTCTTGGATACAAAGGAACCAGTTCCTAGGACATCTACAAAAATTTAAAAATATTTTAAATGTATGGCCGAAGAGTGATGGCATGAGATCTATATTTTTTTCTCTAATTCAAGAACCTATCTTTCAAAAGTAGAAGGGCCAAAAAAGATGAGGATTGCAGATTTTAAATCAGAGGTATGATTAGATGAAATATAAAGAGGAGCACTATTTTAGATCAGGAATTTAAGAATATGAACTTCAACTCTCTCTAAATAATGGTGAACAAAATGAGAAACTATGAGTGAAATTTTGGAAAGTGGAGCACCTATTAAGGGTTTTAAATCAAAAACCTGAGTACCAATGGGAAAATTCAAAGTATTAAACTTAAACAACCCTACTACATCATATGTTATTCTAGTAGAAGAACAACATAAATGAAATAAAACATATAGGAAGGAAAAACAAAGTATGCAACTTGCCCCAAAGATGGAATCAAAAGTAAATTTTATTATTTGGTCTTAAAGAGAGATATCTTCAATACATTTATCTTTGGAATCCAAACTATGAACCCCTATTTTTAGTCTTTTTTGGTCATTTATATTTTTTCTCTGTTCAACTATCCCTAATCAGTTTCAAAACTAATTTTTTAAAACAGCTATACAATTGTTTTTTTTTACAATTAGAATTATAAAGTTTTAAATATTAAATAATATATATATATATATATATATATATATATATATATATATACTTAATATCTATTTTTAATAAACAAAACTTCGCCCACCTTTACAGAGTAATGTGGAACCCCATGTTTAAATAAAAAAATCCCACCCTTTCTAATGTATATAATATATGAATTATGGGGTTTTAAACCATAACTATCCATATAAAACAATATTTGGAAGAGGTGGTAGCTTTCACGGGGACCAGTTTTCATCATGCACCTATCATCGAAAACATAAATGGTTTGAAAAAAAGCAAAAACCACTTCATGAAACTTCCTTTGATAGTTTCTAGAAATGAGGGATACCATCAGGATGAATGCTAACCATTGATCTAGAGATGGATGGTTTGATCAAATTGCTTCACAACACCCCACTTCTCACACACTTCTCATTAAACTTTGTCGTACCATGAACCGACATATAGCATCAGATATGGGGAATGAAACATTATGATCGTCGATTTGTTTGACTCTTGCAGGTGATATGACTAGCTTACGACATTTCAAAATCTTCACTAGTCCTTGGATTCAATCATTATGGAAATGGAGGAATAAGACAATAAATTTTTCAGTGTTTAGAACAAGCTATATGTGCTTTTATTTTTCAAGATGCCATCATGTAACCATCTTTTCATTAATTCTTGTGAGGGTAACATGTCAAATTTATCTCTAAAAATATTCCTTTTTATAAAAGATATGTCAGAACACTAGTTAAAACTATAGAAGATGAAGTCACAGGATTACAATCCTACTTTTGTGCAACCTCTTGTTGACAAATCATTGATGGTGCAATGAATATGAATACTTCATTTTCAATTCCATTTATAATCAATACAAGATTTGTTATTTTCCTCATCTTTTAAGGTTGCTAACTGTATATTCATTTTCTTCTTCCACAAACTTTTATATTTGATCAATATTGTAGATATTTGAAATTTCGATGTTAACATTGGGGATGACTCTATCTATAAAAGAAGATAACTAATGTAGAGATGGTTTTAGTGACGTATGTCAAAATTTGAATGACACAATGAGAGACAAGAAGTATTACATGATCTAATATTTGGGAGTGTGCATGAAAACATTCCATTTGACATTGTTAATAACTTATATAGGCCTGGAAGCTCAATGAAAAGCTCAGACATTTTTGCAAAAAAAACTCTATAAGAAATCCATTGAACGTCTACGAGAAAATGAATACGTAAATGATCCCTTTATTCAGAAGAATCAAAGATGTTGATATTGATGTTATGGTCCACAGTGATAATGGAATTTCCTCTCATGTCAAATGAAACAAAAATCACTCCATATGGTAAATGAAATCCTCAAGAGATATGAGATGTCGATTTCTTGATCAGTAAAAAATGATGATGGATGTATGGGCCCCTTTTGCTTTGCAGTTACAAAATTGCAAAGTTTAAATGTTTTGTGTGTATCAAAAGGTGTATATGTGGGCCACAACAATGTTGGGATTTTTTATTCCTTTAATTTTCTTTGTCAACTACTTCAAGCTATTTGATCAGTAATAGTATGAATGGTACTTTTGTCAAATTCTATTCCTGGGTATTTCATCTAGTAGTTGCACTGAAAAGCGTTGATGTGTCAATAACCTATGTTGGATGAACATACTTAATTTTTCTTCAGGAGATTCTCATTTGTAAGAAGAAAACTCATTTGGATGTCTTCACAGTTGAGGCACCTGTCAATGATATCTCCTCCTTCTTTCAATTTATTATTAAAGTACTTCATAAATGCTACCTAGATATCTATCAATGCAGCCCCATCAAAATCATGTTATAACCTTTCCTTGTACAAACATGATTTTTTGTCTCTACATTTCAAAGGAGTCTCATCTATAACATGGGGATAAAATCCTACAAGTATATTAGGATGTTCATGCCATGTTTTGAACTCTCAACATCATTGTATGTCATCCTAATATCACCATCCAATTTGATTTCAGCTCTTATCTGAATCAAAGGATAAACCTTGAAACGATTGTTTATATATTTTTTCTCTTCAACTCTTATACGAAAATGTATGGTTGACTCAAAATCATTGAGGTTTGGAAGTTATCACTCATTTTTAATAACAATTATCTCTCTAACCATTGCGCACTGAGTGTAGTGGTTGGTGTACGTCTAAAAATTCCAAAGTCTTGCTTCATAAGTCACAGTAAGCATATGTTGATGGGAAAAAATGATCTCATCAACATCAAAGGGAGACCACCCAGTCAGAGCCCAAATCTAAGCTCTTATATGTTTGATTTGGTGGTTCTAACTAGTTCTATTGGGTAGAGTTACCCCCTCACTCTTCTTGTTGACTTGTGGTGTCTCTAATTAACTATCAACATAAAGAGGAAATAAAATCTACCCTCGTGTTGCATGTTTGAAAGAAATAAGTCCTTAAGCTGAATTGAGGTCTCAGCTAAGCCACATCTAAGGATGATCATGTGGAAGAATACTTCTATAATGCAAGAAATTAATTCTAAGTGCAATTATATTCTAACATGCAAACAACAGAAAGAAAATCCAATATATCTTATCTTGATTATAATAAGATATATATCTAATCCAAATCACGAGCAAAAGTGATTTAAAAGAATCGATATTTAACATGCCTCTTTTATGATTAATATCAAACTATTGAAATAGTTTTAACAGTTAATATTATTATTATAAAACATGCTTTGTTTCGAGATTTAAAACATTGAGGGAAGACATTAAAATGAAAAAAATAGTTCAAACAATATAATACCTATTAAATCAATTTATTATGGAAAATTTCTAAGTAAATAATTACTCATAAATTTTTCTAAGAACAAGAGAAAATTGGAAATAAATAACAGATCAATGCAACCACAAGATCAAATAGCTAAGAAAATAAACAATCATTATCATATCAATAAAAGTGCAAAATATGAAACAATTCGAACAGATCTACCATTGAATAAATAAAATTTTCACTCACAAATAAAATTATTTGCATACAAATTAATGAACCTAGTATCCTTGTTGTGTTTCTCAATATATCTCCAACAATCTCTCCAAAATCATAAACTTTGTCACTAGAGAAAATAGCTACAATAGTACAATCTTTGTTTCCAATACAAAGATTGAACCTTGAAAAGAAAAGACCCACATAACTCAGATATGAGTATTCCTCATAATATACAACAAAAAGTCTCCTTTGAAAAGTGCAAAAAGATTTCAATTTGAAGAAAAGAGGAACCCCTTCCTCATTCTCCAAACTAATATTTATAATTTACAAAAATGAATCAAAAAATTGAAAGTTGTTGCAAAGAGTTTTGATCCATCAAATTTGGAGTTGAAAATCCTCCTTTTTTCCTTTGTTGGTGAAATATCATTGCTCTTAAATCTCCTTGCCTCATCCACCTCAACAAATCCTTTGCAAAATCAATTAAAAGCCAATCAAATTTGCACATCAAAATTAAAAATAACAAATTGTGAAAATAGACTCTCAAACTAAAATCTAATTAAATCAATAAAATGAAATGAAATGTGTTCTATCCAATGATTTTTGTTGAAACATCTTTGGCCTAAGAAGTCTGTCTTCAAACCAATTTATAACAACAAGAGTTTTTGGCAAATGAAAATGCTTCAAAATAGACTCCAAATCGATTTTTTGTTATAATTTCATAGACTCTATTTTTTCTCAATTTTAGGCATAGTTAATCTTCATATTTACTTGATTTAATGCTTCAATATTTTTATTTATGATTTTAGTTTTCCAATGAGACATCTTGAGCTTTGTTTGGTTTAATAAAACTCAAAATAAATCTTTCCAAATATTAAGTTTCAAAATAAAAATAAAAAATGTTGGAAATTAACATTTTGAACAAAATTTTTAGACCGTTTATTAATTTTTGACTTGAATAAAAAATAACTTTTTAAATAAATTTAAAATATAAAAACAAACATAAAATTAGATAACACAAAATTAAACTAAATAATACAAAGCAAAAATAACTCAAATAATTTAAAATCAAAGAATTCCACTTAACCCATTCATTTCATACAACTCCTCCCACTTGATACCTTTATGCTTCTTTATTCTTTGTAATGTGAATAATTCCCTTTGAGATCCTCCCACTTTGACATCATCATGGGCATCCTATCCCAAATTTTGAATTGTTGACAATGTTGAAGTGTCTCAGATGCTATAAGCAGGATGATGTATGATATTATTTGTTTTATATTAGACTATTATATTTACATTATATTATTCTCAATTATATATATATATATATATATATATATATATATATATATATATATATGAATCCAAAGGTTTTGTAATTAAATTAATAAATTTAAAAATTAATTAAAACAAAAATTAATATTTATAAATTTATTAGATTAATTACAATTAATTTAATCAATTTAAATTAATAGAGCAAATAAATTAACTAATAATATTTACATATTAATTAACTCAATTGAAATCAATTAAATAATTTTATTTACATGACTTAAATTATAAAATAAAGTATAATACATTTTTAAGCCTCAGTGGTGAAAATCAATCAAACCTTGAATGAGCACTATTTTCAAACCGTAAGTTCAAATTCATCGAAATTCAAGTAGTTGGGAAACTAGTGAAAAACTAAAAAAAAATGAAGCAATCAAAGGGGAAAACCGAGAAAAATGAAAATCCCGCAAAAGTAATAAAATCAAAGAATGAAAGAAGAGGAATGACCAAAATTTACATATAGGGTCTCATACCTTTTGTAAAAAATTTATGGGGGGATTGTGGGAAAAACAACATAGTAAACTAGAAATACTTTCCTTTCATGGGATATGCTTCTTCTTACGTAGCTCTTTATGTAAGTCGAGGATGTGTGAAGAATGGCAAAGTATCACTTCTCTTTCCAGCCTCTCAGCACCTGCTTAGAGGAAAAGCAGATCTGAACAACAAAAATAATCAATACTCCTAAAAATAATAATGTCAATGGTCCAAGTATAGTTATTCTGAATCCAAATGATGATAACGAATCTCATCCCATGCATTTTATACACTTTTCAAAATCATGATAAATTGTTCTCATGAATTAAGATCAACGTCTTCAGTAAAAAGAAACTAGATTCTTGTGTTCAAAAACTCCTCTCCAATATCAACATTGAAATATGCATTCCATAATTCTCATGCATAGAAAATGGGATTTGGGGATAACATGTCTTGGCCTTTTTAAACATAACCATCAGTAGTAAATTCTATCTCTACCCAAGAAAATTTCCTACAAATTTTGGTTACAACATGTGGCTCCATCTAGGGACAATGTTTCATGACACTAAGAATAGCAGACCATGTGCCTTGTTGGGCATGGAGTCAAAAATTCTTGGAAACCCTGAAATACAAAATCTCTGTAAAACATGTTTCTCTAGGATAGTTAATCCTTATTCTCCAATTTATAAACTGAACTAAAACTTCTAAAAAATGAAAATGAAATGCTCATTGTTGAGATTATTTATGTACAAAGTCCCTACCTATATACATAACTAATTTCAATTAGGCATAATCATCCTTCCAATGGAACCGTGCTAATTTATGGGTGCTTTATCTCATGCCAGTTTGCTTTTGCTTTTTAAAAGAGAAAAAGAACATTTATGTAAAATAAATATCAACAAGAACTCGTGGATATATAGAAACAAATATTTACTACAAAAAAAAATTCACCTACAAGCTGCTTAAAGAGCCCATATAATCAACTATAGGGTCATAAAAGAATGAGATAAAAATTAATTTGGAAGAGCGGATTCATTTTTTTTTTGTAATTCTGTAACTGTCAGTTCGTATAAATCAAGAATATATTTAACTAAAAATCCCTTGGGACAATGGAGAATATCATCTTCAACGAAGTAGCTCCTATCATTTCTTGATATTTCAACTTTGGGATCCTTGCAAAAATCATGATTTCTTTATGAAAATAAATGTATATGAGCAGATTTAAAATTGCTTACCCTAACTTTAGAAAACTTACCTTCTTGTCTAGAGAAAAAACTTTCTTTATCAACTTCTTCATGACAATTTCTTGTAGGGAATTTTGTTTGAAGAATTGTGCCAAAATCCTCCTCTAAATCGTATGAGCCATAAACAGGGGAATCTTCTAAAAATTCAACCCTTTATCTTAATCATAAGAATCATAAACAGGGGCACCCTTAAAATGCGCAAAATATCACCTTTGAGTGTTAACTTGGAGCTCAATATTTTTTGCTTTTTATTGATCAAATTTATTAGTTATGAATGCAAGAAATTCCATTTGAAAACCCTTAAAATTAAATGCCCAAAGATTAAAATATTTGTTGAGGATTTACAGCTAAACACTAATTTTGTCACTGTTTGAAATCAATTGTCGAATTTTCAATAAAGCCACAAGAAAAATATTTTCAATTCCATCCTCAGCAATGTGCCAATTGATGTTGTTTCCTGGAGAAAACCTCTGGCTACAGGAGGTTAGTGCTTAGCACATATACAAAAATGTGTAAAGAATTTAAATATATGGATGGAGAGAAAAACTATGATAGTTGCAATGAATGATTTAATTTAGAAACCTATCATTCAAAACCAGATTGTCCAAGACCAATGAGATTGAGGGGTTTTGAACTAAATAGTTTATTGGAAGAAAGATAAAGAAGGACAGGGTTTAAACTTAGACTTTTAAGCATTTGAATTCAAACTTCTGTAGAAAGAATGGTGAGAAGACTAAGAAATTGTGTATGAATTCCTAGAAGTGGAGCACCCATTAAGGGATTTAAAATGAAAAATGAGTACCATTTATGAAATAAATTCATACTCTAATTTAAAATGCCTTGTTGCTACATAAACTTATTCAAGAGAATAAAAATATTATTTAAATGACAAACAGAAGAAAGAAAACAGTGCTACAATTTACCAAAGAGCTCGAATCAAAACTTACTTTTATTCTCTTAGAAAGAGATTTATTTAATACATTTGTCTTTGGAATCCAAACTTCAAACCCCTATTTTTAGTTTTTTTGGTATTTTATCTTTGTTCTCTGTTCAATTGTGCCTAATCAATTTCAAAACTGATTTTTTAAAATAGTTATATAATTGTTTTTATTTACAATTAGAATTAAAAAGTTTTAAATATTAAATATTATATAATATATATAATACTTAATGTTCATTTTTAACAAACAAAACTTTGCATACCTTTACAAAGTAATGTGAAACCCTATGTTTAAATATTAAAAAAAACACACCCTTTATAATGTATACAATATATGTATTTTAGGGTTTTAAACCCGAACTATACATATAAAACAATATTTGGATGAGGTGGTAGCTTTTGAGTTTCCTGGTTTTTGTCATGTGTTTGTAGGAAAAAACATGAATGGTTTTCCAAAAAATACAAGCCACCTCCCGACACTTCCTTTGGAAATTTCTAGAAATGAGGAGGGGTACTGTTGGGATGAATGCCAGTTGTCGATTTGGACATGGATGATTTGGTCAAACTGCTTCTTGACACCCCACTACTTGTTAAACTTTGTCGGTCCATGAACCATCGAATACCATCAGATCTGGGTCATAAAACATTTTTGCCATCGATCTGTTTAACTTTTGTAGGTGATATGACTTCAAACTCTTCACTAGTCCTTGACTTCAATCATTGTGGAAATGGAGGAATAAGACAATAAATTTTTCAATGTTTAGAACAAGTTATATGCTCTTTTACTTTTCAAGGTGTCATCATGTACATGCCTTTTCATTAATTCCTGTGAGGGTAACATGTCAAATTTATTGGCAAAACTATTTTTTATACTAAGGTTATTGTTGGAATTCCTTTTTATAAACCATTTATCAGAATAGTAGTTAAAATTGTAGAAGATCAAGTCATGAGATTACAACCCTCCTTTTATGCAACCTCTTGTTGACAAATCATGGATGGTTCAATGAAATGAAATACTTCATTTTTAATTCCTTTGTAATTAATAAAAGATTTATTGTTTTCCTCATATTTGAAGGCTACTGACTGTATATTCATTTTCTGCTTCCACAAACTTTTCTCTTTGATTGGTATTGTAGATATTTTAAATGTCGATGCTAACATTGGGATGAATCTGCTTAGAAAAGAAGATCACTGACGCAGAGATGATTTTAGCAACGTATGTCAAAATCTAAAGGACACAATGAGATACAAGAAGTATTACACCATTTGAGATTTGGGAGCATGTATAAACACATTCCATTTGATGTTATTAATAACCTAGCTAGGCCCAAAATCTCAATAAAAATATTGGAATTTCTTGCAAAATATTTCTATAAGAAATCCATTGAATGTCTTCAAGAAAACCAAGATGCAAATTCCCCTTTTATTCAGAAGAATCAAAGATGTTGATATTAAAGGTGTGGTCTACAGTGATAATGGAATTTCCTCTCATGTCGAATGAAACAAAAAGTGCTCCATATGCTAAATGAAATCCTTTAGAGATATGAGATATCAAGTTCTTAATCAATCAAAAATGATGATGGAAGTTTGGGCCACATTTTTCTTTTTAGTAACAAAATCGCAAAGTTTAAATATTTTTGGTGTATCAAGAGGTGTATACGTGGGCCACAACAATGTTGGGATTTTTTATTCCTTTTATTTTCTAGGTCAATTCCTTCAAGTTCATTGATCAGTAATAATATCAAGGATATTGTTGTCAAAATATGCTCTTAGGTATTTCTACTAATAGCTATGTTGAAAAATGTTAATGTGTCAATAACCTATGTTGGATGAACATACTCAACTTTTCTGGGGGATATTCTCATTTGCAAGAAGAAAATTCATTTGGATGTCTTCACAGTTGAGGCACCTATCTCTTCCTTCTTTTTCTTTATCATTAAATTACTTCATAAATTCTACCTAGCTATCTATGAATGCAACCCCATCAAAATCATGTTATAACCTTTCCTTGTACAAGCATGATTTTTCGTCTTTGTGTTTCAAAGGAGTCGCATCTATAAGATGGGGATAAAACCCAACAAGTCTATTAAGATGTTCACTCCATGTTTTGAACTCTCTTTAAACATCATTGTTTGTCGTCATTATATCATCATCCAATTCAGTTACAAATCTTGTCTGAATTAAAGGATTAGCCTTGAAATGGTTGTCTAAAGCATTTTTCTCTTCAACTCTTATATGGACCGGTATAGTTGAATCAAATTCATTGAAATTTAGGAGATGGCACTTATTCCCAATAACGGTTATCTCTCTAACTTATGCAAACCAAGAGTAGTGGTTGGTGTATCTCTCCAAATTCCAAAGTCTTGCTTCATAAATCACTGCAAGCATAGTAAACTGGTAATATTGTCCTTCCATGGGATATGCCTCATATTTTGCATCTCTTGATGTAAATCAAGGATTTTTACAAAATTTTAGAGTATAACTTCTCTTTCCAACCTCTAGGCACCTACTTTTAGGTAAAAACACATCTAACAACACCTACTAGAACATCCACAAAAATACCTAGTACTCCTAAAAATAATATTGTCAATGGTCTAAGTATAGTAGTTGTGCTTCCAAATGATGTTAAAAAATCCCATTCCATGCATTTTATACACTTTTGAAAACCATCATAAATTGTTCACGTGACTTAAGATCAATGTCTTCAGCAAAAGAAATCGAATGCTTGTTTTCAACAACTCCTCTCCAATATCAACATTGAATTATGCATTCCATAATACTCATGCATTGAAAATGGGATTTAGGGCTACCATATCTTGTCCTTTTTTAACATAACCATCAATAGAAAATTCTATCTCCGACCAAATTTTTCCCTGTAAATTTTGGTTACAACAACAGGGATGCTCAGCAGCTGGGAGATTTCATCGTGTTAAACTCTTTTGTGAATAACTAGTATGTTTGGTAATTTAATTAACCTTAAATTACTTGCATAAAGTATCATCCAGGGCTAGTAAGCTAATGAAGTGTAAGTGCATTGTATGTGCTAGAATTCCTTGGTTATTCACAGCAATTCTAAATTAAACTGAGTTATCAAAATATAAATTCTAAATTAAGTTATTGAAATTCACATGAGTAAAGAAACTATTCCTAGAAAATAAATTGATCACACTCTTTTATCAAAGTCTACTTATGGAAAATCTCACACTCTCCTTGAAAATAAAATCTCACAACTCTGCATACAAGTAAATCAATCCCACACCTATTGTAAATGAAAATTAATTTCACTCTTATAAAAATTATAACTAATTATGAAATACACACAACCAATAAAAATCTCACACTTATAAATGAATCTCACACTTGTAAAATGAAACTCAATTCTTAAAATACACACACTCTTCTATATCTCTAATATATGCTTTGTAATGATCAAGTCATTTATCAATATAACAAACTCCTGCATGAAAACAAAAATAATTTGAATCTCTACTTAAATATGTTCACACTTCCTCATTACTTATAAATCACTAATGCTTGAAGTATAACATCTAATTTTGTCTCCAAATAAATCCTTTGTTCTGTAAAGAAAATAAATTATTGTCTAAGTATGAATCATATTGGATCTATCATTGTTGTTAAGCTTAATTCATGTGCATCTATAAACAAAAGAGATGATTAGTAAAACAATAATAATGTGAATCTAAAGAAACTAAAAATGCATCTACTCATAAAACTTATGAAATTATACGGAAATTCTATCTACTGAAGACAAATAAAAATCCTTACAGCCAAGGGGGCCCTCCATGAGAAGTAGGTAATCAAGATATTGATTAAAATAGTCAGCCACACATGGATATGGAAAGGTTCTTCATAAACTCAATTAAAAATAGATTTTTAAGTCTTCACTATGCGTACATAAAATCGTTGTGTTTATGTCTACTGTGAGGTCTTTTTATAAAGCCTGTACCATTAAATGTTCAGAGCTCTATGCCTAACCTTACTAACAGAATGCTAATTAACTATAAAAAGATAAAATAACAAAATTTTCTCATGATTTTCTATTAATAAATAAAATCATGAGCCATATATCTCGTTCCTCGCTCTCCTGTTATAGTTCATAGAGTTGAATTTATCCTTGACCATGTAACTGGAAGCTCTATTTATCAATTTGGTTCATGAAGGTATGAGGTAATCATTGAGTGCATTGATTACCATCTTTCCATATATTTCACTCTCTAGCTGGCACCTTAGAACCTATCGAACCATGGACTTGGCTGCGAAATTACACATTAGTTGCAGAATCATCCCAATTCGGTAGCTAAAGAAAATATTATACTAATAATAAAGAACATTATCAATTTATGAAATATAAGACAACTATATACCTTCCATGCCATAAATGTTGTGATTTGATGCCCATTGACTGGTTATGATGGTCAAAGAAGAATAAGATAGGTGAAAAAGGGTGTCAAAAAGAAGTAATTATGAGGCTTAACATTCCCCTGCACAGAGGACATTGCATGTCCTCGTGCAAAAATTCAAAACTGATAGCCTTTCTTTGTCACTGTACTCCTTCAGAAACTTGAGCCAGAACATCCAAGTTTGTTTTCTTTTCCTTCTTCTTAGCAACTTCCATCCTGGGCTTCTTCATCAAAATTTTGTATTTCAAACTTATGACCTTCCTCTTGAGAGACTTGTTCTTTTCCTTTATCTTTTTATTCTTATCATACCATAGAGAAAGATGTAAGAGAATTTTTTCATTTTGTATCATTTGTATTTCATTATGCACTTTCAATGTTTCATGCTCCTGCTTTAAGTGTTTGTTTAGTATCTCCAATTCAAAAACTTCTTGTTTGAGAGTATTCACAATTGTAGGTTCTTATGGACTATTATACTGAATTCCTTGGTTTGAGGATGTAGTGGCCTTTTCTGTAGCTTTCTTCTCCAGAGACTCAATGTAGTCATATATCTCCTATTGTATTGGGTCAATCTCTGGTGTTCTTCTCACTGTATTAGCAATTGGTAATGAAATTGGTAATAAATATGATGATGGAAATATAGGTGATGGAATCTTTAGTTCTTCATCTTCTTCCAAGTTGACAAACTCTACAGATTGTTGAGATGATTCCTTTGTTGATTTTTTTATTCTGTCACTTCTCCTAACAGTAGATGAAGTTTTAGTAAGAGGAGTTTTCTTTTGAACATGTGTTTGTTCAATTTTTTCCTATTCGATTTCCTCTGATTCCTTTGTAGACATACTTCCTTCCTTGTTATTGGTTTTCTTTGTTTCGTTTGTTTTCTTTTTGGGTGTATTATCTTCTTTTTCATTGGCTTTCTTTCTTCTAACACCTTTCTTATTTATTTTTTTTAAAACATTTACACGGGGAATTTCATCTTCTGAATGTTGCTTTGGTTGTGGAAGGGGATTATCAGTAGGGTTTTGAGACAAATTTCTTTTTCTTCTCTTTACCTTACTACTACTAGGTTATTCTTGCTCTATTTCCTTAAAATGATTTCTGATTAGAAAATGCTCCTAGTTCGTCCTAATCTCTCAAGATGAGCTTCAATAAGCATTTTTACAAGACCATGATGATATTACCTAGTATTTTCAATGAACAATATTTTTGTTGAGTATTGCCAAACATCTTCCTCAAGATATTAAGTAGAAAATAGGGTAAATTGATTTCATTTCCTTCAAGAAAGTGCATCATTAAATGGACATGGTATAAAAACATGCTACCAAATCTACCCTCACAAGTAATGAAGCTCTGAATAACTAATAGTAAATTCCCCTATTTAAATTTGAGAGTTGTGCTTGGAATACCCTTTTTAAAGATAGTAGTATCCATACCTGTGTTTTTTAGAAATTCATTCCATTCATTCCCTTCAATTCCCCTGTTTTTGAACCACCTCTTGCCAACCCTAGGCAGTCCAATTACCATGGCCATGAAGGATTATGTCACCATTATTTTGATGTCCCCCACTTCTGCTTCAGCTCCATCAAAGGCTCGAGCAAAAGACTTGGTTACCTCTCTGTCATAATCATTAAAGTTTTCTATAAAATCCAACCACTATGCTTTTTGTAGCATCTTCTTGACCCGTGGGTACCCTTCCATAAATTTCTTCCCATTTGGCTATGTTCTAATAATGACTCCCATGTTGGTGAAATTTTTACTCCACAACTGCTTCTTTGACATGGTTTTGGAATGGTATCAATTTTGGAAATATGAGTATGGATGAGAGTGAAATGGTAAATGATTAGAATGGCTCTTGAGAAAATAGAGTATGAATGGATAAGAGTGAGAAGAATTATCAATGAAAGAGGGTTCCAAAAATGAAGTGTTTGCGTAATGATGAGTCGAAAATGGGCTTTTTCGGCTAACTTCATTGATATGACATGATATTTATAACTCATTCTGACGTAATCATTATTTCGAATGGCAGTTCAATGTCTATATTATTTCATAATCTAATTTTAAAACTTTATTATTAAATCCAATATTTACACACCTTCAAGTTTTTTATTCTAATACTTTATTTTTCTTTTTGAATTTTCCTCAAGTGCTTTCAGTTGTAGGCTTGACCATTCCCTTCTACTAGAATATTCAATTATCCTAGTCAGTGATTCCTGTCAATATCAGTCGCAAAATTTTGTCAAAGTTGCATATTCTCAACAATTATGTAGCTACTTATTCTGAAAAGAAAAACAGGGATATAAAGAAAATGGGGATTAGAATAGGATTGAAAAAGAAAATTTAGGGTGCCAAGAATACTTCGTTTTCACCCTAGATTCTCTATATAAACATGCCAATAGAGTTGAATTTCATGTCTAGATATATATATATATATAACAAAAAGCTTTACAACCCCAAGAGTTAGCTCAATCGGTCAAATCAGTGCCTGTCCAATCGGGAGGTCATAGGGTCAATTCCCAAAAGCTCTTGGGGTCAGGTCAGTAAATAGGACGAGGGGTGTTGATCCCCTTCGGGTGGGGTCCACTCAATGTTAAACAACCCTAGATGTAGCGGCTACCCACTGACCCAGGTATTCGTGGACCAGAAGTGAAAAAAAAAAAAAAAAAAACAAAACAAAACAAAAAGCTTTACAAATCAAGTTGGAGAGGAAGGAAAATCCTTCCTGGTCATCTCCAAATCAATATTGTCTTGCAAGTTTTTAACAAATTCTTTCTTTGTCAATGGCTTGTGATAAATTCTTAAATGATGACCATTAACAAGGAAGGTCACTCTTTCTTCATCAATGGTTCTGAGCTTGACTGTACCATTATCAAAGATAGTTTCAATCTCATAAGGCCCAAGCCAATGAGTTTGAAATTTTCCTTGAAAATCTTTAAACTTTGAGTCAAAAATTAATGCTCAATCTCCTGGATGAAATTTTCTTTCCTTTATGTATTTGTCATGCCACCTAGATCTTTGTTGATGAACTATGTTGGTTCTTTGAATAGCATCCTGTCTTATCTCATCTAGTTCATTTAGTTGCTCCATTCTTTATTTTTGTGCTTCAGATAAGTCAAGACCTAATTTAATTGTTGTCTTGAAGGTCTTTACCTGGAACTCAATACGAAATAAAACTTGCTTCCCCTAAACAAGTTCAAAGGGAATATGTCTTATATTGTTTCTCCATGTGGTACAATATGCCCATAAAGCTTATGGAAGATTTTCTGCCCAATCTCTTCTATGCAAATGCACAGTCTTCGTACGAATTGCTTCAATTACTTTATTAGTGGATTCCACCTGTCCATTCACCTGTGGATGATATGGAGTGGACTTTGGATGTTTGATTTTATATTCTTCCATTATCGTTTGTACCAACTTTGATGTAAATTGAGATCCTTGATCTATCGCAATCTCCCTTGGGACACCAAAACGAATAAAAATATCCTCGAAAAGAAATGAAATTAGAACAATTTCAGTAGCAAAATAAAGTTCTTTAGCTTGTACCCATTTTGTAACATAATCAGTGCAAACAATAATGTACCTTTTTTGTCTAGATGGTGGATTTATTAGACCAAAAAAATATAGAGCCCATTTCTCAAAAGGTTCAATGAGTTCCTGAGGTTGCAGAGACATTTCACCTGAAGGAATAGGTTTCCCCATTGTTTGACACTATCACATCTCTTTACATATACTTTGGCAACCTTGAAAACAGAAGGCCAATAATATCCTAAGAGAAGGATTTTGTAAGAATTTCTTTTATTAGCAAAGTGTCCTCCACATCGTTCATCATGACAAGCCTTTAATATCTCTGGTACTTCATCTTCTCTAACACATCTTCGAATAATCAGATCTAGCCCTGTTTTTTGCAATTCTCCATCTATCCATGAGTAAGATGCACTAATTTTAATTATCTTTCTTTTCTCTCAAGGCGACAAATCTAATGGTAACTTCCCTGTAGCCAAATAGTTAGAAATATCTTCAAATCAAGGAGATTTAGTAGATACTGCAAATAAATATTCATCAGGAAAATTATCTTCTGCAAGTACATCATTATTATCATTTTGAATCCTATATAAAAAGTCAGCAATTGTATTTTGTTTTCCAAGTCGATCCAAAATAGTAATATTGAATTCTTGTAACAACAATAACCATCTTTTAATTCTCCCATTAGTAATTGGTTTATTCATTAAGTACCTAATTGTAGAATGATTTGTATGTACAAATGTTTCATAGCTAGTGATGTAATGTCTAAATTTGCTGATGGCATGAACAACAAATAAAAAATTGTTTTCTGTTACAGTTTAATTTAACTTTGCAAGAGTCAATTTTTTACTGGTATAGTAAATGGCATAAGGAGTTAAATATTTTTGTCTTAGTACAGCTCCTAATGTTGTATCTAAAGCATCAATTGAAATCTAGAAAGGTAATTTCTAGTTTGGTCCTCTTAGAATGGGTGCATCAGAAATATTTTCTTTCAATTTTTCAAAAGATTTTGGACAATTAGAATTCAAATTGAATTCACAATATTTTGTGAGCAATTTGAAAAGTGGAGATGCAATTTTTGTAAAGTTTTCTATCAATCCTCTAAGTAACCAGTGAAACCAAGAAAATTTCTAACATCTCTTTGACAAGTTGGAATTGATAATTTAGAAATAACTTCCACTTTAGATGTGTCCACTCTAATTCCATTTCTTGAAAAATGGTGTCCTAAAAAAATCCCCTCGGGAAAAATCATAAAACATTTTTCATGGCTTAATGAGAGATTTTTCTTCCTTACATCTAATGAGAACTTTTTCAAATTTTTTAAGAGCCTCTTGAAAATAATTTCCATAGAGAGTAAAATCATCGATATAAACCTCCACACAATCATGAAATAGATCATAAAATTTTCCTAAAACTACCCTTTGGAATGTTGCAGGTGCATTACACAACCCAAAAGGAAGTACTTGGTAGGAATAGGTTCCCCATGGATAGGTAAAATTAGTTTTATCTTGATATTTCGGAGCTACTTGGATCTGGTTATATCCACTAAGACCATCTAGAAATGAGAAATATTTTTTTCTACCAATGTGTCTAAAACTTGATCTATAAAAGGAAGTGGAAAATGATCCTTTATGGTAGCTTTATTCAATTCCCTAAATTCAATGCATACTATCCATTTTCTATTCTTTTTAGGAACAATTACCAATGGTGAAGCCCACTGGATATCTGATATTGGATAAATGAAATTCACATTTAACAATTTCTGTAATTCCTCTTTAACAATTTCTCTCAAATTTGGATCCACTCTTCTTCGAGGTTTTCGAATTGGTTTAGCATTTTCTTCAATGTAGATACGATGTATACAAGTATTAGGATCAATTCCTTTCATGTCAGTGTATTCCCATGCATAAGTAGAGGAATTCTCTTGTAACATATTTATTAAATATTTCTTTTGAAATTCTTCCAAATTATTATTAATATTCAAAGTTCTTTCTGTGAAGATTTCTATTGGAGAATTCCCAATTTTTTCCATACAATGTAAAGATAATTGGCAAGATGATAAATATTCAATATTGCATTGTTCCTGAAAAATTTGATTAGATTCACAATATGAGGAAGACTCGTGATTTTCCATTAAATTCAAAATATGATCTTCTTCATCTATTTGTGAATAACAAATATTGGTCATATATCAATATCATCATCTATCCATTCTTTACTTTCTACTTCTATTGTTGTTTTTGAAGGAGGATATAATGTGAATTTATTTGTTGAACTTCCATAAAAAATAAACATATCACAAAATCTACAACTTATAAAAGCACCAGTTGTAGCTAATCATGGTCTTCCTACAATCAATGGATGTCCTCCTAAATTACTCTTGGGTGTTAAAATCATAAAATCAATTGCATACTGCCAAGAATCTAAGGATACAAATATGTCTCCTAATACACCATCAGGTTTAATAACAAATATGTTTGTTAATTGCAATAATGTAGGTATATATTGAATATTAAGAAGTTTCAATTGATTCATAGTTTGTTTACTCATGATGTTTGTAGCTGCTTCTAAATAAATCAATGTATTTGGAATTTCAATACCATTGATGTGTGTTTTCAAAATGGGACTTCCTCGATCAAGATATTTCTGAATTATTGTTTTTCCCATCATGATATCTGCAATTTTTCCAACTAACTGAATTCTTTTGATTTCTTTTCTCTTTCTTCCTAGCCTTTTAATACTAAACTCCCTGATTGTCTATACAAATATTGGTATTCCTTTAATGGATTGTAGCAAAGGAATTTTAATACAAACATTATTTAGTTCATCTATCATATCATAATCAGGTAATAAAATATGTTTTTCTACCCCTTTATCAATTTTTAATATCTTAGTAAAGGTGGTGTTTGGATAAATACTGAAGGTTGTTCTATGATAGGAGTTGAGTTTATTGGAATATCATCAGAATGTACAGGGGTGGTTTGTTTTGATATTTTTCTTCTTGACTAAGATATTTCTCTTTTTCAGAGAAATTCTCCTTTTCAGATTATTGAATAACAACTAATGAGGACTTCTTTTCTAATACTCAACCAGATCTAACTTGGACATTGTTTAGATCTAGTGGAGTTATCACGTAGCTTTGGAAATTATGTCCTTCCATATTGTAAACAAGTTGTGAATTTTTATTATTATTTGGATTTGGAAGTGGTTGAGTAGGCAATTGATTTGGTCTTTGCGGGAATGGTAATGAAAGTTGTGGATTTGGATTCTGAGTTTGAGTTGGTTGAACATGTTGAGGAAAATATTGTGGTGGAAAAAAAGGATAAGGTTGTTGAAATTGAGGATATTGAGGATATTTTCCATAAGGATTTTTCCATCCTTGTGCCCATGGTTAAGGCCAAGATTTCCAAGGCATGGGTGTAGTCCAATTATTTTGTGATGGTTGTACAAATGCTTGAGTATTAAATCCCTGGCTCATATTTGGTTGTGAATTTTTCCATGGTCTCTTAGCAATAAAATAGACTCGGGATCTATTTGATTTGGTATTATTTCCTCTTGATAAATAGCTTTAATACCTAGTATTGTAGGACATTCTTTTGTATCATGATTTTTTTCACATATAACACAGGTTTCTACACTTTTTAAGTCAAGAGGGCATTCTCTCAGAGCATGTTTCTTTCTACATTTGGGACAAAAGATTGACAATGCAGCATTTTCGGCGTTTTTCTTGTTTTGCACTTTAAGGGTATCTATTTGCTCACTAATACTTCCTAAAATGTCTATTTTAAATTGTCAAGCAAATTTCCTAATTCGGCCCTACTTATAGTCCCAGCTACAAAATTATTAATCCTAGACATAAGAGGATCTCTTAGATTTTTTCCAATTCTTGCCTTACCTCTTGAAATATGTATGCATCACTCACAAATTTCTCCAAATGATAACTGAGAAATATCTTCCTTATCCATCAAATTGAGAAGATCAATCCACTCATCTCTAATGGATTTTAATAAGAGAGATTTCAAAGTTCCTTCATCTAGTTCATGCATTTTAGCGCTTTTAACATTATAAGCAAATATTTCAATGAAATATTCAATAATTTCATCTTCTTTTTGCGTCATTTTAAAGATTGCATCCTTAATATTATGGGGCATACAATAATCCTTATATTTCTCTAAGAATGTAGTTTTCACTTCTTCCCATGTTCTTATAGAATGTACTCCTAAGCCCATGAACCATTTCAATGTTGCATCCATAAGATTTGTTGGAAACAATTTCAACTTTTTAGGATAAAGCAAGCAATCATAAGATCTACACAAGACTTGGAACTCAAAGAGAAATGTTTCAAGATCCTCACTTCTTAATCCATGAAAGTTTGGAAGGATGGAGGGTGAGATTTTTTTCATTGTAGTTGTTGTATCTTCATCGATTATAGGAAATCCAAATGGTTTTGGATCTCCTCTACCTCCTCCTCTCCCTCTTCCTCCACCTCTCCCTCTTCCTCCACCTCTATTTCCTCCTCTTCCTCCACCTCTCCCTCTTCCTCCACCTCTATTTCCTCCTCTTCCTCCTCCAATCCTAGGTTGTTCACCATTAACATTATGTACCTCTCCTTCCACTTCTCCAGCCATTGTTGATTCTTCAAAACTAATATAGGGTTCCAAATTTTGGTTTTCTAGTTCTTCTATAAATGGTAAGTTAGAATAAGTTTCTTCCTCTTCTTCTTCACTAGGGATCTCTAGTTCTTGTCCTAGAAGTATTTCTCCAGTTTAAGATAGGAAAACTACTCCTTTTGTTGTGAATGTAGGATCTTGTTCTTCTATTACTACTTTGGTTCATGAGGTTGGTGAATCTCTAAGTTGGATTTCAGATATAACTACCTCAGGAAGTTTATGTTTTCTTGTGAATGATGGAATATGAGTTTGAGTGGGTGGTGTGGCACTACGAGGTCGTGGTGGGGTGAGTGATGTTGTTGGAATTAAACTTTTACCTCTACCTATAAATCTACCTCTATAATCTCTTTCCCTATGCATATCATTTTTTTTAAATAAAAAGAAAAGATTGCTATTTACACTTCCCCAAAAATGGTGCCAAAATGTTTGGTAATTTAATTAACCTTAAATTATCTGCATAAATTATCGTCCAAGGCTAGTAAGCTGATGAAGTGTAACTGCATTGTATGTGCTAGAAGTCCTTGGTTATTCACACCAATTCTAAATTAATTTGAGTTATCGAAATATAAATTCTAAATTAAGTTATTGAAATGCACATGAGTAAAGCAACTATTCCTAGAAAATAAAATGATCACACTCTTTTATCAAAGACTACTTATGGAAAATCTCACACTCTGCTTCAAAAGAAAATCTCACAACTCTACATATAAGTAAATCAATCCCACACCTATTGTAAATGAAAATTAATTGCACTCTTATAAAAATTATAACTAATTATGAAATCCACACAACCAATAAAAATCTCAGACTTATAAATCAATCTCACACTTGTAAAATGAAACTCAATTCATAAAACACACGCACTCTGCTATATATCTAAAATATGTTTTGTAAGGATCAACACATTTATCAATATAACACACTATTGCATGAAAACAAAAATAAATTTAATCTCTACTTAAATATGTTCACACTTTCTCATTACTTATAAATCACTCATGCTTGAGCAACAACATCTAATTTTGTCTGCAAATAAATCCTCTGTTCTGTAAGGAAAATAAAGTATTGCCTAAGTATGAATCATATCATTTTTATCACTATTGTTAAGATTAATTCATGTGCATCTATAAAAAAAAGAGATGATTAGTAAAACAATCATAATGTGAATCTAAAAGAAACTAAAAACGCATCTACTTAGAAAAATTATGAAATTATACGAAAATTTTATCTGCTAAAGACAAATAAAAATCCTTACTGCTTGAGGGGGCCCTCTACAAGAAGTAGGCAATCAAGCTATCGATTAAAATAGTCAACCACACATGGAAATGGAAAGGTTCTTCATAAAATGAAATAAAAACAGATTTTTAATTCTTCATTGTGCATACATAAAATCACTGTGTTTATGTCTATTGTGAGGTCTTTTTATAAAGCCCATATCTTTAAATGTTCAGAACTTTATGCCTAACCTTGCTAACATAATGCTAAAATTAACTATAAAAATATAACATAACAAAATTCTCTCACGGTTTTCTGTTAACAAAGAAAATTGTGAGGCATATATCTCATTCCTTGCTCGCCTGTTATAGCTGACAAAGTTGACTATATCCTTGACCATGTAACTGGAATATTTCTTTATCAATCTGGTTCATGAAGGTAGGAGGGAATCATTGAGTGCATTGATCGCCATATTTCCATATATTTCATTGTCCAGCTAGAACCTTGGAACCTCTCGAACCATGGACTTGGCTGCGAAATTATACATTAGTTATATAATCATCCCAATTCGGTAGCTAAAGTAAATATTAGACTAATAATAAATAACATTATCAACTTATGAAATATAATACAATTATATACCTTCCATGCCATAAACCCTGTGATTTGATGCCCAATTAGTGATTATGATGGTCAAAGAAGAATACGATAGGTGAAAAAGTGTGTCAAAAAGAAGCAATTATGAGGCTCAACACAGTCCTTAATCTCTCTTATGCATGTTATGATATTAATTATCTTTTCTTTAGCACAAGTCATTCTCCTAAGTATTAATGGATATTCAAATCATTTAACGAAGAAAAACTTCATTGTTAAGATGAACATTAAATCTGATCCAATGCATGTTGCTTTGAGAAAATATTCCAATCTGATTTCAGCCTTTTCTCATTATCCCTTGTATTTTGAATGTTTTTCCAAGCCTAATATGCTATCAATCATTCTTAATTCCCCATGTTGTTGTTCTACTTTGTAACTAGATACAAGGTGATGATTTGTTATATTTTGAGGAAGAAACTAGTGGATTCTTAGCTCATTTTTTCACTAATTTACAATATTTAGCATGTGAAAAGGAAAGTTATACCATATAAATCATTTGTGATATCTATCAAATTTACTCATATCTATATTTGTAAAATGGAGATTCTTATGTGTTAACTGACCAATCTAATCAAAATATTGGCTTTAGCAGCTTTCATTCAATTAATTATTTTACCACTAGTATATTTGATGATAGTTGTTTGCTTATATTTGGTAATTCCACCAAGCCAATAAATTTTTATCATTTACTATCTAAAAGTCCAGATACATGTCAAGAGTTTGAGGCATTTTAAATTTTGTTGATGGTTATGTCAGGTCCTCACAATCTCAACAAGGTTTTTGAACAAGATCAGATTTAGGTTTCTTTGCAAGGTTCTTCTAATAACTTGTGTGCGTTGATTGAAAGCTCATATTTTGAAGAATTTCAAGGTTTTCAAACTATTTATTTTAAATATCATGATTGAGTTTTTGAGCATCTACAGGAGTCTTATTTATAAATATATGTTTCTAATAAGAAGTTTCAGTCTTATCTTGTGCTTGATACAAATGGAAAAATGGATGAATGAAAAACCATGATAAGTTTTCAAGATTTTTATGTTCATCATTCCGCGACTGGTTAGAGTAATCTTTTATGGTACACTTACTTGCTAGTAGGCATGACCTTCAATCTCGTGTGCAAGATATAAAGGTAAATATTCTTACATTTGCACATTCCCTTATTTGGGTATTGATCACTAATATATTTTTGCTTGCAGGTCTAGAAAAACTCAATTGACTTAATTGGAAATCATATCTCACATGAACCCTACCTATTTATAAATTAGATTAGGGTTTAAGTTTAGTTGTAATCCATTTTCTTATTAGAATAGTTGTATTTTCCTGCATTATTTTCACAAACATGGCATAACTCTTAATTTTAGTTAGCTTACCTTCTGGAATTTCATCTCATCGTGTTAACTTTTCATTCTTTGTCACAATTATTTTCATTTATTGAATTTAGCATTATCTATCTTTGATTTCCATTTTCTTCTTGTTTCCATACAATTACATTTAGATTTATTTCATTTCTATCATTTTCTTGCATTATGCATTCACTTCTCATTTGAGCCTTCTTCTAGGCATGTTATTTGCAAGATTGTACATAAATGATCCATGAAGATTCTCCATTATCTCCCTTTATCTAATTCACTTTCCTTATCTAGAATTTTGAGATCCCATCCAATGGTTGTGTGTGGTTGTTGTGGTCACTCCAAGAGGCAACCTCTTTTTGACCTAGTATCGAAACCTTGTCCATGTTACCTATACATGAGTATACTTTATTAACAAGAAAATATGACTTGATACTTGTGGGGAACTCTAATCAATTGGTAAGGCCTATATCCATAACATGAAGTTTGTTTCTAGTCTGGTCCTAATATTCCTTATGTGTATTCATTGTCCACTTCTAAGTTAGTGATGTGATGTAGAAATATGACATGAGAGAAAACCTAAGTCAGAAAATATTTTTGTTTATGTCAAACAAGAAGCAACCTCTCTCACCCATAAAATAGGTTAGGATCCCACTTCCACCCTAGAGAAATTAACATACTAATTATGTCAAATTGCACCCAAAAAAACTAATTAAATAAAGGGTAACGAAAGAGAAACGCTTCCTGCATAGAGAGTTGATGCAAGAAACATTGTCAGGGTATTGAACAGGCATGTTGGTAGCAAAGTGATGCTTGTGATTTCTTGAGTGACTCTGTCGGGGTACAGAACAGATCTGCTGGCATTGAAGCAACACGAGAAACTCACTTTTAAATTATGAACATTATAAATCCTCTATTATCTTTTCTATATCACTATTGAAGACTGGAATGTGTGCTCTCTTGATGTAGTGTTTAAAGAATAACTATACCTAGCTATAGAGTCAGATTGATGGCATACTAAATAAATAATTAATTCAAGTGGCTCCCATGGTATTCAATTCAATACGTCCTTGCATTCATTTTAAGACATATTTTGTTGAAGGGACTAAGGCAGAGATGTTGGATTATACGAATGGTACACCATCTTTTGTAGGTTGTACAACAACACCCTTTTTTTTTTTAATTTCCAAATTTTGCCTCCCCTGCTTTTTGAGGAATCAATGGTTATGACTATGTTTCAAATTGACTTTATCTTTTCGAACTTGGTTATCGTCCAGGGCTATGATGGCTCATTATTTATAAGACACACTCCACAGTTCACCATTTGTTCTATCTTAGATCCCATTCTATTGAATACATTAGGGTTTCTAAGGTGGTTCTTCATTCGCACCCTTTTAAAGCTTCATATCCCTCTCATATGCATGTTGTCTTGTTGGTCATATTCCATCTAGACTCCTCATCTTTGGTTTGCATCCCCCAACTCGCACCCTCATCAACATTTAATGAATTTTTTGAGTTATATTAGTCACACCATCATGTTATAAGGTGAATTGGGCATTAGTGCCTTAAAGCTTGAGTGTTTATTTCTTTGGATGAAAGGCTTGCTCGTGTATTTAAAATTAAGTCCCCAAAGCTTCGACTTTTTCATTACATGTCGTCCTTCCAAGAGAGATATTTGAAGCATTATTATCATGTGGGATTACAAAATTACTTATAATATTATCTAGATTTTCAAAATTCTATTCACTTGATTAGATTATGCTTTTCTTGACCTTGTACATTTAAGTTTGTAGCACTTAAGTTAGTAAGAGCTTATCTTGCATTCCATAATCTTACTAATACATATTATCTTTGCACATGCGAGGTCGCTTGTCTGAGTTTTTTAGATATAATAAGCTACATTATTCAATGAGACCTTGAGAGGACAATGGCATATGGCACAATCACAAGACCTAGTGAATTTATGAAAGGTCTATGAAAGTTCACGAGAGGTTATCCAAAACTATACCTTTTAGCTGGTTTTGTATCACACTTGCACAAAGGGGACTATGTTGAAACATATAATAAAGGTTATGATATGATGAAAGGGTGGATGTGCTATACTGAGAATCCATACGATAGAAAAGAATGTGAAATGGAAAAGCATGCAATGATACTTAATGAGAGACAATTTCAAGTACTACGATGAAAGGGTTACTAGTTTTCAAAGAAGGTTCACTAGCATGGAATCATAAAGGGTGCAATCAAATCAGTACAAAGGTGATGTAAACATGATAGTATTACATATGAAGGGGTAAAATCACATAGTATGATGAAAAAAATGATAAATCAATGCAATGCAACTTGAGAAAATGGAATGAATGATAAAACCAAAACCATGTAGTGCATTGAAGCAATAGTGCATGGTGTCAAACGTGAAGAACATTGTGTTTTACTAGTTAATATACAAACTCAATGCTCGAAAACTATAGAAGTCTATGCAAAATCATTTATAGGCAGTGAGGAGAATATACAAGTGTGCTGCAAGAGGATATATAATGTGTGTGAAGGGAATGACTTGGAACATAACACAAGTACTACAAACCATACATCGCAAATGGCATTTTAAAACATGTTTCAAAGAGTGACATTACAAGTGTGTTAAAGGATACATCAAGCATGCAATCAAAATGATATGTGTACATCAAATGCACAAGGTATGATATACTACAAAAGTAATTATGGTAATATATCAATACATGCAATAATTGGTTATCCAAGAGGTGCCAATGAAATCACATCTAAGGAGATGTGATGATACCATGTGAAATAACTTTATTAAAATATCGCAATATGATGATATGTTTGTGCATGGAAAGGATGCATCAAACACCACAATGTGATAAATGCTTGAACCAAAGCGCACTCCAAAAATGCGATAAAGGTTGACAACATGCAAAGGAAAATGCACTATGGCAATGCACTATAATAAGAGGTTATAACGACAACATGTGACTACCAGAGGGAATACCATAACAAACGACGTGTTTTCATCACATAGACATGCAACACAATGCATGGATGATATGATGTGATAGGGAGAAATGAAAAGGATACAAAAATTATTAATGCACCAACGCATATTGGGAGTGGCCCTCATATGCCCTTTGTTACACAAAGCTTCAATCATAATTTATACTAAGCCTCAATCTCCTTATGGTGCACTTGTGCATCATAAAGCCCAGACTTTTTGTCCTCTTATCATTAACCACTGAAAATCTTGATTGTGTCATTTCTATTCTCTAACCCTACGCTAGGGCACTTCACACCTCCAATTCCCATCCATTAACCCTTGTCATTTATAATTGCACTAGCGCCATGTACTTTAAGAGTGAAATTGAAAGAACATGCCCCAAAGTGCATTGAGGAACACCATATTCAATGTTGCAATAGAGCATGAAAACCCTACATGTGAATTATATAATAAGACATGAATTAAATTTATTCAAACGTTGCACTAGGGAAAAGTACTAAATGTTGTAATGGATGTGATGACACTATTGATTGAAATACATTAAAGCATAGTCACATGATGATACCTATGCACATGGAAGGTCTCTAAACACTGCTAACAACAAATGGCAGATATTTCATATAAAATTTAAGAGTGATAATATAAAAGGGGTGTTGTAATGACGTGTTTGTGCGATGAGAGGGATATCAAGTAATGTGTTAAAATCATAACCTATGTATTTCGAACTACCATCATTGCATTGCAAAGACAATGAAAGTTGTCTTTTGGATCCATTGCATAATTGAAATAACTGTCGAAGTGTTTCAAACCATCAAAGGTGGTTCATCAGCAGGACGATTAAGATAAAGAGAATCAGATCCAATAGGGTTATAAAAAGAGAGGAGAAAAAAACCAAAGTCAAAAGTCAAACAAACAAGAAAATAGTCATTTAAAAATTAATCATTAGAAGAAAAAATAAAAACAAATACTAGTAATAAAGAGTAAATAAATAATTAAAAAGCATTGGAAAAATGAATAAATAAATACACTAATAACTTTAGTTATATAAATGGTTTATATAATGGGAGAATAAGGGGTAAATGACTAAAAACAAAAAATATAAAAATAATATTTATTCTCAATAAGAAATAAATAATAACAATAGGAGTCATAATATTAAGTAAATAATGAGAAAGATTCAAAATAAAATAAAATAAAGTAAGGACCATAAATAATTATAAACTAATTACTAAAAATAAATAATAATATAAGTAAGGGGGAGAGAGATTATGGTATAAAATAAGTAGTATAATAATTATAAATAATTAATTATCTAATATTAGGGGTCAATGAAACAAATAATCCATAAGAAAGATTAATACTAAAATTAAGGGAAAAAAAATAATATTAAGGAACCAAAAATAATAAATAATATTTAATAAAATTAAATTATATAAATATAAAAAAACATGGGAATTAGGGGTAAATATAATATGGAATAAAAATTAAGAACTATATAGACATACGAATCAATCAATATAAGTAATTATAATAATAAGATAAAATAAATAGGTATATAACTGATAAATCATATATAGTAAAGGGGGGAGTAACTAAAATAAAATTATAATAAAGAAATAACAAAAAAAAATAAAATGTTATAAAGAAGACAAAAAGGATAATAAAATATTCATAGGGTTAATAATAAACAATAACAATAATATTGAAAAAAAAAAAGAGAACAAGGGAAGAAATAAGGAAGAATATTTTAAGGAGAGGGCAGTTCCAATTTTTACTAATTCTCTAGCCATCATTCCGATTAAGATTATTATTTTCTAGTTTCTCTATCTCAATAGATTCCTTGAATTTCCTATGATGATAGTGATAAATCTTAGCTAAGACACAAGCATCTCTTATACATATGTGATGCTTCATATTAGCAGAATGTTGAACAAGAGTCAAGGATTGAGAGCAATTATGTTTGATGTTTGCAACATGTTCCAAAACTCGCAGCTTGATGGATGATGGAGGGAAATGTTCCCCTAGGACTTTTTGGGTTGAAACCCTAGCAGACTGAAAGTTGTCTATTCAAAGAAGCACACATTCACACATCCATTATTCTATTATAAGCAAATTCTATTGTAAAGGGTACCTTAGGTCCTACGTTTGAGAAGACCTTTAGGGTCCAAACCCTTCTTGGAGTTCCCTTCTTCTCCTTTGTCCTACAAAACAACCAATTCAAAGAACACGGTAGTATATGGACAAAAACTTATAAAGAAACCATCTTCATGTTATAAATAAAGGTAGTTAGTTATGAAATCCAAACAACCATCTACATATGAATTCTAAACATGAATATCATTAACATAAAGAAGATTCATTTCGGGAACCAAGACATGTGTTTCTTTTATTATAGACAAATAAAGTACACAAAAAGGAATAATTTCACCTGAGTCACCTTCAGCAGGCTCCAAGCAAAGCTTCCTTCTGGATTCGTTCCAGCCTCAAGCCTTTAACAAACTCCTTCCATGACTCTCTCCATGATGTCACAAGTAATGGATGAACATCAACACACAAGGAAACAAGAGTTTCCTGTACAAATGGGGGAAGTGCAGAAGGCACAAGGGACTTCTGACCTGGTCAGGGGAAAAATCTCAGCATAATAACCTTTCTCTCTCTTCTCTCCTCCCTTAGGCCCTCCCTTTGAGGTCTTTTTATACCTCTCCCAAAGTAGTTTTTTAGTTGGGAGTTGGTTGGGAACAGTTGGGCCACGGGCACTAACAGGTGATCAGCAGGTAAAACCCGCGATCTCCGCCCGAAAATGAGGAATTTTATATTTTTTTAAGTGTTTTAATACATATACGCGGGTTGGGTATACACAGACCCACGTATACACGCGTTTAACTCAGGGCAAAGTCGCATATAAGGGATAAAACATTGTGTTTTAAATTTTAGGACCAGGTCTGGAAGGAGGGGTTGCCCTAGGCCATGAGTACAGCATCACAAACCATAAGAGTGAGATTTGGAGCTATAAAAAATGCCCCCTAATATATGAGGTCAGAAGGGGTACATGATGGCCGAAATATATTATGCGAGTACATGGAAAGGAAGTCTGTCAAAAACCGAGGAGGACTTCACCAGAATTCAGCCTGCCAAGCCACCAAAGGAGATCAGAAAGAAACACTATCTGAGGCGGGCATACCCATGCTCAAAAAAAGTAAAGCATGTCCGCATATCAAGTACAAGTGGATCCACTAAGTATATAAGTATAAATGACTGTAAGATACATAATGGATCATATGATCATAATAAACAAGTACATGTCTGAATATCACATATAAGATTGTCAATGATGCTGAAAGATGCAACGGATCATTGATATCAAAGACTGATCCCAGAAGGTACCAACTGAACATGATGGAATAGGATGGTACTACACTGCAAACTCAGGTGCCAGCATATAGAATGTCGCCATGACTGACTGCAACATATGAGGTGGAGTGGTATCAACTAGCAGCAACAGGAGCAACTGTCAAGTGAACCAATGAATGCTGATACAACCTGAGGTCTTCACGGACCGCCGTGGTACATTTCTACACCATGCGAATAAATGATTTGAAGCCGACCATGTGAGAAATCGTTTGATTACCGGTCATTGATGTATACCGTTAACAAACACGAGACTACTCACCGATAATGATAATGAGTGTCAAGGTACCCAGTACAATCTAACAAGTGTGAATAGATGAGCTGGAGTCGAACACCTATAAGAATGTATCGATCAGGAGACAATGATGATTTCCCACTGTCGATAGCGAAGGGTCTGCCACTAATGACTACAAACCCCAAGGTACTACCAAATGGACTCTAAATCTTTGCCCCAGAGCAATGAGTCGAAGTCGATAGGGAAAGATCCGCTAGAAGGAAGGCATTAAGGCATCCTTCATCAATCTAGCGCGAGTGTAACCCGTAGGCCAATAATGTGGAAGGAATCGGACGAAAAAGATGTAGTAACCCAACCGAAGTACGTTCCCAGCGTACACAAGATATGGCTAGCGCGAGACAGAAACCCTCTGAACCAACCAATAATGAAAGCTGACACAGAGGTGAGGTCTCCACGAATAGGGTCAAATGGAAACCAAGGTACTGCACGAATCCCATTGTGTGATAATGTAAGCTGATGTCGAACACAAGGGAAACCACTCAGTCAAAGACCCATGATACTGATTGATGCTGAGAACAAGGTGACCTATCAATAATGAAAATAGGGCCAAGGTGTAGCTCTAGACCTGTCCTCAGAGCAAGGTGTCGTCGTCGATAAGGACAAGACCTGCCAGCAAGAAGTCAACGAGGACCTTCTCAAACCGGCTCGAGTAAAGGACCAATATAACTGATGTGATGATAGACATGACACTGACAACCAGGGATAGCCGACTGAAAAATGAGTCAAGAGACACCGCAGAGAGGCCGACTCAGGCTAACTTCCCTTGAACAAAAGCACGACTCAATGTGACTATGTGGCAGCATATGATGACTCTGTATAAGTTTGCCATGCAGGAGGCACGAACGAACCCTCCATATGATTGGAAGAGATAACCAATCGTGGGAGAAGTGACTCAATAACAAGGTTATGGTGTACCTAAGTCAAACTAAATCCCACCCATGCGGAGGAGACTTTGTTTTGAGTGCTTTGTTCAAGGGCGAAAAGACTGACTCTAGCTGCCAACAATAAGTGGAAATATTGTCCTGTTCCCACTCTTTTTGGAATATTTAATTTTTTTGTCTTTTTCTGTTAAGCTCGAAAAAGAATAAAAGAATGTTATGGTACAGTGGAAAGAACAAGTGTCGATGAAACAGATGATCTAGTTCCTGGGAATGGAACGTTCCTATGCTCAATGCAGGGAGGTGAAAACTGGTCAGTGACACTCAAAGGTGTGTTCCTTCCACAGGTCAAGGTGTGTCAAGCTACAGAAGTCAGAGGTATGCAAGGTTTATTTTGTAGTCGTCATGGTCAAAAGCTGGCTTAAACACGAGTCCAAGTGAAGCCGGCTCTAGGCCAAAAGGTGCAAGTGGTCAACATGTAATGTAGTAGTACAACTCAACACAAAGGAGCCTCTAAGGTATAAGGCGAGAACAAAGTGGAGAAGCTAAGAGGAATGAGTCTTCAATGCATAAGTCATGGCGGGACTACAGAGGACTCCCGAGCCTACTCAACGGAGCAGCATGGGCAACAAATGTCAGTGAGGTGCTAACTACGATGCCCATGTAAAGGATGGCTCTACCATCGTGTCATGATTTACATAATCGGCGAGTGAAAATGGCTTACGAACCATAACACGATGTGATTGACCCTATGGAAAATGTATCGGCAAATGGAGGTTAGTATGCATAATGCAAAGGAAAAAATGGTGTCCCTAACCTATATGCCAGTGAGAAAACGATACCTGCCATGACGGGTCAGCAGTCATGGAATCATCTCAAAACTGAAAAACGTCCAAAATGTCCTGAAAAACAAACCATTCTCGACATTCCAAGCTCCCAAGTTAAAAGTCACATGAGGCCAAAAAAAATAAAATTTTGAAAAAATTTTGCATTTTCAAAACTTATAAAAAGCATTTTGGACTCACCATTTTTACCATTTGAGTTTGAGAGCAAAGGTTTTGGAGCAAAAGGATCTAGTGTTACCACCGAACGCAACATGGGGCGAGATTGGTAAGAATTTTTTGATTTTATGATTTTTTGGATTTTTCAAATATAATGATGCATTTTGAAAAATATTTTTGATGAGATTCAAATGACTGATATGATGATCATGTTCCAGACATTGGGCCGGTACGACCAGATGGGTTCCCATGGCATGCACGGCGTGGCCGAGGAGCCGAAGAGGCGGCTGCTGATACAAAACGGACTCTAAACAACATCTAGCGACACTTGGCGAGACTGAGCTGCCGAGTACCGATGGTCGTCATAGAGGACCTTCCTGAGGATATGCAGCGTCATGTGGTTGGCATGCCACGTGACTGGGTTCGCACTTTTCGGCGTGTGGCCACTGCGATAGTTGCATACTTAGACACTCATCCTAAGCCGAGGCATTAGATATGCCGGACATGATTATAGGCATTTGAGTCCCAATTTTGTATACTTTTGGACACACATATGTACACTCGAGATGCTTTATGATATATATACAGTTTGACTTTTTTGATGCTTGATTTTATTATGATGAATGATTGATGTGCCAGTCTAATGCCTGATTAGTGATAGAATCAGCTAACCAATTATGAGATCTTGGAATGTGCAAATAATTAATATAAGTAAATGATCTTTGCAACAACCTCACCCTTAAATATTGGCGATATAAAGATGGATCCCGTACCCGATAAATATTATTTAATTGAGACACTATCAATTGAGAATCAAGATACACTACCAACGAGTCGATCCCATGAGAGATTGCCTCGGATAATAAATTAATAACGGCAGTATACTCAGCCATATTGTTTGAAGCGGGACCAATACACACGCCTCTTGATGCCATCAATTGACCAGTTGGATAATAGAGTACCCAAGCTACGAAAGCGAGATTCCGAGTGTGCCGACTAGCACCATCGGCAAACCCAAAATAGACCAAATCATCCATCAACACCTGCCACAGCAGACCAAAAAGTGCTGATATCAAAAACTCTCGACGATATATGTACAAATATACATAAAGTACAAAGAAGCCATCGCATAGCCAAAGCTAAGCAAAGTACTTCCTTAGGTAGAGCCCATCAGGAGGCTCCGCCAACTTACTCCTAGGGATGTTTATAGGTACAACAATTGAACCAATCAATATACTTCCTTTGGCAAATGAATGTGTTGGAGCCAAAGGGACTGTACAAACATCGCTAGTCGAACTGGAGGACCGAGATTCTACGTCATGCACAGGGGAATGAAAACATTACCGACGATGTAAATCTTCCAAAGGTCGATCTACAGCCGTCATTGCTTCGAATATCACTTCATCCAATGGAAAGACAATGTCCAAGCAATCCGATGCAGAGGTGGAATGGAGGGTCTGAAAATGATCCACATCACCATCTATCTCTTTCCCAGAGGAATGAATAGAATGGTTATCTACAAAGTTATCGATAGATTCACATCTAAGCTCCACTGCAGACATAAAAGATTTTATTCCACCCACCTTGGCATCACCTGATGTGGTTACAGATGAAGCTAAGGTTCCAGGATCCGAAGAATAAGGAGTTTGAACAAACTCTCTCCGTAAAGGGTCCCTGGAGGATGAAATTGTATCTATTCCAGCTCTAGGAGGGGGAAGATTAAACGTACCCATCAATGAAGAGTACATCCCGACTCCTATACTCTCAGTAGGCGGACAGGGGTTATCCACTAAAGGAATAGTAGAGTCAGAGTTTGCTTGAGGATCGACTGGACAATAGTCCAATTGATCAACCTTAACGATTTTCCCCTCATGAGGAAAGCAAATGACATGAAACAGAGTCGAAACAACGGCGTCCATTTCGTATACCCAGTTCCTTCCTAAGAGGAGATTGTAGTCTAGGTTAGCATCTATGACCTCCACTTCAATATTAACGACCTTTCCTCCAACACATATAGGAAAGGTTGGGATAATCCCGTACGGCCTATGAGAATGACCATCAAATGTTGTCAATAGGGTGGGTGAAGGAACAACCGACGGTGATCCAATGGCCTTCCAGCATGACATAGACATGACACACGTGGAAGCTCCCTCATCTATAACCGTCCGAAAAATATTGATTTTCTGGTATGTAGACTTTATTTGGAAATCCATATGATGAGGGAGTTACTTTTTGACATTTAACATGTCAAAAGTGAGCACCAAAGAGTTAGTTGGATCAACTGCCCCAATCGCTGAAAGTAAAGCACTTCTCTGAGCGGGACACGACTGGAGAACCTCTAAAGCGGACATGGCGCATGGACTCTGAGCTAGATCCTCCACAATGGAGTAATTCTGGGCGGCCCTAGCATTAGGATTAATCATCGCGCGTTTAGCAGAACCTTTCGGTATCCTTGGTATAGTCTCAACAGGGGGTCGCTCAATATGAAGGTCAGTACTTCCGGGAACAGTCTTGTCCTTGGAAGTTTCGGCTTCACCATAATCACGTGACCGAGTAGTCACATGGACGTTAGAACCCATCATGAAAACATTCGATGATTTTTCCCCTTCCTGGTTGCCCCCTGTGGAGGTTCCAGGGTTTGAACTCACACCAGCAAGCATTTGTTGCCCTTGGGGGAAAGGGTTGGTTAACACAGCTTGGGAACTAGAAGTCCCTTGCTGCCCTAACAAGCGCTGCGCATCTTGAATCTTGGGCAGAGATGAGTTAAATGGTCTCCACTGCACAACTTGCATGGAAACTTAACTTTCTTTCTCAGCTCATTTCTACCACCACCAGCGTTGTTGACGGATTTATTTGCATCAGGCTTCCCATCCTGGTTCTTTTTCTTACCTCATCCTTTCATTTTCCCATTGGAATTTTGATTTCCTTTGGGGTTATCAGATTGGACAGCATTAATTGAAGAAGTTTGGGAAGCCGGGGGATTAGACGATGTGACTTGGTTGTTAGAAGCAGTTTGTAAGAACAACTGCTGCAATTGATTCAACAGGTTCACGGTAGTTGTGTCTACTGACCAGACGATACCATCCGCGTGCAGACCTGGCTTCGACTTAGCTACGTCAACCTTAGACCCAGGAGCATCTGGCAAGTATTTTTGTAGGATCCCAGACTGAGAGTAAATCAATTCTAATTGATGGGCCCTAAAAATGGCTTGCTCTTTAGAATAGACCCCAGACATGGAGACATCCTTGGAGATCTCGGGTTGTAAAGATTTCAAAAACCACTCGAGACGGTACTCCGGAGGGATTTCGGCTTTGATGAGCCTCTTTCTCCGTCTCCATTCCTGAATATGGTCAGAAATGTGAGTTGCGTTATCCTGACGAAAAGTGGCCAGAAGTTCAGTTCCGGCATCATAGCGGACAGGCAACTGGAAATGATTTAAGAAAATATTGGCTAAGTTAGCGAAGGATGTGAAGCTGCCCCCTGGCAACTCTATATACCATTTGGCCGCATTACCAGTCAAGGTGCACTGAAAGAGTCTCAACCTAATCAAGTCATCGATAAGGGAGTTAGATGATCACCACAAATGGAATGTGGTTACATGGTCGCGTGGGTCTTCACCGCTCTTCCCTTCGAATTTTGGAATGTCCGTAGGGAGTTTGGTTGGGACTGGAGGCCAGGTGAGATTGTATTTGATTGGGTCATTTATTAACTTAGTGAGATCTAGAAAGTTCAACGTTGCCAAAAACAGAAGCCTAGGAGGACCTTGGGGAGTCCACCCAGAATGGGCAGAACTCCCAAAGTTCTGAAAAGATTGTCCTGGATTTTGGGAGGCACCAGGCTGCCCGAAGTAACCCCTAGAACTGGCTGAACCAAAAGGCAAGCCTTGTGATCCAGCAAAATTCGGAGTTTGACCAACTCCGGCCGCAAAATCTCCATAACCATCAAAGTTTCCTCCTAAAGGATTATAAGGAGTTGATAACCCCTGATAAGGATTCCAAGCCAAAGCTAGGGGAGGAATACTTTGAAACGAACTAACCGTGGAGTACGGCCTATTCCCTTGTTGACCGATAAATGGATTCCTTGTTCTCGCGCCACTAACCCCAGGGTTATTCCAACCTTGGAAAGGGTTGCTGCTTTGTCCTACAGAAGAAAAAGGCATGGATCCTATCGTCGGGTTGGAATGTGGTATATGACCACTTCCGAAAGGAAAACCCTGGAATGAAGCTGATCCGCCCATCATGGACGTAGCGGCACTAAACAGAACTGATGGAATACCCTGTGAGTGGGTGCCAAATGGGAAGAATCCAGTACCAAAAGCATTGGTTTGGGCATTTCCACTAGTGGACGGAATGGAGGTAGACCCAACTAAATATGTGCTAGCAAAAGATCCAAACAAGGAAGCAGAGGAGATGGAAATCGTTCCTCCTCCTTGCACTGATGTTGGAGTTTGTATATTCGGAGCACTTGTAGAAGCCATGCTTCCAGTAGTGGTCATCGATGGTAAGCGCGTAGTGTAACCTGGACTTGACGGTCTATGCGTCGGAGTCCCAACGTATTGCAATATGTCTGGATGACTAGATGGCAGTGGAGAATTCGGAACCGCTAACGACTCTGAGAGTTCTTCTACCTCTATGTTATTCTCCGCTTGAAAGAGAACTCGAGAAAGGACTGGAGTGTCCCTCCCTTGTTCAGAAGTGCCAGGCCTTGCTTGAACACTAATGCCCTAGAGAGGAGGATCAACCTCTGATGCGTCAACCGGCGTGGGACGGAACCCACCGATAGTATTTCCTCTGCGCCTTCCAGGAGAAGGCTCTAAACTTGGTGGTGAAAGACCACGAAGTCTTCGGTCAACCACTTTGAATTTTTTGTTATGATCTAACTAAAGACTCAAAAAATTGAAAGCTAGGCCAACTAAGAGCACAGAGCACACACTATAAAGTCCCTAAAGATAACAGCCAGTCAAACAACTTCCAAGTATTTCCGCTCCGGGTAATTAAGACCGGACACCAAAATACAAGAAAGTGAAATTAAGGGACCTTCCGAAGATAGTCTGGGATGATGAGCGCCCAGTCCTATCAGCGAAGGTATCAGAGGAAGTTACGCTGATCTCCTAACAATATCTTGCGCCGGTGCAAGCCCCCAAGCTTCGCAAGGGTGCCCTCCAGTAGTAGAGTTGAGAGTGATGCAACGTCAACCTCAGGTGCCACGGGATTCCGCTCCGTAGCCACCTGTGTAGATCCCTAGGAGTAGTAACTATGGATACCAACTCATCGCAGAAGCCAGGCGGAACAGTCGTGAGGTAAGTTCGGACAAGTAGGAGAGGGGGTATCTCTCTTCCCTGTCTTCACAGACCCTCGTGCTTAACTCCCAGATCCGAAGCTTTCATGGTCTTCCTAACGCTATTGGATTTTCTCTCGTTATTCAGACTCCTACGTTTGATGTTTATATGGCCTTTGAGAGTTAACTCTCCACTCGCCTAATCCAAGGCCCTAAAATCCTAAACTTGTTGGTGTAACTAACAAAAACAAAAAGTTCTAGTGAATTTTAGTTAGCACTTGATTTTAAAATAGGCTGTTCTTTAAGTCACAAGGTAACGAAAGTGAAACTAGTGGTGTTTTTGGATGCAAAAGAAATTAATAAAAACTTAACTACATGTACATGCACTTTTTCGTTTTTCGATGAAGAGAAATTTCTATAGGGTTCAGAGGAACTTCTAATAAAACAAAATTTTCTTTTCTTTTCGTTAATTCACGCTTCACACTCACAAAAGCTAACAAAGCTATGTATGCCTAAAAGGGGAAGCAAATCTATCCTAATGCAACAAATATATGCGGATGCAAGATTTAAAACTACTCTAAAAACAAAAAATGAAATTTGTTTGCTTATCAATCTTTATCTTGCAACTTAAAATGTCTAGATGGAATATGAGATGCTACAATTCATTTCGTCTAAACACTAAAAACAAGTTTTAAGACAAACATAAAGCACTTTCACTCACTAAAAGGAAACCAAATGAAAACCAAGTTCAAGAAAGAAAAACTAAGTTTTTCAAAATATTTTCTTCAAAAGCAACAACAAAAGAGTCTTTTCAAAAAATGCTCTCAACAACACTGAAACTTGTGATTGAAGAATAGGCAATCAAACACTTTTGCAAGTTGACCCCACACAACGGATGAAAACTCAACAAAAATAAATGTGTTAAAAAGTGCTCTTAATAATCAAAAGCAGCAATGAAAGCTTTGGCAATGAAAACCAAAAATATCAAACAGACCAATTCCAAGAAAGTGTCAATCAACAACTTTTCATGAAACAAGGAAGTGGATGGTCAAAAAAAGCGGTTTTTGTCAAACAAACAAAAAGTCACCAAAAGCAAAGTTAATACAAAGATTGAGATCAATCTTTCTACCCTGAAAAATCAGAGCAGCCAAGATTCCTAACAAGAAATCTTGTGTGCTTTAGCATAAAATGATGACGCTTGAAATCAACAAAAAACAAGACCAATACTTCTGATAATCAGAGAGCATTCGGAACAAGATGCTCGTTGTAAAGAAAATAACTAATGCTGGAAAATGACTGTTTCAGACTGACTCAAACTACCAGACAGACCTTTAGAGACAAAAAGATTTACCAATCTTGAAAATTGAAAGATATACGCGACTGTACTTATGTACAGAATGCGTGTATACGTTGTTGTAACTAAGGAAACCTACATATACGCGGGTTCACTTAAAGAAACATGTGTACATACGCCTCTGTAACTAAGAAAAACAGCGTATATAAAAGGTTTCAAGAAAAATAAAAAACAAACTGAAGAAACTGGCAAAACTTAAAGTCCAAAAATAGACCAGACAGCAACAGCAAACAAACAGGTAGTTGAGCCCTGATTGGCTTGAAAAACACCCAAACTAGGAACAACAAGAGTGTTGTCCCCAGTGGAGTCACCAATTCTGATGGAGGGAAATGTTCCCCTAGGGATTTTTGGGTTGAAACCCTAGCAGACTGAAAGTTGTCTATTCATATAAGCACACATTCACACAGCCATTATGCTATTATAAGCAAATTCTAATGTAAAGGGTACGTACCTTAGGTCCTACGTTTGAGAAGACCTTTAGGGTTCAAACCCTTCTTGGAGTTCCTTCTTCTCCTTTGTCCTGCAAAACAACCAATTCAAAGAACACAGTAGTATATGGACAAAAACTTATAAAGAAACCATCTTCATGTTATAAATAAAGGTAGTTAGTTATGAAATCCAAACAACCATCTACATATGAATTCTAAACATGAATATCATTAACATATAGAAGATTCATTTCGGGAACCAAGACATGTGTTTCTTTTATTATATACAAATAAAGTACACAAAAAGGAATAATTTCACCTGAGTCACCTTCAGCAGGCTCCAAGCAAAGCTTCTTTCTGGATCTGTTTCAGCCTCAAGCCTTTAACAAACTCCTTCCATGACTCTCTCCATGATGTCACAAGTAATGGATGAACATCAACACACAAGGAAACAAGAGTTTCCTGTACAAATGGGGGAATTGCAGAAGGCATAAGGGACTTCAAACCTGGTCAGGGGAAAAATCTCAACATAATAACCTTTCTCTCTCTTCTCTCCTCCCTTAGGCCCTCCCTTTGAGGTCATTTTATACCTCTTCAAAAGTAGTTTTTTAGTTGGGAGTTGGTTGGGAATAGTTGGGCCACGGGCACTAACAGGTGATCAGCAGTTAAAACCCGTGATCTCCACCCAAAACTGAGGAATTTTATATTTTTTTAAGTGTTTTAATACATATACGCGAGTTGGGTATACACAGACTCGCGTATACACGTGTTTATCTCAGGGCAATGTCGCGTATAAGGGATAAAACATTGTTTTTTAAATTTCAGGACCAGGTCTGGGAGGAGGGGTTGCCCTAGGGCACGAGTACAGCATCACAAACCATAAGAGTGAGATTTGGAGCTATAACAGTGGAATGACCAGTTTCAATTTTATAAGGCTATCCCCATGAACAATGGATCATGTAAACCCATTTAGAGTTAGAGAGGTCAATCTTGTCCTTAACCAACCGGAGGGAAGACTAAATAGTTGTAAGAGGCTTAAAGGTCATAGATATATTACTTTTCTTAGGAAAATGATCCAACTTGTTGGTGGTTCCTTGAATAAAAGGAAGATGGACCATAGAAATGGGATTTTTGGAATTAGTTCTAGCTCTAGGCCCTCTAGTGGCTTTTTATGCCTTTTCAAAGGATTTTAAGCCTTGAGGCTTACTATACCAATTTTTCATGAAAACCTTTAAAACATGAGCCTTCTCACCATTGATGTGAAGATCATCAGAAATATTAAGGTCTTTGATAGCATGAGTATTCAAAACCTTGAATTTCTGGGTTGGGTGATGGTGGGAATTGGCATGAAGATATTGCTCAGTGTAAGTCTTCTTACTGAAAACTTGATGGAAGATGGAGCCATCCTCATTTTTGGTAATGTGGAAATCAAGAAAGGGAATGTTTCCATCAGCCTCAACCTCCATTGTGAATTTCATAAATTTAGATTGATTATTAAGATGTTGCTTAAACATTTCAAGATTTTCCCTACCATGGGGCCAAATAATAAAGGTATCTTCAACATACCTTTTTCATAGCTTAGAACAGAAAGGAGTAGAACCAAGTTATTTAGTTTCAAAATCCTTCATGAAAATATTGACCACAATAAGGGAGAGAGGGGAACCCATGGCCACTCCACAACTTTCTCATAAATTTCATCCTAAAAGCTGAAAAAGGTAGAGTTTAAGCAAAGGCTGACCAATTTGGTAGTATTATGGTCAATAATGTTATTAATGATGTCAATAGTCCTATTGATAATAATTTTTGTTTTTATTATTCCTTTATTATAATTTTATTCTAGTTACTACACTTTTATAGATATAATTTATCAATTATATATCTATTTATTTTATCTTATTTTTATAATTATTTATATTACTTGATTCCTATTATAATAGTTTTTAATGTTTGTTCTCTATTACATTTACCCTTAATTCCCTTATTATTTATATCTATATAGTTTTATTTTTATTTTTATTTTTTTTATGAAATGTTATTTATTATTTTTAATTTATTAATATTATTTTTTTCCTTAATTTTGTATTGAGTCTTTCATATTGGTTATTTGTTTCTTTGACCCATAATATTATATAAATATTATATTACTTATTTTATACCTTAGCCTCTATCTCCCTTATGTATATTATTATTTATTTTTAGTAATTATTTATGGTCCTTAATTTATTTTATTTTAAATCTTTCTTATTACTTATTTAGTATTATGAGTCATGATTATAGTTATTAGTTACTTTTTTTATTTTGAATAAGTATTATGTTTATATTTTTTCCCAATTATATTTTATTTTCTTATTATATAAATTATATTATTTATATAATTAGAATTATTAGTGTATTCAACTATTTTTCTAATGTTTTTTTATTATTTATATACTCTTTACTACTAGTATTTTTTCTTCTAATGATTTTTTTTGTTTGTTTGAATTTTGATTTTCGATCTTTGGCTTAGTTTTTTTCACTTCTCTTTTATAGATTTTTTGGATTTTATTCTCTTCATTATAATCGTCGTGATGATGAAATATATTTGATGGTTCGAAACTAGTCAAAATTTATTTTAATTATGTGATAGATCTAGAAAACAACTTTCTAAATATTCCTACTCACAGAAGCCTCCATTTAGATAAGGATAACAAAATAATAGGTTGCAAATGAGACGAACCTTGAATACATTGAAGGTTTGTACCGCTCATGATAAGTTGTTGCATCAAAACAAAAGAGTGTTAGGGAGGTGTCATAGAGACATAAAAAGATGTGCATCACCATAATGCATGGGCGCAATGTAGAACATGAATATAGGGGCAAGGGGGTGTGCTACCACAAGGTTGATATTCAGAACGCCTCTAATTGATGGAACCTCTCGAAAAAACCTCCAAACTATGAATAATACCTTAGTGCGTGTTAAAAACTACATATCAAATTTACACAAAGGTTATGTTAAAATGATGTGACGCGAGTATGTTGGGAAAAACATTGGCATGGTATATTGAACAAGAGATTATATTAAGCCTTGGAATGAGCACTAAACTATGTCAATAGCTCTGCATTGATGGGAAATTTTGTTAAACAATTCATTGAGACAAAAGGAAGAATAATGTCATACACCACATTGAAAGAGCTGACAGCAGTTATTAGAACAAAGAAATGGTGTGTAAAACTCCTTCCAGGGCCATATATATATATATATATATATATATATATATATATATATATATATATATATATATATATATATATATATATATCATCATTGGGGGCTATATCTTTGTTGTGAATAATATTGTTACATTGCCTTGGGGATGTATACAAATTCTGTAAAAGCTAAAGCTCCATTATATAGGCACTACAAATAAAGTGAAAGCACTAAACTATGTCAAAAACTCTGCATTGATGGGAAATTTTGTTAAACAATTCGTTGAGACAAAAGTAAAAATGGTGTCATAGACCACGTTGAAAGAGCTGACAAAAGTTATTAGAACAAAGCAATGGTGTATAAAACTCCTTCAAGGGCCATATATATATATATATATATATATATATATATATATATATATATATATATATATATATATATATATATATATATTGAGGATGGAGGCTCTGACGGCGTTTCGCAAAGGATTAGGTTAAGCCGCAGACCGCAGCCGCAGGACCACAGTTTAGGCAAGGGATCGGGAGCAGGACAGCGAACTGTCGACAGATCGACCGCGGAAATCGACAGGGAAGAAGACACCAACCGTCATGGAAGGTCAACAGGTAACGGACCTCGTGGATTTCACCGAGGATCCGTTCGAGGGACAGCTAGTATTCCAAAACCCTAGCCTAGCTACGCGGGGTTTCGCTCCACCGCTTTCTGAGGGGTCACGCGCACAGGATGTTTTTCCGGTGGTCTCTCTGCTGGAACCCGCAATCTCAGCTATCGGTTTGGAGGCACCGCCTCTCTCCCCAGGTACTGCCCTCCTTCTCACTTCGCTCTCGCCCGATGCGCTGAATTTCGACCCTATCTCCTCCCCGCTGCCTGGCACTCCAGAGGTTCAAGTGAATCAAACGGTTAACGCACCAAACCTTAGCCCGGATACAGGGGTAAAATCTTCTGGATTCTTCAGCACCCCTGCAGTAAATGTCAATCTCCCGAAACCCACAATTCAGACTAGGGTTTCAAATCCGTTGGTCGAACATCCATCGGCACCTCGCTCGAAGAAACGGAAAACAAAGTGTGTAAGAGCAACCACAAAAGACATCACTGTAGAGTTCGGCAACCCTGCAGATTTTGAAGAAACCATGGTTATAGCACGCACAGTGCTGGTTGGACATGTGCGGGGGCGCACATACACGACGGAAAGGTTGAAGCGATGGGTTAAGGAAATATGGGGAGGCATGTTCACACAGATGCCAACAATCCAGGTTCTCCCACGAGGATGGTTCTCCCTTCGCTTCGCACATGAGGGGCACACGGACACTGTACTCGAAAAATTTTGGCACATAGAAACAGCACCAGTCCTATTGAAGCGATGGAGTCCGCTATTTGACCTCGAGCGAGAACAAATTGCAGCGGGGCCAATGTGGGTTCGCTACCAGGATTACCTTTACAATTCTGGAGGGATGAAGCATTTACCAGAATCGGTAATGCTTTAGGCACATACTTGGACCATGACCGATCCTATATTGACTCACGGAAGCAAACGATGGCTCGAATTCTGGTGCACCTGGACACCAGAGAAGGCTTGGAAGAGAAAATCACCCTGAAATTGGGAAAGCACAGGCGTTCACAGATTCTGGACTATGAAGGAGTCCCCTTCCGCTGCAATCGGTGCCATCAAGTGGGACACCTCTACAGGGACTGCCCACTGATCAATAGTCCTGTCAGCTCTCCAAAGATCTCGCCCATTGCATCCAGAGGGAACTCTCCACTCACTCCACAAGCGGCCCAGAAGCAAGCAGAACAATCGGGCGACATGGAGAACCCTGAGCAGATCAAGAAGGATGTGCCCTCACCTCCTATGACTCGGGCTCGGGCAGCAGCAGCAGCCGCACAGGCATCGGGTACTAATCTTATCTCTTCCCCTATCTCTAATGAGCAATCAATTGAATTTTTAAATTCAGTGACATGTTCCATGGCGCATTGCATTATCCCTCCACCTCCCTTAGTATCCTCCACTGCCCCTCCCTCATTGACTCGATCTCCATCGCCCCCATCTGATTCATCCCCCAGGAAACCTCCTCCCCATCCATATTCCCTTCGCCCTCGGCCCTCACATGTGGAACATGTTCATCCTCTGATCGGGCTGGGTATTGTCTCCCCGGGGTTGGGAACAACCTCCACAAGGGGTAGGAAATCTGATCTTAACAAAGCTATCAAACGCGCCGGTGCTGAAGTCGCATCAGGGCGACAGTCCACCATTGACGGGGTCCTTAGAGCATCAAAACCCCCAAAATGGGGGCCCTCATGAAGTGTCTCTCTTTCAACTGCAGGGGTCTGGCTAGTCCCCCCAAAAAACTAGCCATCAAGCGACTTTTTGAGGTCGAAAACCCTGATATTATCCTCCTTCAAGAAACCCTAGGACCTGCTGAGTCCATCACACTCACTCTCAGCCACATCTCGTCTCGATGGAACTACATTGCCCTGGATGCCAATGGTAGATCAGGGGGTTTGGCAATTGGCTTCAACCCAAATACCATCAGACTGGACTCTTCCTGGGGTGGTACAGGGTTTATGGGGATTGATATCTTCTCAGCTGAACTAGGGCTTAATCTGTGCATTGTCAATGCATATGGGCCATGCCACCAGAGGGAAATATTTTGGAGACAGCTCCTCAGTAGCAGACTGATGTCCCTGGACCGCATTATCTTGGGAGGTGACCTAAACTTTTCAATGGGTTTTCGGGAATCATGGGGCTCTATGGCGCAGATAGATTCCATTACAGATTTCATGACAAGCCTCTTGGAGCAATATGACTATATTGACATCCCTATGCAGAAGCCTCTACCAACGTGGATAAATAGAAGAGTAGGACCAGCGGCACTTGCTCGCAGACTTGATCGATTTCTGCAAAAAGGACCATTGATCCACAATCTCCACCGGTACAAACAATGGGTAGGGTCTGGAGGCATTTCAGATCACTCCCCAATCTTAATGGAGATCTTGGGTCCCCTTCCAAAGCCAAAAGCACCTTTCAAATTTAATCATCTCTGGCTCCAGTATCAAAGCTTCACTAAACTTGTATCAGATTTCTGGAAATCCCAACCTATTGAACGGGAATCATCGATGGCAAGGGGGTTTGTCAAAAATTTGACAGAACTCAAGCACATTGTGATAGAATGGGCTAAAGCAAAGAAGATAAGGGAGGATGAACATCTCATCAGAGTGGAAGAAGAGCTCAAAGCCCTTCAGGATGACAGGAATCTGGCTTTTGGATCTATGGAGGACAAGACCCGCCTTATTGATTTAGAGAACCAAAAGCAGAACATTCTAAAGATCAGGGAGGAATCACTTAGACTTCGAAGCAGGGCAGTCTGGCTCAAAGCAGGGGATGAGAATTCAAGGTTCTTCCACAATTTTGCTAAAGGTAGGAGATTGGCTAACACCATATGGAATATTCCCCTACCAGATGGAGGATTGGCGGACACTTTCAACAAGCTCTCACAATTAGGTACATCTCATTTCAGAGGTATATATAAAAGTCCTGCTGGCACAAATCTGGCTGAAATCATCAGGGTGGCTACGCATTTCCCCAGATTTGTGAATGAGGAAGACATTGATCTGCTCACTGATCCTGTCACTATGGAAGAACTGGAAAGCACCATCAAGTGGTTTCAGAAGGAAAAGAGTCCTGGACCAGACGGATGGACTATTGAGTTTTACACAGCCTTCTTTGAACTCGTTGGAGGAGACATCCTGAGGGTGGTTGAGGAGAGCAGAACATCAGGACAGATCTATCATGCTATAAACTCCACCTTCATTTCCCTCATCCCCAAATCGGACTCCCCATCATCTTTCGATGACTTCCGGCCCATCTCTTTGTGCAATGTCCTCTATAAAATCATCTCGAAAATCATCGCCAACCGGATCCGGCCCATTCTGTCCAAGCATATTGCCCCTCAACAGTTTGCTTTCCTGGAAGACAGACAGATCCATGAAGCCATTGGATCTACCCAGGAAGCAATCCACTCCATCTGGACCAAGCGACTCAAATGCATTCTCCTCAAGATTGACCTCTCAAAGGCATTTGATCGTGTAAGCTGGCTCTTTATCAAAATGATCCTCATTCATTTGGGATTTCCCCTCCCCCTCATCAACTGGATTATGGCTTGCATCACATCCCCTACTTTTAGCATCCTTATCAACGGTGCTGCGTCCCACTTCTTCCACTCAGAAAGAGGCCTTCGCCAGGGCTGTCCTCTGTCACCCCTTCTTTTCCTCCTGGTGATGGAAGCCCTGAGTCATTTAATTATCTCTGCAAATAGTGATGGAACCATCAAGGGCCTAAAAATCTCAGATGAGTGCTTTCTTACTCATCTACTGTTCGTAGATGATGTGCTTATCATGCTAGATGGCAGCATTCAGGACACCTCCACTTTCAACTGAATATTAAAGCTTTTTGCCCATGCAACAGGGATGGAGGTAAATCGGGCAAAATCTTCTATCACTCTGGTTGGCACTTCCATAAATGAATCATATGTTGCAAGTCAAGCCTTTCCTTTTTCCACCCAACCTCTGGATAGGGGGCTTAAATACCTGGGATACTGGCTAAAACCTACCTCACAAAAGATCGCGGACTGGGTTTGGCTGGTAGCAAAAGTTGAGAAAAGGATCTCATGTTGGAGCTTTAGATATCTATCCAGGGCTGGTAGATTAACCTTGATCAAATCCGTGCTGGAAGCAACTCCGGTTTTTTGGATGGCACTCGCTTGGATACCCCGAAATATTTTATCAAAGCTTCAGAGACTTTGTAACAGATATCTATGGGCTGGTAAACAAGAAAAGCGCACCTTCGCTTGGTTTAGATGGAATTCGATTTCCCTCCCCAAGAAATGGGGTGGCTGGGGTTTAAAGGATCTCCCCACCTTCGCCTGTGCTCTGGCAGCCAAGATGGGCTGGGCTCTGGGGCTGGGCTCTGATGACAACTCATAGTTTATGGACCACCATTGTTTACCACAAATAAATTTGGCCCATAAACGCTATGGATTGGCTCAGACTGCCAACTTGGAACAAAGTTGGAATATCATCTATCTGGAAGGCCCTGCTACATGCTCTGCCGCTCATCAGGAACAACATTGTTTGGAGAATCAAAAGCGGTGACAGAGCACGAGTTGGTCTTGACCCTTGGAGTGGCAGTGGTGGGAGACACCTGCTTCCGATAGCCCTGGTGGATTTCCTTTCTGCACATGGCATCATGGTGATTGCTCAGATAGCGGATCAGGACCATTCTGACATATTTCACTAGGCATGGAAGACTGCCTTACATCTAAACCTTCCACTGAGATGGCACACGACCTGGCTAGATTATTGTGCTGCCCTAATGGAATCCCATATCAGAATAATGGAGGGTCCGGATGAACTGATATGGTATCAGGCTGATAGTGGAAGGTACACTCCAAAGGAGGGATACACTCAACTTATCATTCAGAAAAAGCCCGAGGTACTAGACAGTTGGTGGCGGAAAATATGGAAACTCTCAGCCTCGCCTCGGTCAAAGCTATTTACCTGGTGCGTCCTGCGGAACAAGGTACCCACGAGAGACTTCCTTATGCGACGAGCACTGCATGGTCCGACGAGATGTGCTCTCTGTAAAGCTGATTCTGAATCCTCTACGCACTTATTTCTGCATTGCAATTCTGTACAGCAAGTATGGAACAACATTAAGCCTTTCATTCCTTTCATTGGGGATTGGAATGGTCCCGATCCAATCAGTGCTTGGATTGATTGGGACAAAAGACACAAAGGAACGAAGGCGGCAAACCTTCCCATTATTGTAAACTGGTACATCTGGAAAGTTAGGAACAGATTGATCTTCGATGACAAGGTCCCACTTTGGCCTCTCATTGAAGCCGGCATTATCTCAGCTTTCAAAGAGCTACCTGACCCGCCCCCCCCAAAAGCCCGTCGACCAAATCCTCCTCCCATCATTGATCAGGGTACCCCATGGGCATATTTCGATGGAGCTGCAAATTCTCAAAGCTGTGGGGGTGGTTTCATCCTGCATCTAAACTCAAATCACTCCTACCATATAAAAGCTGGACTGGGGGCAGGAACAAACAATTACGCTGAGCTTATTTCATTGCGTCACCTCCTTCATTTTGCTCTAAGTCATCATTGCACTAGTATCAACATATATGGGGACTCACAGATTATTACAAATTGGTTCAATGAGATTTCTACATGCCACTTGCACACACTCAGAGTCATAATTGATGAAGTTCGGCAGCTCAAAGAGGCTTTTAATCATATCACTGTTGCACACATTTACAGGGAACATAATATGGAGGCTGACAAACTGTCCAAGGAGGCCGCGCTGATGGATCGTGGACTATGGGAGATCATCGAAATTTTGGATCAGCAAGAACGAAAATTCTATTATCGTCCTTATATAGACCCGGGATATCCTACAGCGGGTCTACCCCCCACTTAACATATCGAAATGGCAGCAGCTATACAGATCACAGTATTTTGCATAGTCCTTTTTTGAACAAACTGAAGGTTGCTGAAAGGCAACAAATCTTTTTACAGACAAAACAGGATTGCACAAGTGTTTATATCAGACAAATGAACAATGTAATTTTTTGTAAAAATGTACAGATCCACAGCGATCATGGCATATGCGAAACGCATCTACATATGTAATCTTTTCATATTAATGAAAACTTTACGGATTTTTCCAGGGGAAAAAAATATATATATATATATATATATATATATCATCGTTGGGGGCTATATCTTTGTTGTGAATAATATTGTTACATTGCCTTGGGGATGTATACAAATTCTGTAAAAGCTAAAGCTCCATTAGATAGGTGCTACAAATAAAGTGAAATGGAATAAGATTATGATAAAGGTGCGTTACAATAATAATTGATAATATATCATATTGTAATAAGGAATAATATGTTAACATTGTGGTAAAAAATTATGGTTATCTAATAAGGAATAATAATGTTATGCAATATAGAGCAACATGCTCGACCTCCTCTTCTATTACATTTCCTGCCTCTGACAATCTGTCATTACAGAGATTTACAAGGGAAGGGCTTCCATATACAATGTTTGCAATGACGCAAAGGGCTACGTGCTAATCCACACGAAAGGTATAGCAGCTACTATTGACAGTGCAATGAGATGATAACATATATAAGGCATCGATCGAATGCAAAGACCATGTGAAATCTTAATACAAGACAACGATGAAATATGTATTGGTCCATGTGAAGTGCCACATGACTATATTATAGGAATAATTGTATAAAGGAGTGTGCACGCCATGTTGTGAAGGACTGTCAAAAGGAGATGTTGTATGGTTACGCTAAATGAAAGATAAATTAGAGCTTGTGCACAATTATAGGTGCATGCCACAAGAATACAACATAATAGAATACATCAAAGTGCACTAAAAAGTATAAGGGGTAGCGTAGATCACCATGACAAAAGGGTGAAAGAAGGCTAATCCAGGGAATTTTAACATTAATATTTCAGGGCTACGAACTCTTCTTCACTTCTCAATGTCAATTACATGAATAAACTTTTATTAGTGATAAATATTTCTTATTCTATCAAAGTACGTTAAAAATATTGAATCCTAATTAATGGTCGTGTATTTTTCAGGATTGGAGTTGCACAACGTTTGATGGTCATTTATATCTAGACACTTTTTGAAGGCAATATCCAAGTCAACAACAACTATCGGAGGATTCAACCAACATCAAGGTGGCCTTACAATGTTATGAAGGACATCAACAAAGTTTTGAGGACCAATTTATTTCCTACTTTATGTTATGTCAAATTTTATTACACCTCATTTTATTGTTATTAATTTTCCATAAATGACAAATATTAAAACCATGGAAAAGGAAAAAACAAAATATAAACGACCCTAAGGATGTTGAAAGGCACTATGGAAGATAAAGAGTCAATTGGAAGTCAAAAAGTTATGAGGGAGTCCAAAAGTTACAAGAGAAGGTCAAAGGTCACCCTCCTCATTTCTATAAATGTAACCTCATGCCTCATTCTTGGGGACTTTTAGCACTTAAGCTAGCTCGATAACTAGGCTATTATAATGTGCTTGAGGAGCTGAAAGCAGTTTCTCTTGGTAACTTGTAGGTGGAGGGATTGTGAGGCTAGTATTATGTTTTTAAGATGACATGAACTTCTCTTGTTTGGTTTTACAGAACTTTTTGTACATGTATTTGGATGGACAATAGTATTAATGAGAATATTTTTTTAATTCATGAATTGATTCATGTTTATTCCGCTATTGGTTATATTAGTTATCTGGTATTTCCATTATGTATGCATGTGGTTTACACATTGATTATATGTTTATGAATTAATTTGTTTCATGTGGATTGTGTGTTGGCTTGGAATCTTTTCTCTTCATTCCATGTTATGTTAGTAACTGATGGTGAACTAATTCATAATAACTTTCTAGCACTTTCCTATTGTGTATGTCTTAGTGAGACTTAGCTATTTGATTCTTCCTTAAGGCATGGTCCTGCTCATTATATTGTTGCTATATTCTTATATCATTTTCTATAATCTATAAATGGAGAGATGATATCATCCCAATTCTTCTAACATATTACATTTGGTTTCACATTCAACTATTTGTATTTTATATCCAAGAGAAAAACATACACATGATGACAGTTGGGTCGCTATCTCATATGGGGCTCCTACCCCAAAACGTGTGAGATATAATTGGGACTTCATACTAGGGAGACCCCCTAGTGTTGGCATATTATCCAACGTTGTCAATAGAAGGGATTCGTGTTGATCCCTCTAAGGTTGAGGCTCTTCTCAATTTACCTCCTCCACACATGGTTTACCAACTTCAATCTCTCTACGAAAGGCTAATTTCTTCCATAGTTCCATTGCTAATTATGCTTAGAATACTCAAGGTTTTATGAGTTTGTTGAAAAGGGGTTCCTTTATATGGGATTACCAAGGCCAATGATCCTTTGATGCTTTGAAATAGGTTTTTCTGTCTCTACCATTATTTAGACCTTCTGATTTCAACTGTGACTTTTTGTTATATTTGGCGGCCTCTGACTCCATCATGTTATGGTTCTCATCCAAGAGGATGAGATGTCCAACGAACACCCTATTTATTATCTGATCAATGGTATTCTTGGTCATGAGCTTCATTACTCCCATGTCTAGAAGTTGCTTTTAGCAGTTGTTGTTGTTATCCAGTGATTACGGCACTATATACTCTTGTGAAATACCATGGTAATTATTGACTCCAACCCCATGAAACACATACTTACTTGTCAAATCATTGGGTGAAAACACTCCAAGTGGATTGTTATACTTTAGGATTTTGATTTGGAGTTTGTGGTTGCTAAGTCAAAGAAATCCCTAACATTCATAGATTTACTTATTGAGTTACCCGGAACTGATGAAAAACTCGTTGTTGAGGACACACTCCCTAATGAGCCCTTATTCCTAATTATTTCCTCTAATCCTTGGTATGGGGATGTCTTTCTATATCTCCAAACTCAACATTTCCCACCTAAGTTATCTTGTGATGAGTCTCAACATATCCACCACTAGTCTATGCATTATGTTATTATTGTTGATACCCTTTACCATCATGGATTTTATGTAATACCACATCAATGTCTCACTCATGATGAGGCTAAATGTGTTTTGAATGATTTTCATAGTGGAGAATGTGGCGGTCATTTATATGGGCTTGCCATTGCTCAGAAAATTCTGGGCACTAGGTATTTTTGGCCTTCGATCTTCAAATCTTGTATCATTGTTGTACAAAAATGTCATCCTGTAAAATATTCTCTAGCAAAATGCATGCCCATCCTACTCCTTTACACCCATTCGTAGTTATTGATCCTTTTTGCTAGTGGGGCATTGACTTCATGCAATGTAACCCACCCTTAGCTCATGGTCATCACTATATCATTATCATTGATGACTACTTCACTAAGTGGGTTGAGGCTATGCATATTTTTTCCAATTATGGTACCACATTTCCTTAATCCTCTTTAACCACATCATTACTAGGTTTGGTGTGCCCAATGAATTATCATTGATCACAATGCACATTTTCAAAACCATATGATGTAGGAATTATTTTCCAAGTTGGGTTTTCATCATAAACATTAAACCCCATATTATCCCCAAGCTAATAGACAAGTAAAGGTTGTTAACCGTGTCTTGAAAACTATGTTACAATGGATTTCATAAGTCAAATTGGCACCTTATTCTCTTTTCTAGCCTTTGCGCCTATTGAAACCATGTTAAGTCTGATACAAGCTTCACTTCTTTCCAACTTGTTTATGGAGTGGAAGTTATTCTTTCTATAGAGTGAAAATTTCCATCCCTACAACTAGTTATCGAACTACTTCCTGACACTTTTGTCAACGAATAATGTTTGTTACACTTAGACCATCTCGATGAACAAAGCCTTTATGTTTTGATTACTAACAAAACTCACAAAATACTTGTTAAGGTCTAATATGATGCATTATTTCTACCTCATATCTTTTTAGAGGGTGATATGGTTTTGTTCTATGATCAAAACCATGAAAAGTTAGGAGCAGGTAAAATCGAACACATGTGGTATGGACCCCATATTATACAATTTGTTCTCAAGAAAGGAGCCTATTAGTTAGTTGAATATGATGGGATCCACTCTGATAGCCACATAATGGGCTCAATCTGAAACGATACTATGCATCATTTTTTTCCTAGTGCCTTATACATAGTGTACATAGGTGTGAGTGTGATGTTTTTCTCTTTTGTTTTGATTGTGTGTTGATATTTTCCATTAGTAATTTGTGTATATTGTATTTTATTGACATATGTCAAGGCCCTTATAGATTTACGTAGGTTTTGTAGATGTTTCAAGTTGTTACATTGGAAGTGTTGCTTCCACTGCTTGGGTTGTCTTTTTTCCCACCGATGAGCTTGTGAGTTTATGGGGCATTTGTCTTTCCCAGTCACCAACAACGTTGCAAAATATAGCACTATCATTGAGCTCTTAACTAAGGATAATTTCCTTAGCATCTGCCATTTTTTTGTCCAACTTGACTCCCATAATGTAATGTCTCATCTCCACCATGTTTATTTTGTAAGGAATCATGTGTTACTTTGATACTATTTAAGGGTACATCTCTTGGAATGACACTATGATTATATTGTCTAATCACATATTCCTAGAGGCTATAATGTGCTTTTTGATTCACTTATTTATTATGTGTTAGATTTGCATTTGTCACATTAATATTTTAAAATCATGCACATGAATAAATATTACAAAACTACACATCATTTGGAACAAAAATCATAGAAGTCGTCATTTTTTTTATATCATAGTAGAGGTTTACATATACAATTGGGTATACAGTTCAAAATTTGGTATCTAAGACCTAACCTATACTACCTCATACATATGTATTCAAACAAAAACTCTAAGAGAATTATTATTCCCATTCAGTCATTCTCGCGGTGATAGAAACATAGCACAATGCATAAAACCTGATGTAGGAGGCCACGACAATGAGGGGATTGTACCACCAAAGTATGTATTTGTAGGTGTGTAAGCACATAATCCATAAGCATAAGTGATACTCCCAAAGTCAATCCCTTCACATTGGAGATTAATTCCTACAACTCATATGACTCCACTCTCTCCTCCTCCTACCCGACTAGTTCATGAACTACTTGGGCTATTGGTACTCCTCTATGAAGTGGTGAATAGCTATGGGGTGTGATTTTTCCACGTTTGCATATAGTACCAATGAAAATATTAGTAACTCTATACCCATGTTTAAAAAATTCAAAAAATAAATAATATTCAAAAATCCAAAAACATTGAAAATTTCCAAAAAGAAAAAAATAATTCTTACCAAGGGTGGTCCACTTTGCCCCAGGAGGCGAGACTAGGTTAGGCTATCCTTGAAAATCCACTCCATCATAGGCATAATAATCCACATCTTATGTCACACTCCTTAGCTAGTGGAAGTATCTGGAGGTGAACCAGTTTCCGCCATGGACTCCTTCCTGCCTAACCATCAATGTAGTCCATCTACTCATTTGAGGCTCCATATGTGGAAGATCAAGCTCATTGTCTGTTATGAGTCTCATAGGTGGGATTCACACTAGACAAATGATACCACTGAACTCCCATATCTAAACATTCTCTTGTGTCATCTTCTTACCTAGGTAAGTTTCTCTTTGAGGTGTGCCCATCAATCCATCACAACAGTTAAACTGTTTGGGTTCCAAACATATCATAGCTAGGTCCATATGTGCTTTTGTTGTTGCATGGGGAGTGGAAAAATTGCATACACGTGGAATAATGAAAACTTTGGTTCTCAAGTTTTGGTCCAATATTTCACCAATAGGTACTTTTCCACTACTCCAAGTGTCAAGACTACAATATCGAGCCACATAAGAATCCACATTTTCTTCTGGTTAGCTTCTCACACCACTCAGCCATGTTGGAGCCCCATGTCTTGATAAACATATTATAAAATAGAAATCATCTATTTCAAACCTCGGGATATCTAACCAACCATAAAATACTCATTGATTAGGTCCCACCAGTCAATCAATCATTGGAATAATAGGAACTTTGAAGAACTTCAGCAAGCCACAGTCTCTCAGAGCCTGCAAAGTTGGAGCATGGATCATTGCTTTAATTTCTTCCTCAAATTTATCCCTTTATATCCATTAAATCATGGTGTTCCTTACATCCATAAGAAAATTTCATTAAGACGGTTTCCCATCAATGCTTCACTTGACATAGAAACCGTAAACCCTAAGACTGAAGCAAAAAAAATTGGAAACAAATTTAAAGATTTAAAACCCTACGCATCTTCAATGGGATCCCTTGACAACAAAGCGGAGATATTCACACCTTGGAGGGAAAAACCCTTGCGAAGATAGCATATATTCACTCTATGCATGTGTCCTCCCCACGAAGATGCACCTTGGGCACTTTGTCAACCACTCACATTTTGAAAAATGTGTCCAATATAATGTGAGAGTTAAGGGTTTTTATTGTCACTTACTTGGCTATAATATTCCTTGGATGCTCTTTGGAATCACTTGCAAACTCCTTACCCTTGTTGTAGCCAAATTGGGGATCACTCTCTTCTCCTCTCTTTCTCTCTAATTCAAACTTATCACAATGACAAATGAGGAGGTATGGCCTTTCTTTTATAAGAATTTTTGGTATCTAATGGGAATATTCTATTTTTTATTATTTTTATGGCTTGTGGGTGTTTTTAATGTTATTAATTTACTAATGAATCTTTTTACACGAGCGTTGGAGGTTTTCCTTAGTCTTCTTTTTAGAGAGCTATTTTTGTGGTCCCATTATGACAATGGGCCTAAGGTACATCTTTCTGAACTGGCATGTAAGGGTAGTTTCACATATCTCCCTCTCCATTGCATTGTTGACCGCCAGTACCATCATCATGCCATAGGTCTGACCCCATAAATTTGCAGCATTATCCTCTCTATTTTTTATGCACGTCATAACTTGGAGGTAGAGCCTACCTATAAATGGATTCCCTAGTTTAGCACCTCTTTTCCATGTTAATGTTCATGTAGTGTCTCATTTACTTTATTTTCATAATTCCTCCTTTTTACTAGTCATGACTTAGAATCTGAGTTGCATTCTACTCCTCTTCATCACTTTCTGGCCCTACCCAAGAGGATTCCACATTTTATCCCTTGTGATTGCCACATTTTATTCACCAGTTTTTGCACGATGAACCTTGGTTTTGTTTCACCACCATTGTCATCCTCTACTTGTCCTATCACTCCATTTCACTTGGGTTTTTACCCTTTCTTGGAGGATTCATTGCAATGATTGGTCTTAAATTCCAGCCTCTCTACCTCCTTATAATTTAAGCAGTTCCATCATACTGAAACTAGTTGCTTCCCCTTATACCAATCACTCCTCTAGGATGAGCTTCCTTTGTGCCCTTCTTATACTTGTTAAAACCTGAAAGGAACCAAACTCCTTTAAGATTTCTTTTCATCCTTGTTAAAAAATGAAAACATTGAGTTCATTTTGGTTTCTTTTCATGACTCGTTAAACTTATGAAAATACTGAGCTTGTTTTTCCTATATTTTCATATTTTCATGCTCGTAAAACCTATATGAAAATGTTGAGTTCTTTACATATTTTCTTGCTCGTTAATTAAATTGAAATTCAGCAAGTGATCTCTTTTCCATTCTCAAATCTTGTTAAACCTGAGTGTACTTTTATCTCTTTTCCAGCCTCATTAAAACTTATGAAAAAGGAACCTATTAAGCATACGTGTCTTCCATTTCATGCTCATTAAAACATGAAGGAGAATAAAAAGAGAAAAAGGGGAGGGAAACATTTATTTTTTTTAGTCGTCAAAATAGCAGCATTAGTCATTTCACCCTTGAACATGGCACATGTTTGATTCATTATCTCACAGTTGGTGTTTAGCTTTCCTAGGAGTTATACCATACATATGATTCTATCTACTTCTTTGGTTGGTTACTCTTCCATTCATTATGGAGCATGATTTGATTACTCTTTTATTGTTACACAATATCTTGTGGTGCTCAAAGTAAGGCTTCCAAGTCACTTTTGTGTCATGTCACTATGTGTTCAAAGGAATTCTCAACCTATGTCATCCATCTCCAATCCTTGTTGACCTTTTTGTATCGGTCATCCCAGTGTAAGTTGTACTTAATCATATCATGACTTCATACATTCACATTATCTCTCAGTTTATTCCATGACAATTGATGGGGGATACACTAAGACCCTCATTCGATGGATCTTCTCCTATCAACTTCATCTCATTATCCAAGAGCTTGATCTAGGAAACAATAGTGCCTTCGAGCTTGCAGGCCTTAGTTGTAAGCTTCCTCATGATCAACAGTGAGATTAAATCATTGACTCCTAATCGATCGAGTTTGCAAGTGTTCAACATCATCTCATATATTCACACTAAGAGGATTGTAATAGATACCTTGGGATCAATTTTCATCATCGTTGGATCCCCTCATGCTTGTTAATGGTACACCTCATTGACCACTAAGCAGATGTTTTCTACCATGCTCAACATCAACACATATATTCACATGTTGTAGATTGGTACCATTGAGGTTATGTAGAGTACCTTGGGTTAGGGACATCTAACTCTTATATGGCCCCCTTCCTAGGCTACGTTGGAGTTATTTATAATTTATGTACTTTGAGGACTACTCTAGTGCACCTCCTGTCTTATGTGCCCATAGTCGTACTCATGTATACAGTGACATAGATCCACATTGTAGTTTTTGGTGGCTAAGATATTTTTATGATTGGTCATGGATCCAATGTGTATTGTTCATCGCCATGTATTATCATTGCATGTCATGGATATGTAGTGTAAGTTTGGCGTCCATGTTTAGTTTTCTATTTATGACGGAGCATGGGTATTCCCACCTTAAGGGTGTTATCAATAGAGTTCAGACTCCGACATTTAGGTTCCTCCAATCCAACTTTACATATTTTTCTCCTTCCTCCCATTTTAAGCTTTGAGACTTGTTTTAATGCATTTATGCCATCATCTACTCTTATGACCTCATACATTAGGGGGCGTATGTTATCGTCATAATTTCCTCCTTTGACTCAGTGCACGTGAGAACCTATATTGTTGGCATTTTTTGTTGATGCATGGCCCTTGTTTTTACCCAATTTTGTGCATCTTTATTAGGATCTAGTGCTTAATAGAGCGAAGATACCCTAATTTTGCTAGGATCCTTTGTCATCCCAGTTTGATAGTTTTTCCCAACAATGATGGTTGAGGTTCTAGAGCCTTATGTTCCCTAGGATCTCATATTAGAGGATCACTTTTTCAAGTTAGCTTGGCTCCATTATTGGAGAAGCTTCCTAACTTTTCTCTATCCCAAGCATCTAGATTCATTCTCTTTGGGAGGTATCTAAGCCTATTTATATTGGTCATTACAAAGGGTCAAGATGGTTTTAGAGTCTTGGAGAGAGACTAAGAGATTTATTCTAATCTAAGATCTTGATTCTAGGTTATCATATATTCTTATTACACTTGTAGGAGGACACTATTTCCCAACTTGAGGAGAGGTCCCAATTTTTGGAGGTATATTTCCTTGTATTTTCATTCATGATTAATAGAATATTTTTCCCTTCTCATAATTTTGATCTGATTATGTCCTTTACCTATACATGTTGTTTTTAGGCTGACAATCCCTCTAAGGAAGACTTTCGTGTTCTTTTTTGTTGGTGTATGTGTGTAGAGCTTTGATTTTGTATAGTTGGGAGTATGATCTTAAAATAGGAGTGAGTATCTTTGCATTAGACCCAACATATGTCATTAACCTACAAGGGTGCCTGGTATCAATGTAAAAAATATTTCTCTAAAGTTTCATGTATAGATCTAAAATATGCTTGCTTGTATAGAATTAAATTATGGTAAAATATATTGATCTTCCTACATTAATGCACACACCATTCTCGGTATATCCTTAGCTAATGTTGGGTCCCTATAATACTAGTGATTACCCCATTACTATTGTAGTTATACCCCTTATTAATATTGTTGTGCCCCTATTGCCCCCATATTGTTATTATTGTGCCCCATAGAATCCCTCTATTGTTATTTTTGTGGCTTTATATTATTATTGTTAGGTCGGCTGGATTATATTGTGACTCCTTAGACTCCTATATATAGAAAGGAGGTTTTGTCATTTGAATCATCCAAGAATTGTTCATTTATGTAATGTACAGGAGGTTTCCCCTCGAAGATGCTGAATTCTAAGGCGTTGATCTATCTTTTCTATCTTTTCTTGAGCTGGTTTCATAACATTTGGTATCAGAGCTTTGGATTCTAGGGTTTCGCTGCTCCAAACAGGTCATCGTGGTATTTTCGCTATAACTTTTTTTCTGTAACGTTTCAGAAGTTGCAAAAAAAACCCATTTGAGAAGAAATTTCCCTGAACCTTAGGTCTGAATTTTATATCTTTTCACGTGATATTTGTGGAGATATGATCTAAGGAAGTTGGTATTTTTGCAGACTCCTGAATTACATTCAAAATAGGTGACCTGGGGAAAATCGTCATAACTTTCTCTCTAGGGATCGGATTGAAATTTTGTAAGAAGGTGTAGAAAGAGGATAGACTTCAATTTCTTTTATGCATGTTTCAGATCCAAAGGTTGAAACAGTGACTCGTGGCATGTCGTACAAGTTTGCTCTATTGAACTAGTCTATAAGCAAGTCACTGTGGGAGATTTCACATAACTCTTTCTTGGAGAATCCAATTTGGGTCAGACTTGTGGCATTGGAAAGAGGACACAGAGGGCTCCTACAGCTCACAAATTTAGAACTAGATGATTGGAAAATACAGAGATATGTCAGAGGCAATATCGAGCTCCTACAAAGTGAAAAAAGGTGTGTAGATTTTCTTAAATTTTTACTTAAGCTTGGTTTGAAAATTTATTTTGAAGGAATTCAAAGGGCATAGTAGAGCATTATTATCAGTAACTGATACCCCGAGGAAAGAAAATTCAAACACCTAGTAAGGAACCTGAAAGCTCTAGCATGACTCATGAAGAAGAGGAAGAAATGCAACATGATATATCAAAATTACAAGACCAAGTGCAACAATTGTCCCTTGCACAAAAAGGAATAGAATCTAAGATGGATGGTTTAAAGAAAGATGTAGAAGCTAAGATGGATGGTTTAAAGAAAGGTGTAGAAGCTAAGATGGACTGTTTAAAGAAAGGCGTAGAAGCTAAGATGATTGACATGGAAGCTAAGATGGATGATTTGAAGATAGATTTGAAGACAGACATGGACGAATTGAAGATAAATATGAATAAGTTGCTACAAGAAATGGTCCCTAAGGGTGAAAGGGTACTAAAGGAAACTCATGATGAGAATAAAATAAATGTTAATCATGATTCCATAGACGCTAATGTTGGATCGAAGACTCACCATATTCCAAAAATCGATATGAGGAAGTTTGATGGCAAGGATCCTGCCACATGGATATTACAGATGGAGCAATTCTTCGATCTCAATAATGTGAAAAACACACAAAAGGTACGTATGGAAACTTTATATTTGGAACCAAATCAGTTTGTATGGTATCAATGGCTTTGCTCTCGTAAACCATTTATCACTTGGGCAATGTTTACGAAAGAATTGATAGCACATTATGAGGATACAAAAAGCAACACTTTTTTTAGCCAATTGATAAGTCTCAAACAAAAGGGTTCAACAATGGAGCACATTGAGGAGTTCCAAAAATTGAAAATGAGGGTAAAATATATTCTAGAAGAGCATAGGATTGATGTGTTCATAGGGTGTTTAAAGGATAATATCCAACATGATGTTCGCCTTTGGGAACCCGATTCATTAGAGAAGGCATTCAGGTTAGCAAGAAAAATGGAAACCAAAATTATGGCAACCAAAAAGCATACCACTCACAACTATAAAGACGGAAGTGTTGTTGCTCCTAGTCTTCCACAACCTATAAGGTTTACACCACAACAATTCGAAGAAAAAAGAGCAAAAGGGCTTTGTTACAGTTGTGATAGAAAATACACTAAAGGTCATAAGTGTGCTAAGAAGAAATTATTCTACATAGATTGTGAAGAGGAAGAAGAAAAGGAGCAAGAAAGGTCAAAAGAAGAGGATATACTCCAGGAACAAAGCCTAGATGAAGAACAAATAAATCCGACCATATCTTGTAATGCATTGGTGGGAATTACCACTCCTCAAACCATCAAGATAGAAGGACAAATCAAGAAGAAAAAGGTAATAGTGTTGATTGATTTAGGAAGCACCCACAATTTTATTCATTGCAAGGTAGCAAAAGAATTGAATTGCTTCCTATATCCAGCACCAGAGTGTCAAGTGATGATTGCAAATGGAGGAACAATAAATTTCTCTGGAAAGTGCCATAATATCAAGCTATCCATGGGAGAATATGTATTGACTAGCCCAATGCTTTCCATTCCAAAGGGAGGTGCTGATGTTGTACTAGGAGTCCAATGGCTACAGTCCCTGGGTACAATAGCTTTTAATTTTCAAGAGATTTTCATCAAACTTTCTACGGAAGGAAAGGAAGTTGAATTAAGGGGTATTGCAGGGAAACCAGGAAAGATAATCAGCTCTAATAGTATGACAAAGCTTCTAAAAAAGGATCAAAGAGGTGTAATTGCACAATTATGCTCGCTAGATGTTTCCACATCGAAATCATCGATTTCTCTAGGTCTCCAAAAAGTCCTGGACAATCATTCCAAGGTATTTGAGACTCCCAAAGGTCTCCCACCTATGCGTGATCATGATCATGCTATTCATATGATTCCAGGAAGTGTTCCTCCAAACATCAGGTAGTATAGATATCCCTATGTCCAAAAGAGTGAAATTGAACGTATGGTTGCAGAAATGTTAGAGGCTGGTATAATTCAACCGAGTCAAAGTTCTTTCTCTACTCCAGTAGTATTGGTGCATAAGAAGGATGGATCATGGCGCATGTGTCCAGATTATAGGGAGCTCAACAAGCTCACTATTAAAGATAAGTTCCCCATTCCTGTCATTGATGAATTACTGGATGAATTGCATGGATCAATTTACTTCACCAAGTTGGATCTTCGTTCAGGATATCATCAAATCAGAAAACAACATTTAGAACTCATGAGGGTCATTATGAATTTTTGGTCATGCCTTTTGGCCTTACCAATGCACCTTCAACATTTCAAGGTTTGATGAATTCAATTTTCAAACCATTCCTTAGAAAATTTGTGTTAGTATTTTTTGATGATATACTAGTCTACAGCAAGTCTTGGAAGGATCATGTTGAACATGTTGACAAGGTGCTACAACTATTGAAGGAGAAAAAATTATATGCAAAAAGATCCAAATGTTTCTTTGGAGTCTAGGAGGTGGAATATTTGGGTCATATTGTATCTCATGAAGGAGTTAAGGTAGACCCTAGCAAAATTAAAGCCATTAAGGAATGGAAAATCCCCACATCCATAAAGCATCTGCAAGGATTTCTCAGGTTGATAGGGTATTATCGCAAGTTTGTTAAGAATTATTGGAGAATAGCAGCACCTCTAACAACATTATTGAAGAAACATGCATTTTCATGGACTCCGGAAGCAACAAAGGCATTTGAACATCTTAAAGAGGCAATGTTCCAAGCACCGGTCTTAGCTACACCGGACTTCACAAAAACCTTTATTGTGGAATGTGATGCTTCAGGAAATGGAATTGGTGTTGTTCTAATGCAAGATGAAAGACCCATTGCTTTTGAAAGTCGTCCAGTCAAGGGAAATTTTTTAAGCAAAGCTATTTATGAGAAGGAAATGTTGGCAATACTCCATGCACTTAAGAAATGGCGACCCTACCTAATGGGTAGACACTTCAAGGTAAAAACGGATCATGATAGCCTTAAATACTTTTTACAACAAATATTATCCTCTAAAGAGCAACAAAAGTGGGTCACAAAGATGTTGGGTTATGACTTTGAAATCATCTACAAAAAAGGGAAGCAAAATGTGGTGGCAGATGCACTCTCAAGAAAGGATGAGGATGTGGAAGCATTGTTGTGCGCGATTTCTATTATCCAACCAGATTGGATAAATGAAGCAAGGGAGGAATGGAAGAATGACGAAGAAGTGTGGGCACTTATTCGAAAGTTACAACAAGATTCCAATACGTCTGGTACATTTAGCTGGAAAAATTATTCGTTATGGTACAAAGATCGCTTATACCTCTGTAAGAATTCCCAGCTAAAACAAAAGATTCTTATGGAATTGCACACTTCTCCCTTAGGAGGGCACTCAGGATTTTTAAAAACTTACCACAGGGTTAAGAAGGAATTTTTTTGGGATGGCCTTAAATCAGATATTCAAAAGTTTGTGGCTGAATGTTTGGTTTGCCAACAAAATAAAGTTGAAACAATTAAGACACCGGGTCTATTACAACATTTATCCATTCCAAGCTAATGTTGGGAGGAGGTTTCAATGGATTTTATCACAGGTTTACCCAAGTCTGAGGGAAAGAGTGTCATCATGGTGGTAGTTGACAGACTTACCAAGTATGCACACTTTTGTGCATTATCACATCCATTTAAAGCTAGTACAGTTTCTACTGCATTTATGGAAACAATTCAAAAGCTACATGGAAACCCAAAGATTATTGTAAGTGACAGAGATCCCATTTTCACTGGAAATTTTTGGACATAATTATTTTCTTGTCTTGGTACTCAGTTAGCTCATAGCTCATCTTATCATCCTCAATTTGATGGGAAAACTGAGATAGTAAACAAATGTTTGGAAGGATATCTTCGTTGCTTTGTATCTGATAAACAGACACAATGGGTCAAATGGTTGCCTCTGGCTGAATGGTGGTATAACACTTCCTTCCATACAACAACAAAAATGACCCCATTTATGGCACTTTATGGGTATCAACCACCATCCATCACATCATATTTAAGAGAAAATTCTAAGGTTCAGGCAGTGGAACATCACATCGAACATCAACAACAAGTCCTACAACTCTTAAAGGATAACCTCGTGTTAGCACAGAATAGAATGAAACAACAGGCAGATCAACATCACAGTGAAAGAAGTATTGATGTAGGTGATTGGGTATTCCTATGGCTACAACCATATAAGCAAATGCCCCTCAAGCAAGCTAAGAAGGATAATAAATTATCACCAAAGTATTATGGTCCGTACAAGGTGTTGCAAAAGATTGGTACTATGGCATACAAATTGGAGCTTCCTGCAGCTTCTCGATTGCACCCAGTTTTCCATGTTTCATGTTTAAAGAAGGTTATAGGCGACAAGCTTTCAGTTCAAACAATATTGCCAGAACTTGACGAGGAAGGAAAAATTATATTGGAACCGGAAGTAGACATAGAAACAAGAACTCGATAGCTACGAAATCGTTCAATTTCAGAGTATCTTATCAAGTGGAAGATCTTATCCGCTGAATATTCCACATGGGAGGATGAGAATTTTATGCAGAAGTATCCAGAACTACTCAAGCATTGAGGACAACACTTTTTTGAAGGAGAGGGGCATGTTGGGTCCCTATAATACTAGTGATTACCCCATTACTATTGTAGTTATACCCCTTATTAATATTGTTGTGCCCCTATTGCCCCCATATTGTTATTACTGTGCCCCATAGAATCCCTCTATTGTTATTTTTGTGGCTTTATATTATTATTGTTAGGTCGGCTGGATTATATTGTGACTCCTTAGACTCCTATATATAGAAAGGAGGTTTTTTCATTTGAATCATCCAAGAATTGTTCATTTATGTAATGTAAAGGAGGTTGCCCCCTCAAAGAGGCTGAATTCTAAGGCGTTGATCTATCTTTTCTATCTTTTCTATCTTTTCTTCAGCTGGTTTCATAACAGCTAATATGGTGGGTTAAAATTAACCTACTAGCTCAGGTGAAAATATTTCGTTAAAACCCTGATGGTTGTTCTAGGCCCTGATACCAACCTTGACAACCTCCAACATCCATGCTCACACCCACTATCATCCTGCACCCAAGTTGATGCACACCCTTCTCTGCACTTGTAGTCCCTTGGGTTGTGCCATGACCTTTTAGGGTGTCTTACTCTATCAGTAAGAGATGTTCTCGACACTAGGGCTTCCAAGAGTTTTTGTTACCATGTTGTATTTCCCTTCTCATCTGATAATTGTTTGTAGGCATCAGAATTAGTGTTGAATAAATGAATCAATAATTCCCTTGCCACTATGCCAACATCCTTATTTTACATGTATGTCTCTTTTTTGACACTTGGCACTCTTCTAAGCCACTTAATAGACCTTGGTTATATGCATGTGAATTTTTTAATGATTATTAAATCATATGTGCCTCGTTTTACACATACATGGAGCCTCAACCCCCATACTCTTATGTCTTCTTGGTATGCAACCATTATATTTTTTTATTAACATGCATGCATTATTATAATTACAATCCTAGTATTTTTATCCTTAAATCATGTACAATATAAACATGTGCACCTGGTCATACCATCCATAAAACACAATCACACATGTACACAAGCACAATGGCTCTTAAAATAAATCCTTGGCTATCTAGCATAAATTTCACATATACAGGCTAATTACATTCCTAGGGTCAAGTAGGGGTGTTACATGTTTCAAACCATGGTTCCCATGGAGTGGCAACCTACTCTTACACCAATGATCCAAATATTTTAGATAATATCTAGAAGGCTTGGATGTCAAGGGAAGATAAAAGAAAACATGTAGATTTTCTAGGAAGCTAATCACAAAAGCACTGATAAAAATACAATAATTGAATCCATCACAAAAATATATATATAGAGAGAGAGAGGGGGGGAGAGAGAGAGAGAGAGAATTGGATAAGAAGGATTCCATTAAGAATAAAAATTACATATAATGAGGCCAATTTTGGGACATCTCCTTCTCAACCTTCACTCTCTTTCTACTGCCTTCTTGTAAGGTTTTTTGTTGATGTAGTCAATTTTAATTAGGTTCGACTTTGCTAACTACATATCTATCAAATTCTCTCTTACATAAAAAAATTAATTTATTATTTATACATTCAAACTTGGACTATAAACCCCACTAAGATTCAAATCAACATTTGTTATTGGTTAATAGAAGGTAGAAGTTCCTTACATATCTTCTCATATATTGTAGCCACTATGTACATTGGTCAATTTAGATCATGTGTTTCTTATGGTATTTCAATCATGTGTGTCAAGTAATAACATTAATTATGTATAACCTATGGTGCATTACCTGAGTGTATCAATGCATATATATTGATGGTCATGGTTCATTACTTATGTGAATCACTGAAGTGTGTCACTTATGTGAGTCTATTATGGTGTGTTGGGTAAAAATTAGTCACAATGGTATAAGCATCAATTCCATCCAAATATTATTTCATTAGTTCATAAATTTCATAAATATAATGAAAAAATATAACATCACAAAGAATGTGCATAAAGAGAAAGCTTATGCTGACCTCTTACAAAAAAATTAGATTATCCACGCTTCACCTTAGTCATCAACTAGGTTTTCCACACTTAATGGTATCCACCATAGCTTTGTACAAGTCAGTACAAGTGGAACTTTCCAAACCCTTGATAAGGAATCCACCAAAATAAGAAACCTTAGCCATTAACTAGTCTTTCAAATTCCACAAAACTAGGGTTTTCAAATTCCTTAAAAAAATCCCAATTCAATAAACATTGATGGGCATTGCCAGCTTGCAATGCAAGGTCAATATGGTGCATTTACTTACATTGTCTAATTATGAACTCAATTTTGAATTCAATATTTCACAAATTGCATCCATATGAATTATACCTTTCATATATGCAAATAATTTTTCTCATAAACATGTACAATTAATATGCAAATGAGTTTTTCCACATTTATGCGAAATCCCCGCAATTTATTTTAATTTTTATCCCCGGAACTAACCCCATGCAATGTAGAATTCAAAATTCCAACTACAAAAATGTTGATTGAATGTGATACATACAAACGATATTTTTCTCTTGTTGCTTTAGTTTCTCTTTATCTCTTTTGGAATCAATAAATGGATGTTAAGTGCCAAATAAATAATAAAGGACATTCATTAGAATCCAAATAAACAAGAGAGGCTTGAAGATAAATGATGCATCTTAGTTTTTATAAGTAGGCATTCTTCATATTTATTATGCATCATTTTTATTAATGGTTAGTTGATTTAGCATCCACATTAGTGTCCTTCTAACATCTCAGATGTGTTCTTCTATTAAATTTATTGTCTCTTGAGTTTTTTTGTTTGGCTTTTATACCCTTAGAAAAACATCACAATTTGTCCCTAAATGGCTCCAAGAAGCGAGTTACAACTTGCCCTAAAATTCAAATCGAGACTCAAATGGGAAAATTGTCAATTTTGTTGGACTCTTGGAACCGGGTTATAGTTAAGGACACCCCCCACCTAGAATTCCATAAGCCAAAACAATATTTATTTGAGGATCTTAGGAGCTAGAGTTTTAATTAGAAAATATCAATGCAAAATTTGCACAAGAGAGTATATTTTCCAAAACTTTGGCTCAACCAATTGTGGGTGGCATGCAACATGGGCATTGGCAAAACACAAATGTTGTATCATACAAAAATCATTTCTACTGCTTAGTTTTTTTTATACCCCTAGAAAAATTTCACATGGAAAAAATTCCCAATATTTCCATAAATGACTCTTGGAAGAAAGTTACAACTCACCATAAAATTCAAACTGGGACTTGGATGGGTAGACTGTCGATTTTGTAGGAATCTTAGAAATCAATTTTAGGTATGGAAACCCCCCCTCCTAGGATTCCATAGGCTATAAAAAAATTTGTTTTAGGATCTTCAAAGCTAAGGTTTTGTTCAATAAATATCAATGCAAATTTTGCACAAGGGGGTGTGTTTTGGAAAATATTGGCTCGAGCGAGTACGGATGGTCTACTCACATGGGCCTTGGCTCAACATAAATGTTGGAGCTTCCAAAACATGTTTTGTTTGCTTAGTTTGGCTTTTATACCACTATAAAAAATTCACAACATGTCCCTAAATGGTTCTTGGAAACATTTGCAACTCACTATAAAACTCAAACTGAGACTCAGATGGGAAAATAGTTAATTATGTTGGGCTTCTGGCACCAGGTTTATAGTTAGGGGAATTCACCTTCTAGGAATCTATTGGTACAAATTTGATTTATTTGAGGATATTTATAGCTATTTTTTTGTTCAATAAATATCAATGCAAAATTTTCACAAGGGGGTGGATTTTGAAAAACATTAGCTCAAAAAATATGGCTAGCATGATTACACATGCCCTCTCCAAACACAAATGTTGGAGCTTACAAAACATTTTTCTATTGATTAATTTGGTTATTAGACCCCTAGAAAAAATTCCCAATATGTCCCTAAATGGCTCTTGGAAGCAAGTGAAACTTGCCATAAAATTAAATTTAGGACTCCAATCAGCAAATTATCAATTTATTTTGGACTCCTAGCACCATGTTACAAATAGTGACACCTAAATTTTAGTACCATAGGTCAACAATTGATTTATTTTAAGCATATTCATAGCTAGGGTTTTTTTCCAAAAAATATCAATAAAAATTTTGCACAAGGGGGTGGATTTTGTGAAACAATGACTTGAGAAATTGTGGGTAATACGCTTGCATGGGCCTTGGAAAAAAAAAATCAAGAGCTTACAAAACTTGTTTCTACTACTCAGTCTAGATTTTATATCCCCGGAAAAATTTCAAAATATATCCCTCAACAGCTCTTGGAAGTGAGTTGCATCCCATCATAAAATTCAAACCAAGACTCAGATGGGAAAAATTCCAATCATTAGACTCATGGAACTAGGTTAAATCTAAGTATACCCTGAGTCTAGGACTCCATAGTTTTACAATTGATTTATTTTAGGATATTTAGAGCTAAGGATTTTTTCAGTAAATATTAATGTAGATTTTGCACAAGGGGGTAGATTTCTCAAAACATTGGCTCAAGCGATTGTAGGTAGCATGGTTTCATGGGCCTTAGCAAAACACAAATTTCAAAGCATATGGAACTTATTTATGTTTCTTAGTTTGGTTTTTATACCCCCTAACAAATTTCACAATATGTTCCCAAATGGATTTTGGAACTGAGTTGGGACTTGCCATAAAATTGAAATCAGGACTTAGAAGGGAAAAACATTAATTTTCTTAGAATCCTATCATTGGGTTACATATATGGAATCTCCCTTCTAATAGTCCATAAGTCAAAAATAGATTTATTTGAGTATATGCAAAGCTAGGTTTTACTTAATAAATATCAATGCAATTTTTTCAGAAGGAGGTGGATTTAGCAAAACACTAGCTCAAGTGATTGTGAAAAGTGTGATCAAATGGGCCTTGGCCAAACAAAAATGCTAGATATTACATAACTCATTCAACTGCTTAGTTTGGATTTTATAACTTGAGACAAAATTCACAATGTCTGTAAATGGCTCTTGGAAGCAAATTGAAACTCACCGTAAGATCCAAATCAAGACTTGGATGGGAAAACCGTTGGTTCCATTAGACTCTTAGCACTGAGTTCTCTAGGAGCGCCCCCCTCCTAGGCTTTTGTAGGGTGGAAAATAAATATTTTCTTTTGAGCTAAGGTAAAAATTCTTATTTGATGATATTTTGAGATAAGGGTTTTTCCAATAAATATCAATGAAAATTTTGCACAAGGGGGGTGGATTTAAAAAGTTCACAAAAGACTGTTTGATAATACCAGGTATTTGTTTGAAATAAATAATGATACTCAAATTCATTAAATATTTTTGAGGCTCCTACATAGATTTATCGTTTTTCTAGTCATTAAAAAAAGCATGTATAATATTGAAATTTTAATATGAGAATAATATTGAAATTTCACAAATAGAATAATAGTTATGAGTGAATTTTCAAAAATAAATTTCTACATGGAAAAGTGCAAGCATCTTCTAATCTGCTTCATGAGGTTCATTAAAAATTCACTCATTCAGTACATCACATAATTTAATCAAGGAAAAGTCATTTAAACTATTTGTGTAAATATGGAAATCAAGATTCCTAAAGGACATTGGATTGATGGTGAATGGGTGTTATGTTAAAGCACTTTGTCAGAAAAGATCATCAGTTCAAATCCCGTATGGGTGTTTATCCCATAAACAATATGGAAATTAATGCTATTGAGATGATAATAAATAATTAATGGTTTATTTTGTAAGGAGGAAGAAATTGAGGTCCATCATCAATGGTAGAGGTTAAAGCCAATATACCTAAAACTTGCAAGTTCATAAATAACAAGATTATCCCAAGGAAGTATATTTTGATTTATTTTCCTCATATCGATAGGCCAAATGTATCTAAGGGAAAGCTAAAATTTAAGGTAAGCATTGAGTTTATAACCCAATTTGAAGGTGGAAAATATTTAGGGTTTGGATGTATTTTTGACAATGTGGAGCATGCCAAGACATATGATCCCAATTACATGGATATGAGGAATGGACTTGAGACTAAGGTAGATATGTCTCTAATGAACATGAAGGTCTGATAACCAATGATGTCATCAAATAGGGAATTAATGATCAAAAGGAGACCATGACCTTTGGCACCAATATTGATGTGGTGGATTTTTTATTCATAATTTTTATGAATCTCATAAAGGTCATGCACATTATTCAAAAACAACTGCTACTAATGCACCTTCTTCAACAGTCCAAATTAGATCCACCACCAAATTTGAAACTTGAAATTAACACACATGAAAATTCAAACTATCAATCTAACAGTTCAACATCAAATAAATAAACACTTCAATAGTATCAAACTCATGCATTAAAATAATATTATTCATATGTAAATGCATTAGAAAAATATTATTCATGTGTAATACTTATATGCATTGAAAGTATTAGGATAATGATTTGCATACCTAAATATAGAATATAATGTTGAATATGTCATTTTACATATTTTATATATCTACCCAATTTCATTCAAGTAATTCATTTGGATTAGTATGTGTTTCTAATAGTCTTCATCAATTTCACATGCTCTAAATGAAGTATGAAATAGCATACATTATGCAAGCTCCTCATAGCTATGGTTTGTAGTTGAATTTTTGTACTAATTACTATGTATAGTGATACATTTTTTCTCTTGGTTTATAATCTATGAATACATAACCACCAATATTTCTTGAATTTCAATATAGTGTAAGATAATCACCCTTAACAACCATCAAAACTAGATGGAAATGTATTAGCTTCATCATCATTTAATGAGGGCTTGCTTCACTAGTATGCATTGTGTCAAATAATCATCAGTGACCCCTTCATTGTCTTTTGGGACAACAACCTCATATGTGTGTCAAACAAAAATTGCAATGTAAAATCAAATGTAAATGTTTTGGAGTTTAATCTAACATAGTTAAACCAAAAACATAAATGTATCTGAGATAATATGTGAGATGTCTATACTTAGTTATACAAGATTAGAGGTATGGTCATAGTTTGTTGAAATGGTTGATTCACCCTCCTTTAGTAGGGTTGTTTCAAAAACTACACATGGGTATATTATAGGTGATACATGATCCCATTCATTGACCCAGTCCATTGATTCAAAATCATCTCATTCACAACTACTACATGATCCAAAAAAGAAAGGTAATTTCCATGTCCATATTTCAAACAAATGTTTATCTAAGATGCAAACTGTATGAAGTGCATGAGTTCCTTGCATTGTGTTGCAGTGATATGAATGTGATCAATCTATATTGAATAGTTCCAAGAAAATTCCTCTCAAATTAACTATTATATATTGATGTTTTCTACTCATTTGCTCCATTTACCATTGGAATACATATTTTACATATTGGATATGAGTATTTCTCAAAAAATCCAAAAATATGTCTCTTCTCTTCATAGTGCAGTTTTAATGCATGTCCTAGCCCCATCATGCTCACCTTTCCCATGCCCAGCCTCAAATTAGTTCGAAATATGGGGCACATTGTGTTTTGTACAATATACTCAACCATTGGAACACATTGGAATTTTTTAACTAGCCTACACAACCATCTGACCAAATCCAATGTCGATCCACCAGTATATTTATATAATTCAAATGATCATAAAACATTTGAAAGAAATGTTGCAAAATGTAGGTCATGGCACCCGTCATCACTTATGTGGAATTTTTTCTCCTTTAATATTAGAATCCTATCATTATTATTATCTATCCCATGCATATATGTGACATGTAGCATTTTTCTAACTCGATTTGAATGATAATATTGGTTGTATATCTCATTCTATGGTTGAAGAGTGTAGTTCTCAAAAAAATCCACAACTAATAATATAGTTACAAAGGAAAGGTATCCATGAATATTCTAAATTTTTCATCTTTCCATCATGTTACATGAACATGTTGAACATATGCTTCAGTTTTTATACAAAATTCCTTCATGAAATCACATACTAATACCTGATGACACAAGAATAAATTCATAAGAAAAAATATATGTTGCATTTCAAGGTGAAGGAAAAATGCTACCTTAACTCACCTAGGGCTTCACCAATGCAATATCTTTACTCTCTTTCCTACTATCTAGTTCATAGATAACATATTTGAAGCTTTGCATATTTATTATCATCCTCCCTAGTTCATGTTCCTCACTTTCATGAAAGCACCAGCTCAATAATGAAAATACATTGCACCTAGAATGTGTCCCATATAAACAAGATTTTGCATAATATTTTTTTCCATCCAACCTTGGATACATGGTGCTATGAATAAATTCTCTAAATGAAATTGGTGGTAGTAAGAATGAGAAATACTGCACAATGTTGGGATGTGAAACAGGTAGATGTGTACATATGTGTCATAAAAATAATCAAATTCTACATGGTATTTTATTTTTTAATTTTTTGTTTTTTGTTTTTTCCCGCAGAAATAAATCAGCCTTCTTCTTAGCTCAAGGGTTAGAGTGAGGTTGTTGGTACTAGGCCAACCCACAAGTATACTCACTTAAAATTTCATAAGGCATGAAACCAATACAACAATATTCATAGGCACAAATCCATTACAATAATGCTCATCATGTCACTAAAGGGGATTTGAACCTAGGTGGGGAACATAAAAACCATTCCACCCAACCACTAGAGATAATTCTAATCGAAAAATTCTACATGGTATATACAACAACTGTGTTACAATCTATGTATATTCTAACATACTAAGGTTTGCATTTCTCAAAATATATCGGCCATGCAATTCCATGTGCTCTTTCTTGAATATATCATAGAGTTATGTTTTTGTCATGTTAATGAAGAGTTTAACATGGGTTTGATGGTATTTACAAGCTTTCCTCAACTTTAGAACATATTTTTTATTGGATGAAGCCCTAGTATTTTCATGCTGGAAATATTATACTAGTTCCTTAAAAACATCAATTAAATTCATGTTTGAATGAAGCAACCTACCAACCAAGGCCTAATGACATGCTTGATTTGGGTTCTCAAGTTTTTCTCTTACAATAGAATACTTTCAAAGAGTATCCCTATTTCATTTAAAAACATGACATGTGGATGACATCAAATAATGTTGCCTTTTGGAATTATTTACAATACATTATCATATTGCACAACAAGCCTTAAGTATGATCTTTTGAACAAATAGTATTTTTAATTGTATTAAACACAACTTGAAGATTTCTAACAATGTGATTACTAGTATTTTAACTTATAACTATCTTGTTGCCTAAATTTCTCCTAAAAATAGCTAAACAATGTGATTTTTATAAAGCCAAAAATAATTGACATTTAACTACATTTTTTATTCAAAAAAATATGTCAAAATTTTATTGCACTACCAATAAATATTTCATTAATGTAACTTACATTCAAGGTTTGTTAGTGAACTTTCATCCACTTGAATATTTCTAAGATTTTTTTTTGTGCACTTGATAGTTAAGGTAAGGAAGGTGGTCATGAAGGGTCAAACCCTTGTCCAGTGAACTTTAGCACTTAATTTTCTTGATGGTTGAGATTGGGAGTGCAATGGAATAATGTTTGGTTTATATGTTGAACATTTAATTGATCAAATACAACTTATACATGAGAGCCTCTTCACTGGAAGAATTAAATTACTAATAAAAATATTTCCACCTTTGGATACTCAACATCTCGAGAAAGTTGAATTTCTTCTTCAACTATGTCATTTTTTATAGAGTAGAGATTTCCACGGTTATTCATATTGTCTGAATCTTTTGGATATGAACTATGTAAAAGTTTACCTAGTTTATGGAGGATTGGAAGGAAGTTTACTTATTGTTGGAATGTGAATGGCCTTAATTGGATGCATACCCTTCACTTGTGGCAAGAAATAAGTGTCCACTATGGTATTCTTGGTGCAAGGAATTAGGTTGGTGATGTATGGATGCTTATGTTTCTCCATACCAAATCTTTCCTTTTCTCTTATATCTTGGAACTTTTCAAGGGAAAACAACTTCCTTCTATACGTTTTTGAGCAATTATGTAAATGTCTTATCTCCAAAAGGTTCTAATAAAAAAACACTACGTCAAAAATAGTTAAGGAAATCACTTTTGAAAAAAACACCACCTGCAACAAAATATTTTTTGTGGGATTTATGGATGAGTGCTAAACATATGATACAAAATGATTGCAACAAAAAAGTGTGTTTTCTTATACAAGTAGTAACATGGAATGTGTTAATAATACATGTGTGCTACAACATTGAGACTAGTGCAAAAAGGAAGAGAGAGATAGAGGGGGGAAATAGGGAGAGAGAGAGACAGAGATGAGGGTTTAGAGAGAGAAAGAGAGGGAAGCATGGAAAGAGAGATAATTTAAAGAGATAGGGAAAGGGGGAGATATAGAGTAGGTGACGGGGAAAATAAAATAGAGTGTGGGAAAGAGATAGGGGATTAGGGAAAGGGAGTGAGAGATAAAAATAAATATGGGGAGAGGGGGAGAGATAGAAAGATATAAAGAAAATTAATAGAGAGAGGAAGGAAGGGACATGGATATGGATAGAGAGAAAAGGAGCGAGAGGGGGGGAGGGATAAATGGATAGGGTGAGAGAGAGGGGGGAATTATTTTATGCACCACTCCCATCACTTCCCTCTCTCTCTCTTTCCCCGTGGTTGTTCCTTGAAACCAATATGATCCTAAAGATAAAAATAGGGATTGGGAGAGTGATAAAGATAGAAATGGACAGGGGAAGAAGTGGAGAAATGTATAATTAAGGAAGGAGAGAGAGGATTAAAGGTATAGGGAGAGAGAGAAAATGAGGGATTGGGGGAGGGGAGGAAGGAGATATAGGAATAGGGAAAGGGAGATAGAGGGGAAAAGAGAAGGGATTATAGAGAGAGAGTGTGTTAGATAAAGATAAGGAGACATAGAGAGAGAGAGAGAGAGAGGGGAGGAAAAGGATAGAAATGGTGAAAGGAAGATAGAGGGGTGGGGGAGGGTGAAATGGATAGAGGGGGGGGGATAGAAAGAGATAGGAAAAGTGGTAGACAAAGAGAGGGAGGATTATGGAAAAATAGAGAGAGAGGCATATCGAATGGAGAGTTATGGATAGAGAGGAGGGGAAGAGAGAGAGAGAGTGTGTGTGTGTGTGTTATAGGGAGAGAGGGAGAAAGAGGGGGGCAAGGGGATGGGGATGGAGAGAGGGAAAGGGAGAGGGAGGTAGAGAGGGAAGCAAGAGAGGGATATAGGAGGGAGACATATATGGGGGAGAGAGATAAAAAAGAGATATAGGAGGGAGACTCACAGGGGGAGAGAAATATGGAATATGGAAGAGAGGGGGAGGGGGCAAAGGGGAGAGATAAAATGGGATGGTGAGGGGAGAAATGAGGGAGATAGATGGGGGGGGGGAGGGAGACATAGGGATAAATAAAGGGGGATAAAAGGAAAAAGTGAGGGGAATTAGAAAGAGTCGGTGTGTTATAGAGAAAGAGAGATATTGAAAGAGGGAGAGGTGGTGGAGGAGAGGGATGTAAGGGGGAGACATACAATGGGGTGGGAGAAAAAAAGAGAGGGATAGAGAGAAAGAGAGAGAGGGAGAGAGACATAAAGGGATATATGAGGGAGACATATATAGGGGGGAGAGAAGGAGAGATATAGGATGGAGACATATAGGGGAAGGAAGAGATATATATGGGAAGGAAGAGATAGATAAAGAAAGAGATGAGGAAAGAGAAAAAGTGGGAGTGAGATAGAAAGAGGGAGATGTAGGGAGGGAGAGGAAAGAGTGAGATAAAGAGATATGAGGAAATAGTGGAAGAGAGAGAGAAATAGAAAGAGGGATACATATGGAGAGAAGGGAGAATAGGGGAATGGATAGATGTAGAAATATGGACAAGGAGAGGGGGAGAGATTTAAAATGGTAGAGAGAGGGGGGAATTATGGGGAGAGTGAGAGATATAGATAGGAGGGAGACATATGATAATAGAGAGGGGAGGAGGATCAGGATGAAAGAGTTATATATAAATGGAAAATAAATATAGTTATGAAAGATGGTGAGATATGGAGGAAAAAAGTGGAGAGAAAAAGGGATATATATGGGTGAGACATAAGGTGAGAGAGAGGGGAGGTAGAGAGAGGGGGTAGGAGGGAGACACACACACACACACACATAGATCTATATATATATATATATATATATATATATATATATATATATATATATATATATAGATATAAATATAGATATAGATATATAGAGAGAGAGAGAGGAGAGAGGCATACAAGTGTGGGGAGAGAGAGGGATATAGGGGAAGGAATGTAGAGGGGAAAGGAGCAGAGAGAGGGAGAGATGGATATAAGAGATATACATAGGGGAGAGAGAGAGAAAGAGAGGGAAATAGGTGGGAGATTTAGATGGGGGGAAGAGAGAGATATTTTTTAGTATGTTGGTAGTTGTTGTCATTAATTTCAAATTCCAGCCATTGATGTCAAGTGATGTTAAGCTCATGGGGATCCTGTTGAGTCTATTACCAGTGTGTTAAGATTATGATGTCATTAATGTCTTGGTTATTTATTGTGTCTATTAATAGTGAGCTAAGCTTATGATTTCACTGATGTTTTGGTTGTTTTCTGTTGACGGTGTTGGACCCACCAACATTCAGGGGATCACCCTGGTATGAAGTCCCAACTAGACCTCACATCGTTTGGTGTGCGAGTCCCATCCAATATGATGGCTTGATTTCCATTATTTTAAATATCTGCCTCAACTCTTGCTTGTCAGCACAAGAGAGCGGTATGCTTTGTCTTTGAGTAGTGAGGTCTGTGTGGCTGGTGATTGCTAGTGTACTTGTTTCAATGGTTCTTTCATTGTAGAGCGAGAGGGCAGGAGTGAGTCCCAAGCCGGTTGGGAGGAAGCCCCAACTCTATTAGGAACACAGAACACAACAGGACATGCACATCTTCCAGAAGATCATTCCACACAAATGCGGCATTCACAACACACAAGGGAAGATAACATGTACAACACTTAGCAGATGAATCCATGTGAGTGCAACGGTTGTTATAGCAAGTTTATGTGAAAGGTTTGTCTGATGTCCGAGGAGGTAACCAACATGGGCAAGACAGTGTTAACAGCACATACAACACATTTTCATTAATATATATGTATTACAAAAAGTGAATGAGTTCAAGTGTTAAACACAGGTTAAAGCAACATGCATTACAAGTGTTCAAGATTAGTCTTACAATAGTTACAATACATGTGTGAAAACATGTTGGCCTGTTAGCAGGCTTTTGAATTAAGTGAAAGTTCCAAGACACATCATTACACCATACATCACTAACCCCGTGGGTGGGGCATTGGAGCCACTAATTACTCCTGAAAGAAAATATTATAGACCCTTAAAGCTATGTGGGAGGAGCTTAGGTGAAAAATTCCCTTGCATGTACAAATGAGGGGGTATTTATAGCCAAGGGTGAAACCGACCCTTGTGGCTATTCGAATACCCTCACGACTATTTGATTCCATGACTTTTTGACTTTACATGACTCTTCATACAACAAGTGGGTCTCTTGGACTTCCACGATACATTACATTGATTGACAGTATGACCCACAATAGAGATGTGGAGGACATGACTCATGATAAGACTCGACATGACAGTGCTGGTACATTCATGTTATTGTTGGTGTGCATGTTGAGCTGCACTGTTGTTGGGTGATGGATGTCCTCATCGTGTGTCACATCTTCACCTTCGCATGGCAACATGCGTGGAGTCTTTGATGGTTGTTGGGTTCGCTTGATGTTGCATTCACACGTTACTCCTTTCTTGTATGTTGGTAAGCTTGACAGGTTCCTCCGTTCGCGAAAAGTGCATGTTCGTATGTCCGTCCATCCATGAACACATCTTGCATGCTTGCTTGTTGTTCCGTCCACAAACACATCTTTGCATGATCATTTGTTCGCGAGAACAACTCTTTGCATGCATCGTTTGTTCGTCCATTGGCGAACATGTCCTTCTACATGTGCTCCATTTGTTCATCCCATCTGTCATTGTGTCATGTTTGTTTGTGTACCTGTATCTGCAATCACTCATGATGAGATGATATCAAATCCATAAACCTCTTAGTGTACCATGATGCATGATTGTTTCAGAGGTAGGTGACCAAGAGAGGAGACAAGGTTGTGAGTTGGGATGCAGGTCCCCGGCACTGCTAGTGAAAACTACGCAGCATTCACTGAGTGATGGAGATGGGCAATCCGGATCGATGGTGGTTGTCCATGGGATCTAGCTCAGCTGGAGGAAAAAACTACGTAGTTTTTAGAGGAAAAATCCTACTTGTGGGGAGGCTAGGCAGGCAAAATTTTCACAATTTCCGGAAGGAACGGGCAGTGGGAGCTTGGCAGCCAAAACTGCGCAATTCCTGGAGGGGACTGGCAGCTGGATGCTAGGACACTGGCAGCAAAAACTACACAATTATTGAGGGGAACTAGTAGTCAGCTTTCGAGAGATGGGCAACAAAAACTGTGTAATTCCTAGAGGGAATTGGCAGTCAGTTGTTGGAGCCTGGTAGAAAAAACTAGACAATTCCTAGAGGGAAATAGTAGTCAATTTCGGGAGCTGCTGGTGGGAAAAACTACGATGATTCTATGAGGCTGACCTACTGATCACCTCTGCATAGTTTCTGAGCTAAGTAGACTACTGGGAAACAGAGGTCTTTCTCATGAAAACTACATAGTTTTTTAGGTGAGTAGTCAGTCGACTGACTAGAGGGTTTGCCTAGAAAAACTGCACAATTTTTTGAGGGAGATAGGGACAGTCACTAGGTGTCTGTCTAGTCTATATGTGCAATTTTCTTAGTCAGTGGAGCGAGAAAGGTCTGCAACCTCAGCGCAATTTTTGAGGGGAGTCATTCCAGGGGTGGCTGTCGGGTCAAACTCTCCGGTTGACCAGCATGAAGGTTGAATGATCTACATGCGGGTAGTGCATCTTGAAGTGGCTTTCTTGGTGATTCTGCGTTGTTCTATATGATTTTGATAGAGTCGATGGTGAGGTGATGGTCCAGCTTTCAGAGGGGAATCAGGTCATCAGAACTTCAACAAAGTGACTAAGTGTGTGAACAAGTGGAAATATGCATACATGATATTGCAAACACGCACTTACATGACTTGACGACGAGATGACTCAAACCATCTAGACACATATACTCAACATGAATGACTAACGGTGTAAACAACAATTGCGACGCTTGTGATTGATCATTGGATGAATGCGATGACGCTTGCATGATAGTGAATATGACTCTGTGTGTGAGAGCGACAAATGTTTACATAGCAAACGCAACATGTACACATGAAACGAAGACCTTGAGTATGACCAAAACATGGTCTCAAGCATGACATTAACATCAACCTGCAAAAGCTTGGGTGGAATGATCAAGCAAAGTGGGTGCCGAGACTCACACGAGCTCACAGAGTGAACCTGAGTGTGTGTAGTTGTTAACGGGAAAAGTGTCTATTCAGAACGACCCTATCCCACTAAGGTGTGACAGTGACCTTAGAAACAAACAGAGAAAACTACTTTCGTATTCTTCTTTATGAACTATAAACGAAGAGGAATAGGATGAACCAACCTGTGTCTTGCGCTAGTCCTTTGATCCAATCTCTCTCCTCTTTGACAACTTCCAGCTACCTGCTCGCTTACTTGTCCAGCTTCACCAAGTTCCTGTAAGATCACAAAAGAAGAAAACTACACAAAGACATGGATTTATATTCATAAATATCTTAGGATCAGATTTAAGCTTAACATACAAATGTAACAATCATCAATGATACACAAGCATGTAGGAGAAACTTAAATAGTTTTATTGATATAACAAGAAGGTCCAAGAGGAGTTACAACCGATGATTCATGATCCAGCATCAACCTCCCAGCATAGAAGTCCCCTCTTCACCTCCAACAAAGCATAATCACCCAATACTCTGATATCTATCTCAAAACCAACAACAATTCTCTGCAATGTACAAAATTCCAGCCTCTGGATCTCTGGGATGAGGAATCCATATATAGATGTATGCAAAGAGGATGAGTCAGCTTATGATCTGACTAGTGGCTTCTCTCTGTCAGTTCTTGCTTCCACTTGGAGACTGAGAGCCTCTTACTCATCCTTGGTCGAACTCAGTGAGGCAAGTGTCATTGGGGAAGATTCTGGAAGCTTCCATTGGCTGTCCACCTCGCGGAATGACACTACCATTTGTCATTTCCTGCTCAACGCACCCTGGTAGTGCATTTAGGTGCATTGCAATGCACCTAGCTAGTGTACTTGGGTGCTATGCAATGCAACTAGCTAGTGGAGCAGCTGAAATGATCCTAATTTGACTGATTCTGAGCAGTTTCTGGTGGAGAACTCCTGGGAGAAGCTGTAATTTGTTGACCTTGTTCCTTTAGGGGCCGGAACAACACTTTTAGGGACTTAGGATCCCTTGGTTTATGGACATTCCATGCTTAGAGCTGTAAGGCACAAAAATGTCTATAACAGTTGCCCCCTAAAGTATGAGGCTGTTTATCGGGTGAAATGCTTTATTAGGAGGATCCGAAGTTCTTTCAATGCTGGGAGGAGACCTGTAATAAGATACAATACAATACATTATCTTCATACTGTTTTCATGATCTAGTTGAGGCGGGAATTCCCATGCTCAGCTTTATAAATTCATTTTCATGTACATAGGACAGACAATCGTCTGATGGTAGACTGATGATTATGATAGAGCCATCATCCTTTTGGTAGGATGATTATCTGTGCTGTTGTGCTGTACATTTCAATGTCTTTATTTTCCTGAATATATATCGCAGCCCGGATGGATGAAACTAGATCCGGGGTCTTCAATCTTGTCCGATCTTCACTCGAAGTACAAGTCAATCCATGTGAGAAATGTTCTGAAGTCGAACATGGAAAGACATCGCTTGATTACCAATCAATGATGTAAACTGTTAACAAGCGTGAGAGGAATCACCGATAATGATGATGACCCTCAAGGTACTGCAGTACAATTCACGTGGTGTGAATAAAGGACTTGGCGTCGAACACCACGCAAAATCTTTCGGTCGAAGGTCATTGATGTATACCTGTCGCCGGAAGTGAGAAACTTGCCATTGAGGCATGCAAGCTTCAAAGTACTGAATGGGGTGTTCCTAGATCAACTTCTTGGATAATGAGCTGATGTCGACAAGAAGCGATCCGTCAAAGGAGGGCCTTAATGAATCCCACATCAATGACACGGAACGGAGCAAATGATTTTGATGGAGGTGAAAATAATCTGATGATATATGGTTCAGGATGGCGGTCATGAGCGAATGAAGTATAATGTATGGTAGTGGATGGGACACAGGTGACTTCTCTAGATGACTTCTCTTGAACATGTCGGCGACACTTATGTGATGGATTGGTAGCATTTACCCCAAATGTGGATGGTATGGCGTGACCATGGTGATGTGACCGGTGAATGAAACAACCCAACCCGACTCAGGCACGGAGTGGAAGTGTCATGTTCAAGAGTGACTTGCTACCACTTAAGATTCTTTGAGTTTCTTCCCAATTTTTCCCCAGTCATTGCTGACCAGTACCTCTTTATTTTTGTCAAGCTTGAGGAGGATAACATATGATTGTTCTATAATTTTCCCTTCGGGCAAACCCATCGCTATGTTTTAATGAGCCTAGCGATAGTGAAACTCGTTCTCGTCTAAAGACAAGTTTGTCACTATTAATCTTTTTAACGAGTTTAACGACAAAGATAACTCGGTCCTTTTCATTTTTAGAGAGTCTAAAAAGGTACGTAAAGGTAACTCCAAAATTCCTTTTTCGTCATCTAATCCCTTAAGTCCGAAAAAGTATAAAACAATACAGAAGGGATGAATTTTCGATAGTTTTAACGAGCCGAACAAAACAAGCGCTCGATCTTTTTGTGCAATAATCCCTCAGGTCCAAAAAGATTAAAATCTAGAGGAGGGATAGCAATTCCGGTCGCTTTAACGAGCTGGAAGGCCAAAACTCGGCAATCTTTTCATATTTTACGAGTCAGTTGAAAAGAGCTTAAAGAAGACTCGTCTTTTGAGGAACGAGTGATAAAATGGGTAGCAGCTGATTCCAGGTAAGGCTTGGAATTTTCCAATCATGGCAGTGTCACAAGGATGGCTAGTGAAATCACTCTTCGCAGTTGTTCCTCAAAATGGGTAAACAATCAAATGGAGGTGAATGATCGGCCAATGAAAAGTGGAGGTGACGGTGCAAACACGACCAAGGCTTTAATGGCTGAAATGCTTCATTCACAGTGGTTATTTACCGGGGAATAGTTCATTTTTTAACGAGCTTAAACGCGGGTGGAAACATTTGCTCATATCTTATGTTTATTTTTTAACGAGCTTGAACTATGTGCTAAAACTGCTCGATTAGATGGTCTTTTTTTTATTTTTTACCATAAATAGCTTTGTCCTTCCAAAGATAGTACTGTATTTTTCAACTGCTTCATCAAACTAGTCAGAAATGAACAATATTTGCTTGAAAATGAGATTAAAACGCTAATATTTTACTTTGAACTATGTAAAAGCAATCAAAAAGTGTTTTTTACCTCTCATTTTACCATTTCATTTGAACTTGGTTTGTTGGAGCTTTGGAGGTGCTTTTCCCCCTCGATTTTCATCAGCTGATTTCGGGAGATTCTGTGGACGATTCTCGGCGCCGTCTGGAACAGGTAGGAGCTAAACCCGAGCTCTTTCATTTCATGGTTTCCTTTTTGCATTCTGTGCTTTATTCCCTGCTTTTCTGAGCCCCTGGGGTTTGAGGGATTCGTTCTGCCATCAACACACCTTTAGTACATCGAAACCTGCGCTGAATGCTAGCCTGTATGAAGGAAATTTGACATTCGACGCAGCTGGAACACTGCTGCAGGTGCGTTGGGCGCAGAAAGGGAATTTGTTGCACAGTTTTTTATGGAATTTTTGCCTGTTTCTCATCAAAATCAGGATCTAACTCCTCTCTTGTTTGTTTTTCCAGAGATCTCGGAGCAAGATGACCCTTACATGGCGAGAACGAGAACATGAAGAAGAGGACATGATTGCCCTACATGATCCAGTTACAGTGAACGCGCTGCGGAATTGTGGCTTGCTGAAGTTCTTCCGCATCTCTAGCATGAGACAACAGATTAACTTACTGCAGTATTTGCTCCATGCTTGGGATCCTATCAATCAAGTTTTCCAGATTAGGGGAAAATCTATCCCCTTGACTATAGTAGACATCTATTTCTTGACTGGCTTGTCGAGGCGGGGTGCCCCCATCTCTTTGTCAGGTTCGGCCCGAGGAGGCGATTCTGTGAGAGATTATGTCCGCCAGTATTGGAGGGAAGGATCTCAGCCGAGTAAAGATGGCAAGATCATCATCCGTGATGTCACTGACAGGTCCCTTAGGACTATCCTGTTTACTTTTGGTAGGATGGCCGGTAGTGCGTCTCTTCATGTAGCCAACAGATCCTATATGCAGCATGCCTTGGAATGCCTCCAACCGAAGGTGTTCAACTGGTGCGACGCAGTACTTCTTGTGATGAAAGAACAGTTGACCAAGATAAAGAACGGGAGGTTGAAGAACTTTTGCTTCGGTTCCATTTTGACCGCCTTTGCCTTGGAGAAGATACCACTGATGCAGCCGCAGTACATTGCGCTCGATTTTCCTTCTCCTACTGAACCACGTATGCAGAGATGGGTCGACCATATGTCTAGGCATGCTGGCCAGTCTCAGATTTCATTTTCTGATGCCTTCTTCAGGTGGTTTGATCGTCAGGAGATGGTTTATTCTGAGTATCCATATGCTGGTATGGACTTCCGGGGTGATCCAGATTTAGTACTGCCGGATGGCGAGCAGTGGGGTGCTATTGGTAAAATCTCTAACCATATCATTGTTTACTGTTTTTGTTTATAATGTCCTTGTGCTTTATTCTATCAAGACTTTAATCAAACTCATGTGTACATGTAGATGTTGGTCCTGTTCATCCAGTAGTTCGCCTGAGAGTACCAGCTGTTGCCCCAGCAGGAGAGGCCGCCGGAAGAGTTATTCTTCGCGACCTCGATGTGGCCGAGACTCTCACAGCTGTGCAGGAGAAGGTTGAGAACCTTACTCTCAGTATTCCAGATGTGAGAATCAATGAGCTACCTTTGCAGTTACAGCGGCACACTACTGGTGTGCCCAGACGATGGACTCGTCTCTTACGCATGATCGCACAGGCTGTGACTTGCTATCACGAGCATCATTAGACTAGGGTGCCCCCTAGCATTTTGAGTTTTTGGGTCATGTGACCAATTTTGTCTTGGTTACAGAACATTATGTGTAAACCATAAACAGCTATATATATTTTTGATTTTCGGGGTTTTATTTTGGTTGAGCTATATGATCCACATGTAAAACATTGATGATGTGTTTCTTTTTATAAATGTTGCAAATGTCTATCTAACACATAGTTTGCTAATGAGTCGGTTAATGTGTTTAAGTTTCTGGAAATATGTTCGTATTGAATAAGATCAAATTGTCTTTCCAAAATCTTAACCCTTAGGAACATGCGATAGATAGCTGGGTTTCAGACGGAATATATACCATTGAGTTGTAGTATTACGAGTTGTGAGTCTAGCCTGACAATTAGTCAGCGTATACCATGGGTGATGGCATCAGAGAGAAGTTCTATCAACGCGCTATACTCAGCGATGTTATTCGTTGATTGACCAATACATACACCTCTGAAACTTACTAACTCGCCGCTTGGATCAAAAATGGCCCAGGCTGCGGAGGACAGGTTCCACGAACTACGACTCGCTCCGTCGGCATATCCAACACATGGCTCCAAAAGGTTTGACATCTGCAATAAATGTAAAAAGGTGGATTACTCGACCAAAACAAACACTTTAGCGAAAACAAAAATATAACAAAAGCATATTGGTTACTATTTATGCATAGTAACGCTTGAGGTACAACCCATTATGAGGTTGCGCCAGTGGAATTCCGTCATAATCCATTAACTCGTAGGCTCCTTTTGCTAACACTCGTTTAACAATATAGGGGCCCATCCATAAAGACTTAAATTTACCTGCTCCCAATTTATCGGATTCTTGGTCGTAAAGCAAGACCAAGTCACCTTCCGAGAAGACACGGGGTTTGAAATTTTTGTCGAACTACGCCTTGACTCGTTTCTTATGGGCTTCGTTAGCCAAAGCGGCGTCACGACGGGTTTCATCCAATTGGATTAATTACAAGAAACGAGCCTCTTCTTCTGAAGTTCCGGGGAGGAGATCAATTGCGAGTTTGAGAGACGAGATTTCACACTGGACTGGTAAGACTGCTTCCAGGCCATATACCAGTTGGAAGGGTGTGAACCCGGTTGCATTCCTTACTGATGTTCGGTAAGCCCACAAGGCTGAGTACAGGATTAGGTGCCACCTTCTTTCGTGAACTCCGATCATCCTTTGCAACATGCGCTTCAGGACCTTGTTGATCGCTTCAACTTGTCCGTTGGCTTGCGGATAATACGGAGTAGAGTTGTCGTGAGACAACCCTAGTTTGGCAACTAATTCGACCATCATGTGATTGCGAAAATGCGATCCATGATCTGTGACTATAGCCTGTGGTATGCCGAATCTGGCGACTACATGATTGAAAAAGAAAAGGGCAGTTGTTTCACCAGTATTATCTAATGTAGGCATCGCCTCGGCCCATTTGGTAAAATAGTCAACTGCGACTATGATATACCCATGCCCCCTGGTCGAGGTGGGGTTACATGTCATGAAATCGATGCCCCATTTGGCAAACGACCCAACAGCAACTATTGGCTGTAGAGGTGCGGGTGGTCTTTTGGTTTTGCTATCAAAAATTTGACAAGCATGGCAACTTCTGACTGCGGTTATGCAATCTTTGAACATTGTTGAACAGAAGTATCCTACTCGTAAGATTTTTTGTGCTATAGCATATCCAGATTGATGGCCCCCACAGGCGCCTGAATGACACTAATTCAGGGCTTTTTCGGCCTCCTCATGGGTGAGGCACCTTCTCAGAACTGTATCGATACCACGACGGTAAAGTGTATCACCAACGATCATGTAGTCTTTCGCTTGGTATCGAATACGTTTTTGTTCAGAGTGTGAGGTGTTTGGCCTAAATTTTTGGGTTTGGAGATAAATTATTATATCTCCATACCACTCATTTCTTGTAGATATCAGAAACAAATTCTCATCCACGATTGATTCTTCGGATGTTTCATCGTTCGACGACGATGGGAGATCGCATAATAGTTCTGCAAAAACTAGAGCTTTCTTTGACTTGGATTTTACAAATTCCAGATCAAACTCTTGAAGTATTGCTATCCATTTTGAATATTTGCCCCCCAGCAACTGTCGCGACAATATATAAGTCATGGGGTTGCAATCTGACAGAATGGTAGTTTTCCGAAAGAGGACATAGTGTCGAAATCTTTGTATCGCTTGAACAGCTGCAAGCGCTAGTTTTTCAACATAAGAATATTTTCTTTCTGTATCATTTAAGTTCTTACTTAAATAATATATAGGATGTTCAATTCCATCGACTTCTTGAACTAAAACCATTGCGATGGTCGTATCTGATGCAGCCAGATACAGGTTAAAATCTCTTTGATAATCGGGGGCGTACATTAATGATGCTTTCATTAGGGAATCTTTTAAAGCATCAAAGGAAGCTTGCGCAACCTAATCCCAGACAAAGGGTACCTCCTTTTTCAATAGACGTGTATAACCTTTAGCAAGTTCGGCGTAATTTGGAATGAACCTCCTCAGAAAGTTTGCTTTCCCTTGGAGTTTCTGAATCTGAAGCAAATTTGAATGTGGAGGCAAATTTATGATTGCCTGGACCTTACACGGGTCGAGACGAATCCCATCCTTGGAGACTACAAAGCCAAGTAAATGACCAGAAATGACGCAAAATACACATTTGTGCGGATTGAGTCGTATCTTGTAGTGTCGGCAACGTAGAAATATCGCTCTTAAATGCTGCGGATGATCAGTCCGCTTTCGCGAATGAGCCGGAAGGTCGTCGAGGTATGGTTGAACGATCTTTTTGATGTCATGGAAGGCATAATTCATTGCCCTCTGAAACATCGCCCCTGCGTTCTTTAACCCAAAGGGTAATTTTTTATATGCGAATGTGCCCCACGGACAAATGAATGCAGTCGTTGACTGGTCCTGTGGGTGGATATTTATTTGATTATACCCGGAAAATCCATCCATGAATGAAAAGATTTTGCATCCGGCGCATTCATCAATAATCTGGTCGATGAAGGGTGTAGGGTAGTTGTCTTTTGGACAAGCTTGATTTACATCCCTATAATCGACACACACTCTAATTGTCCCCTGTTTCTTCATAACAGGGACAATATTCGATACCCAATCGGTTAGAGGAACCGGGTAGATGAAACCAGCATGGAGAAGTTTTTCAACTTCTGCCTTAATGGCAGCGGCTTTCTTGGGGTGCACCTGCCTTAGCCGTTGTCGTACTGGTTTGACATCTGGATACATCTTAATTTCGTGTTCAACGATACTCGAGTTGATGCCTGGCATTTCACTGTATGACCAAGCAAAGACATCTCTGAATTCGCGAAAAAGAGCGTTATATATTTCCAGTTCTGAAGGAGAACAACATTTGCCAACATAAATATTCTCTACAACATCTGTTTTAGTCGAGATATTTATGGTTATAGTCTCCTCAATGTTGGATAAGTTTCACTCGGAATCCACCGTATTTACAGTATTTGATAGAAAATCAAAGACTGAGGGATGATAAAGGTCACTTTGAGTCTCTCCTTCACAATCCGGAAGAAGGGAACGATGGTGGGAATCATTCCATGGTGCTCCTTCAATTACCATAGCTTGGAGAATTCCTTCGTCGGTGCCATGCACTTGCGACCAAGGATCTGAAGGAGTACCATATTCTCTAGACCTATCTATCCAAACGCTTGATGAGCGTTGATTTGGGTTTGCCTCCCATGCTAGAAACATTGATTTCTATAATATTTCTATTGGGCTTGGGGGCAAAACTATTGCATGATCCATGTTGATATCGTTTTCTGAGATCTTTGTGGAAGATATCATGTTGCAGGTTCCTATTGACGCTACTTCCGCCAGATTGATTGAAGGTGGAAGAGTGAAAGTTCCCATTAGTATAGGATCTTTTAGTAGGCCTACTCCGATATTTTGAAGTGAATGGGGGCTTCCATGGATCATGGGAATGCTTCCTATAACTTGAGAACCATTGGGGAGGAAGTTTTGTTGATCGACGATTGTAATCCCTCCTTGAAAGGGAAATGCAATCTTTCTAAAATATGTCGACACAATAGCTGCCATAGCATATATCCATGGTCTTCCTAGTAGGATGTTGTAATCAAGATTCCCATCGATGACTTCAACATCTATCTCTACTGTTTTCCCTCCTAGTTCGACTTTCAAGTTATTTAGGATACCGTATGGGGTATATGTCCTTCCATCAAATGCTTTTAATGTCGTCGCAAATCGCGACAAGGTTGGGGATCCTAAATTTTTCCAGCAACTCATCGACATAATACATGTAGATGCCCCCTCATCAATAATTGTTTGATGTACAGTTTTGTTGAGGGCTTTCACTTGAACAAGGAAAGCTAGTTGAGCCAGTAACTAAGGATCGTATCCTTTGTGGTCGAAGGATACAAGATTGGAATCCTTTGGATCAATCCCACCAATGGCCGATAATAAAGCCTGCCTTTGGGATGTGCAATTTTGTAGTACTTCAAGAGTCGACATAGCGGATGGCAATTGGGCCAAATCTTCCACTATGTTATAATGTTGCGCCGCTCTAGCGCGGGGATTAAATGTCGACTTGTGTACTACTCCCTTCATGGTTTTATTGTCAATTCAGGAATGGTGGGTGGTACAACTTCTGTCGAAGTTGTTGTCGAACTACTTGGTTGATCTTTATCCTTTTTGTTCGACAGCTGCGGATTCCCGTAATCTTTGTTCCTTGTCGAAATCAAAGCATCATTCTGCTGTTTCGAAATCGACAACATCAGCACTTGAGACAGGGAAGCATTTCCAATTTCAACCAGATTCGTTCCTGGATTCAGAAACGGATCAGTTAACACAGCTGAGGTTTTTGAACTTTTAAAGAATTTCTTAAGCTCAGCTCTGTGTGGACAATCTGCGGTCCAATGATCCTCATCACATATATAGCATGGATTTTTTGGTTTCCTATTTCCAGGAGGGTTTGAAGAAGATTTTTCAGGTGATGATTCATCCTGTTTCTTCTTCTTCCCTTTGCCTTTCTTCTTGCTTCCTGGTTGTTTGGTTTCTTTGCCCTTATCTGTCGATACGGCATTTACTTCCGAAGCAAGAAGTTTGTCTTTTGCATTTTGATCTGAAATCTTACGGGCCTTCTTGGATGTAGCCCTTGTCGATTTCGTGTCTGTTGTGCCAATCACGCCATCGCCGGCGTGAGAGTCATTGTTCGATTTAGGAGGAGGAGGAATTGAGAATTCCGGTCTAGGGGCGTCAAGTATTTTGTCGTAGAGTGTGCCGGAGTGAGTATAGATCAAGTCCAGATATTGTGCACGAGCGATAACTTGCTCTTCCGTTACGACTCCCCCCTTTGCCACATATTCCGTGATGGAAGGTAGTAATGACTTGATAAACCATTCAGCTAGTAGCTGATCGGGAACGTACGTTTTTACCATCCTACGATGACGTCGCCACTCATGTATATGATCAGATATGTGACTGGCCGTTGTCTGTTTGAAGTTGGTAAGAATTTTTGTTCTTGTTTCATACCTTATCGGTAATTGAAAATGGGTTAAAAAGGTTGTGGCTAAGGTACTGAAGTTGTCGAACGAAGCTCTAGGCAATTCAATGTACCATTTTTCCGCTGGACCCGTTAACGTCCTCTAAAAGAGGCGAAGTCTTATTGAATCATCATTTAGGGTGTTTGATGAACACCATAGATGAAATTTCATCACGTGATTCGATGGATCTTCACCCGGATTTCCATTAAATTTAGGAATATCTTATGGAAGTTTATGTGGAATCGCTGGCCACCAAGGGGCGTAAGCAATTGGATCGTTTGTTAACCGGTTTAAATCAGGTAACTCTAAAGTTGCCACGAATGGTAACTGCTGATTCAGATTAGGTGAAGCATACCCAGGGTAAGATGGGATTGCCTGAGCAGTTGGTCTTTGCATGCCAGCATAATGCATTTGATGCTGGTATGACTGATAAGGTTGGTGGACATGACCATTGTAAAATGGTTGATTTTGACCGTTTTGAATGTACGGTTGTCCACTTTTCGCAAAGATTTGCTGCTGAGAACCTTGGTATACTTGTTGGAATTGTGGTTGTTGGTATTGCACCAGCCATGGTTGTGAAGCCATGTGTTGTTGCGTTATACTAACCGTTGGACCAAGGTGTGGGGTAATTGTACTCGTCTGGACCTGTGTCGCCCCACTAGTTGGCGATTGTGGTTGAGTCGTAAGATCAAGGGGCTGTTGCATTACAACCTGAGAAATCTGAGGTTGGCATACAATAGGCAACATTTGAACTTGTGACACCGTCACAATAGCCGGTGTAGTCGGGATATTCGACATAGGTACACATTGTTGCATCGAATACACAACCCTTGGTTGTTGAGGTAGTATAGGTACCCAACCACTTGAGGTAATTCCAGTATAACCTGAATATTGTTGTGAACTCCCGTATGGATATCCTCCCGGAGGGGATAATGAAAGGGCATACTGCCCCCCATACGGTGGCAATCCAGAACTCAAGGGGATTATTTTCCCTTGGGGACCGGACTGCCCAAATTGACCTCCAAATGGATCAATTTGTTGAGTCTCAACATAAGAGTTTCCGGATATTATTCCGGATGAACAAACAGGAACGGACCAGATTGTCGAAATAGCCCCTGAGTGGGCTCCTTCTAGCGGTTGAGAGCTAGTCGGGACAGATGGTATGCCGGCGAACATTGTTGGAGTGATAGCAGGGAGTTCTGCTGTCGCCGTGTCAGACAAAACAGTCCTAGATGTTTACGGTTGTTCAGACATTTGTATTCTATCCAAAAGATTACCTAGCGATTCTAAAGGAACTTCCGCTGGTGGTAGACTAACTTCTGATGAAGAAGGATATAGAGTGATCCCGACTCCAAAGTGCGTTGGAGTACTTGTTTGAGGATCTTCTACAATTTCTTCAATTGCAATCAGACCAGGTGGAAGGGGAAGACCGTCAGGTCCGTAAAATATTTCTGGTGCCGAAGAAGGCGTGGAATCGACAGCGACAGATGTTTGAAGAGCAAGACTCTCCGAACCGGTTGTAGATGGAAGTGGTTCGGTAACACAAGTGTTTACTCTCAGACTAGGATCAGTATCACTGTCCCTCTGTGGCTGTTGAACTTCTTCTGTAGAGGCAGGGATTCCAGAAATGTTTGGAGTAACCGGAATCTCTGATGTCATTGGAACACTTGTTCTAACTTTAATAGGAGATTTTGAACCGGTTAAACGAGTTCGCTTTGTCCGTACTGGTTTCGATTCTAGGAGACAAAGACGGTTGACTCGTAAGCCTCCGCGAACGACGGGGTTTCAATTGACTTTCTTCCACGATTGTGGATTACTCGATCAACTAAAATAAAAAGGGGAAGTATGTTTCCGAATTAAATGAATTTTAGACGCTTTTGACACAACTTGTTTTTTCAGTTTTTAAGAGTCGAGAAAAAACAAAAGATGACTCTAGTCTCCTTCGATTTTTAATGAGCCTGAAGTGACAAGTGCTCAGATGGACCTTTTCCGTTAAGGAGTCTGAAAAGGAACGAAAGGGACTGCTCTGGAGATCTAGGTAGAGGGAGTACCAAACCAATCGCAAAACTGCAGAATACTTTTTACGGTACGGCAGTCAATCTTCCCGAATGCTGTGTTCGGTGCATTGCGATCAGTAGGGCGAACGACACGGCTTCCTATGGATAAAAGGTTTTAAGCCTATAGGGGTCTCCCAATATATACTCGACGGTACGTGGGAGCACAAGTCCGTACTGGCACTTATCGTCTCAAAGTGGAGGAATCACCCAACCATCAGTGAGGACAACAGTTACCAGGCTTTACGACGCCGGAACACGTCTCTAGCCTAGACCTCTAAATGTTGTGCGTTAAGTTCCAAAGCGTTGTTAGATTCATTCAATTTATTTTAAGTTGATCTTTCTTATGAATTTTGCCTTTTGGGTTCACCACAAGATGTAGATGTAATTCCTAAAATGCAATCTAAAGATGATAAGCAAACTTTTATCTCTTTTCAGCAATGAAAATCCTAGCTACAAAGGGCAAAGCAAGACACAATCTTTTCTCAAGGAGCAAAGAGCACACTGTAAATGCACTTTTCCTAAATCAAGCCAAACAGACTGTCAATATGCAAATGCACATGTGCATGTATTTTTTTCACTTTATTAATATTGATGCCTAAAAAGAAAGTTGATGTACAAATCTGAATTTTCTTTCAAGTGACAAACACAAACAAGCTTCTTTTCGAAATCAAAAGGTAGAGATGATTACGACACTTTATGATTTTGAAATAAATACTCGTTTCGACACTAGAAAGTCACAAATTCAAACCAAAGGCAAAAGTAAAAGCATAATCGACTGCCAACAGCAAATAAACTTTCTCCTAAGATCAAAATTGACACTTACGACAGATCTAAATCAAAGGACGACAGTATGACTATTCTACTTTTTCAATGAAAAACTGTAAATGATGTAACAAACACACAAAAACATCTACAGTCTTTTTGTACAAAGGAGGCGGAATTAAGGCAAAGAAAAGGGGTTTTAAACAGACACATACACTGATCACAGGCTGCAAAAATCAGAGACAAAACTGAAAAATGAAGCAAAGAACCTCAGTTGCACAAGGCTAAGCTGATTAGCGCACCTGTTACACAGAGAAACTGGATTGCAGCGCAGGTAGCCCTCTTGGGAACTGCGTTGAAATGCAGAATCTCTTCACAAAGCCTGCGCTGGGGCAGAAACGAGAATTCTATCCGGGTTCTGGGTCACGGTTTGCAGTTTAATCTATGGTTTTTGGCCGAGTAAAAGCAATCAGTAATGCACAATCAGAGGGTAGATTTAAAGGAGGCCTAAGAGTTATCACAAAGGGCAATCAGATCATTTGTGAATCAGCTGTTCGGATCATAAACAGATCCAGTGGACGGATTGAAGTAGCAGATGTCTACTTTGAATTTGTAAATGGCAAATGCAGTTCGATTGCTACTTCTAAGTTTATGAAACAAACAACAAGAGAAACACAAACAAACTAACTAGACACGATCCCCAGCGGAGTCGCCATTTTGTTAACGGGAAAAGTGTCTATTCAGAACAACCCTATCCCACTAAGGTGTGACAGTGACCTTAGAAACAAACAGAGAAAACTACTTTCGTTTCTTCTTTATGAACTATAAACGAAGAGGAATAGGATGAACCAACCTGTGTCTTGCGCTAGTCCTTTAATCCAATCTCTCTCCTCTTTGACAGCTTCCAGCTACCTGCTCCCTTACTTGCCCAGCTTCACCAAGTTCCTGTAAGATCACAGAAGAAGAAAACTACACAAAGACATGGATTTATATTCATAAATAGCTTAGGATCAGATTTAAGTTGAACATACAAATGTAACAATCATCAATGATACACAAGCATGTAGGAGAAACTCAAATAGTTTTATTGATATAACAAGAAGGTCCAGGAGGAGTTACAACCGATGATTCCTGATCCAGCATCAACCTCCCAGAATAGAAGTCCCCTCTTCACCTCCAACAAAGCATAAATCACCCAATACTCTGATATATATCTCAAAACCAACAACAATTCTCTGCAATGTACAAAATTCCAGCCTCTGGATCTCTGGGATGAGGGATCCATATATATATGTATGCAAAGAGGATGAGTCAGCTTATGATCTAACTAGTGGCTTCTCTCTGTCAGTTCTTGCTTCCACTTGGAGACTGAGAGCCTCTTACTCATCCTTGGTCGAACTCAGTGAGGCAAGTGTCATTGGGGAAGATTCTGGAAGCTTCCATTGTCTGTCCACCTCACGGAATGACACTGCCATTTGTCATTTCCCGCTCAACGCACCCTGGTAGTGCATTTAGGTGTGTTGCAACGCATCTAGCTAGTGTACTTGGGTGCTATGCAACGCAACTAGCTAGTGGAGCAGCTGAAATGATCCTGATTTGACTTATTCTGAGCAGTTTCTGGTGGAGAACTTCTGGGAGAAGCTTTAATTTGTTGACCTTGTTCCTTTAGGGGCCGGAACAACACTTTTAGGGACTTAGGATCCCTTGGTTTATGGACATTCCATGCTTAGAGCTGTAAGGAAAAAAAATGTCTATAACAGTAGTCATCAAGTGAAACTCTCAAAGGAGGCTCTGAAATTAGATGCAGGCCAAATTTTTAGAGGGTGTTGGATCTGCTACAACACTTGCCAATGTACTGGTATAACTCCAGCTTCTCTATTTTGGTTCATTGTCAGCACAATGCCTTGGTCTTTCAGGGAGTATTGAATCATTGTGCAGGTTACTTCGGCTTCCCCACTTGCCCCATGGACATACATGGTTCACCTTTTTTCAACTCAGTCAAACACAATCAAAAGTTCATCTTGATCGCAGTGTTTCGAATTTGGGAAGGGTAGTTTAGCTCGCAAATTGAAGATTTCATAGTATAATTTTTCATCTCTGGTGTTGCTCCGCTACTAGCAGGCCTGGATAGTACCCCGGTGGAGTCACGCAGGAACACACGCATTTCTCCACTGCCCACAAACCTAGTCAGTACCCTGGTGGAGTTGCATGCTTCACATCTTTGTGAAGGAAGCCTTTCTCTTCTTTCACCTTTGTATTTTTTCAAGAGGACTCTGCATAGGAACTTAGTTTTTTTTGGGGTGGAAGAGGGATCCTGACTTATTCAGAGCAGAAGAGGTTGTTCCTTCAAATAAGCATGTAAGACCTCTAACATAGGTTTCCTCGTTTAGATTTTCCCCTTCTCCATTTCTAAGAGTTGGAAGAGCATGAACACATAGAGAAGAAGGCTGAGTACAGGCATGGGGCTTCCTAGTGTGGACATAGGTTCATGGTTGGACTAAAACTTCCCTTGTAGATGGCTCATATTTTCCATCAAGAATTCATCGGCCGAAGGTTATACCCAAGCATAGAGAATATGGACACAATACTAACCAAGTGCTATAGTTTCACAAGTCTCTTCATATCTCAGCCACATACTCATTCAAAAGCCAGAACGAAGTAGATGGTAGCACTTATTTTCGAAAATAAAAATAGTAAGGTATTTAGCAACTCAAATAAACGAAAACGAAAATAGTAAGAAAATCAATCAAATGAAAATAAAGATAGAAAGCAAGGAAAATAGAATGAAAACAACAACAAGTAAGCAAATTATGTATATGGCACGGGGTGCGGCCCGACCTACTGGAAGTAGTGCTTGAGATCTTGGTCAATGACAGGTAGTTTGTCAATCCTCCCGTCAAGTGATTGTAGATGGTACGTGTGTGGGCCAATCTTCTCATGGACTGTGTACGGACTGATCCACAGGGACTAGAACTTTGTATGTTTGCCTTTGTCTTCATGGGACTTATCCCATTTCAGAACCAAATCACCAACACCAAAGTTAGCTTTCCCTGCAGACTTCTTATCAAACCATCGCGTGATATGGTTCTGGTTGAGTGTGGATTTCTATTTTTCTTTCGTCCTTTCTTCCTGAAGCTTTTGGAGTGTATCCATCCTACGCTGAACTACCTAGCAAAGGCTTGCCTTCGGATTCTTGGGATAGCTAAAGTGTAGGAAAGTAGATATTAGGTGGAAGGATGGCTTCTTTACCATAGACTAGGAAGTACGGTGATGTATTCATAGAAGTTTTGGGTGTTACGCAGTCATCCCATAGTGCATTCATCAGAGTGGTATGCTAGTTGTGCTGCTTAGAGATAACGGTCCTTTTGACTATGCGAATCAGGTTTTTATTCGTGGATTCTGCTAGACCATTTCCTTGCGGGTAGTAGTTGGATGAGTGATTCATCATAATATCATTTTTAATGCAAAGTCATAAAGTTTCAAAGACGAAAAGTATGTTGCATTATCAAAAAAAAGTCATACCAGAACATTGAAGCATGAGATGATGTTTCGCTGGAGGAAGTTGATGACCTCCTGGTCGTTCACTTGTTTGAGCAAAACTGAATCTATCCACCACGTGAAGTAATCAATTTTTGTTAGAATGTAGTGGTGTTTCTTTAAAGAATGTGGGAATATTTCCCCAATGATGTCCAGGCCCCACTGTTGGAATGGTTCGGTCACTACAACATGGTGGTGTGGGCTACTGACCTTCGTGTTTTGTCGGCGCCTCACTAATAGACCAAGAACTTGCAAGCATAAGCATGTGCATCCTTGAATAATGTGGGCCAATAGAAACTATCTCGCATAACTTTGTGCGCAATGGTTTTTCCTGAAAAGTGACCCCTCGCAGGTCCATCATGAAAACCTTGTAAGACCTTCTCTAATTCATGTGCCTCTAGGCACCTGAGCAAAACTCTATTGTTGTGCTTCCTGTAAAGCACTCCGTGCACCGAATGATATGCTAAGGCTTTGAGGCGCAATTACCTCTTTTTTCTTGTGGAAAAGTGAGAGGGTATAGTGACATGCTCGAGGTACTGGCGCATATTTGCGTACCAAGTGGTTTCATCCTCAGTGGGTGTTGCTTGCCTTACATCATAGATCTTGATTTCTTGCTCCCAGCTGGAGAGCTCTTCTTCACTCTCTGGAGCATGTAATGCTTCAATTGTAAGTCTGTAGAGCCCATGTCCTTTCATTGTGTGAACTAGCTTGATTTTAAGATCATACTCTTGCAAGTCTGTCATCCAGTTCGCACACTGTTCACCTAGTTCTTGTTGTACAAGAAATGTCTGGAATGTTCGGTGAGGGACGAAGACTATGCAGTGGTTCTTCAGCAAGTAGGGCATGAAGTGTTTCACCGGCTTGTAAACTACATATGCTTGCTTGTCAACAGTGGGGCAGTTGAGTTCTGGTCCCTACATTCTTGCACTCATGAAGGAGATTAGGCATTCATCGTTCATCTCATCCTTCTGAGTGAGTACTGCAGCGAGCGAATTATCGAAGGCAAAGGTGTATAGCAGGAAATCCTTCTTGAAGTATGGGTTGTCGAGTGCAGGTGCTTCTGCAATAGCCTGCTTGATCTGAGTAAATGCAAACTTTTCCCTCTTACCCCAGCTATAGACTGGATCTTTCTTGATCATGTCCTGCATGGCCTTGACTATCTGCGCATAGTCCAAGATGAACTTCTGAAGGAATTTTATCTTGCCCAAGAAGGACTGCATAGCTTTCCTGTTGGTTGGGTGAGGGATCTATGTAATAGTTTGGACCTAGTCCAAATCCACCTTGATCCCGCTTTTGTCAACAATGTGTATAATAATGTTCCCCTCAAACACTATGAATACGCTCTTTTTGGGATTCAAGGAAATCCCGTATCTCCGACATCGCTAAAAAAAATTCTTTAGATTGCATATGTGGTCCTCACATCTTCTTGAGAACACATTCACATCATCGAGGTATACCACTATGCTCTGTTCGATGAGTCTGTGAAAAGCAATGTCCATGGCATGCTGAAAGGTTGCGTCTGCATTTACAAGCCCAAACAAAATTCATCTGTAAGCGAACATACCCCACTTGGTATGAAAGGTAGTCTTAAGTCTCTCACGTTCTGCTAACAGAACCTAATTGTATCCCGAAAAACCATCGAGAACGGAAAACATTTGTGCCTCAAATACTATTTGTAGAATGTGGTCCATAGACGGCACGGGGTAGTTGTATTTGTCCAAGGCGTGGTTCACATTCCAAAAATCAACATACAAGCGGATTTCCCTAGACTTCTTGCTAAAGGAACAAGGCTTGAAACCCACGTGGAATGACGAACTTTTTATATGATCCGTGCATCCAACAGCTTGGTAAGCTCTTTCTGTATGAGGGGTTCAAGTGATGAATGTACTTTTCTTAGCTTCTATTGATATGGCTTGACCCCTTCTTTGATCGGAATGATCTGCTGGATGATCTGCATGTCATAGGTTTTTAGATCATCATACGTTCGCGCGAACACATCTCGGTACTATTTGAACAAGTAGACAAAGGCTTTTCGTTCTTGTTGTGTGAAATATGTACCAAGATTGATGAACTTTGGATCTTGTTCTATTCCCAAGTTGATCAGTGCATGCATCATGGTGGAACTGTGGGTCTTTCGGTTCCTCAGCCCCTGAAAACATTCTTGCAAGTCATAAATCTTTTCTAATTTTTCCACACCTTTCGTGATAAGGTGGCCTTTCTTGTTACCATCTTCGACTTGCAAAGAGCACTCGTGCTCATCATCATCTATCACTACATCTTTGAAGACATCAGCATTGGCTATGAAATGCAGTACCTTTTGATCATCATTAAACAGGCATAAATTAGTTATGTTATCTGGGATAGATGGTTTGTACAAAATTTCAATACTAAATATTTCCCTAATTGGTGACATTCTTGAAGTTTCATTTTCCAGAGCATTGGTAGTTTCATTACGTGTACGTGGTATAGAAATGATGTTAAATGCTTCGAAGTTAGGGATTAGTCGCCATACCTCTTGCTCGTAACTTTTGAGATGCGGTGCAAAACAGTGAATGGTGTTTGTACCTATCATACCACTATCTCTAAATCACCTAGCACTTTTAGTGTGACCACGTTGAGGCTGATGGATTTCTGCAAATCCAACACAAGTGCTTCATACTCAGCAACTTTGTCCATGCACTTGAACTCCAAGTGACTTGAAACCATATGCTTCCTGTTGTATGGGTCGATCAAGGCACACCCGGCTCATGAGCCGTCCTGTGTCTTTGATCCGTCAAAGTACATGGTCCAGAACTTGTCTGTAAACGGACCGTTTGATGTGCTTGTAAAGCCGCTACTATTTTTGCTACTTCTACTACTACTACTAGTACAATGTATTGTACATGTTTCATTACCATTAGTTGGGAAAGGAAGGAGTTCCAACTGCGTGTCTGGTGGGGTTGGAGCTGGTCGTGCAGGATAACGCCCCAATGTTGTTTCTAGGAGGCAGTTTCTAAACATAAGTTCTACGAAGGCCAACAGTTCATTCTTTTCGTTAAGGGGAGTGACATTTTGCTTCATATACCTCTCGAATAACACTCGGATTTGATAGAAAAATATTTTTTCAGCTTGTTGGAACCATCTCTGCTGAGTAGTAGACCGTATGCTTCCGGTATGTCCACAACGACAATGTTTATGCAATGGTTGGCTCGACCATCATGAGATAGAGGGATGATCACGTCTCAAAGTTCACCAATGACTAGTACTGATGTTTGATCAAGTTGAATGATTCATGCAGATGTCTCACTCCATTGTGCATTGATATTTTTAGCAATGGAGAGTGGCATGAAGTTGGCTACCGCGCCAGAATCAACAAATTAGTTGTGAACATTGCAGTTAAAAATTTCAAATGATTGCAGGAATGGAGGAAACCTGAGTTCACTTCTTCCATCCGGAGTGCGTTAAGCATAGTAGAAAGTGATCCAGGAGGTGTGCTTTCTCCCTTGCTAGTAGAGGTTGTGTTGTCTGTTGTTATTTTTCCCAATGCACGTAATAGGATGTCTCATGACTCTACCTCTTAGCTAACTCGAACAAACTGATGTTCACTTGATTTTTCTTCATGCCATCTACAATGTTGTAGTCTAGAGGTGGTAGACTCATTGAGGTGTCTGAGGTAGAACTGATGTTCGTGTTATCTGGCAGAGTGTTCTACAGTTTGCTGCTCATGGATGTACTCTTATCCGTTGTTGTCTTCCCGAACTTGTTTTGTGTTTTCTACTTTGGGGCGGCTAGTGGATCAACCTTCCTCAATAGTAGTCTCATATTTTCTTGTACTTCCCCAAGTGTAGGGGGGTCCCCTTTACTCCTAAGATTGTAAAGGTCATTTTTCTTTTGGGCTACTTCTCGGTGTTCGTCTCGACATTTCTCACGAGCATTGATATCTGTTCATCACATGCCCAGAACTTGTTGCCTCATCAAGTGCCATACCTTCATCATTATCAATGTCTTCTAACTGCTCCAGCATACTATTTTTTGCATCGAATGTATGACTGTATACAAAGCTTGCGACTCGCTTCCAGTCCAAACAAGATTTCTTGGGGTGATGCTCTTCATAGAATGAACAAAACTCAGAAATCATAATTTTCCCATGTGCCTAAACCAGAGGAGGCCACTTTTCATCACTTGATTGGCCTAATGGTAGACCCAATTAGCTTGTTGACTTTGTTGTATGAATTACCTAGTCAACAGTCATGTCAGCAACCTGCAAAATTTTTACATGTTTGGGAAAATAATCAGAACGTGATATCTTGAGCATATGATGTCGGTTTTGAGCGATTCACATTGCATTGGATTCAGGACGTGAGATATATGCTTTTGTACCAGATTCAAGCACTTTTGAACACTTTCATTTTTGAGCACTTAATTGATCCACTGGATCACTCCTCCCCACTGGAAACTTTTAGACCTCCAGAAGGCTATTTTTCTCCCTCACCCTTCCAGTCTCAATATATTTTTCCTTGCTTGGATTTTTTCCTTTGAGCCCCACACAAAGGTACTCCATGTTCCCTCTTCTTGAAGTTCTTGTTTTTCTATCAAGGATAGTATCTTGTTGCAATTCTTCAAGATATTTAGGAGAGAAATCTTCAATTGTTGGAATCTAAAAATTCTCTCCTTGATCTTCAATCAAAGGAGGCTCATATAATCTCAAGTTCTCTTCACCTTGAAGATTTTATTTGTTGATGCAAAGCCTTACTTCATCTCCAACTTGGAAATTGTGGTCAACACGATACTTATCATGTCTAGCCTTGTACTTGGCTTAACTCTTCACCAAATGTTCTTGTACCATCTGATTCACCAACTGAATTTGTAATGGTTGATTAAGATCTGATGCAAAAATTGATGTTGTATTGATTTTACCTTTCAATGCATTGAAGGCTTTCTGTTGCTTGCCTCCCCATTGAGAGACATGTTTCACCCTTGTCAAAGCATGTAATGAAGCTATCTTTGTCTTGAAAGAGGTTTTCCATGTATCACCTTCCGCAAGTATTATTTGATAGTAACCACTTCGCAAGTTCAACTTAGTGAAATGAACAACATCCTTCAATTGATTTAACAAGACATGAATGCGAGGAAGAGGATAACAATTCTTTACTGTGATTTTGTTCAAAGCTCCAAAATCCACACACCGTGATCACCATTGCCATGTACCATCCTTCTTCAAAACCAAGACATTAGGAGACCCACGAGGAGATGTACTAGACCCAATGACCCCTTTTTCAAGTAGTTGTTGCATCTGCTTCTTGATCCTTGCATTCTCTAACAGTGGCATCTTGTTTATACCAATGTTCAAAAGTGATGCATCCTGCTGCAATTGAACTTCATGTTGTTTTCCTCTTTTAGGAGGCAACACGCCAGACCCCTGAAACATCTTATCACATATGTTAACAAACTCAACTAATTCATGTTTGAGTTTTACATCACATCCTTGGAAAGCTTCAAATTCCTCAACATATTTTTGTTTGATCATTAATAATGAAAAAATTTTGACTAGCATTTACAAGCATCTTCATTTGTCCAGCATTCACAAGAGACAAACTCATTTTCTTGCGATGTGCTCTAACAACATACTCAATCCCATATTTAAACAAATTATTCTTGTTCTCTTGGCAATAAAATATGGATTTCCTATCATATAAGTATGGACCTCCCAAAACAATACCACATATGTCTAGTGGAATAAAATCAAGCTCTACCTCATCAATAAAGTTTGTTGTGATGGAAAATTTCAGTTTGCATTTCTTGTCACTTGCAATTTGGCATTGTCACATACCCAACCCAAAGGATAAGGTTTAGGATGAGGAATAGTTTCCAAGTTTAGTTTCTTGACAATGGCTTATGAAATAAGGTTGGCTTGGGATCCAATATCAAACAAAGTATCTACTTTGTTATGTTTTGAGATGACTCTAATATGGAAAAGCTTGGTTCTTTCTTTTTCATTTTGAGTTTCAATGGGCTTGCTAGAAGAACTAGTACTTGCAATAGAATCCTTACCTTTCAATCCCATGGCTATTATTTTGGTCTCATATCTGAAATCAGATCCTAGATCTTGTTGAGTTGTTGTAGGAGTCTTTTCTTTCTCCATCTTTGGTCTCATTTTTGGATGAAGTTTCCAACAATGCTCTTCATCATGGCCTTTCCTTGAACAATGTTTACAGCTAAGCGTGTCTCCCTTTTTCTTGATGGTATCATTATTTTTTTATTTTCCTTTAAACTTCCCCTTTCCTTTGTCTCCATAATTAAATTCCTTCTCACTAATATCTTCATAAACATTCTTCCCTCTTGCTTCTAAATGTGTAGCTTGTACACATACTTCATCTAGCTTTGTAGGGTTAAGCATAAGAATTGTATGCCTCAAGTAACTATGTAAACCACCTATGTATTTAAGGAGAGTGTCTTGAGAGGATAAATCTACACCCAAAATGAGAGTTATTCTTCTAAACTCTTGGGTATAACTTTGAACACTCATACATTTTGCTGGTCTAAAATTTTTCGAGTCCATTATTTCTTTCTGCATATGAGCTAATGGGTAAAATTATCAACTTAATGGAGTTATGAAATCATTCCAAGAAGAAATTATTTACCTATTTTCTTTAAATCCTCTTGGATTTTAGCCTCCCACCATATGAGAGCTGCACTTTCCAAGCGAAGAGAAGCAAGTTGGATCTTAGTTGAATCATCATCAATTTGTTGAATCCTGCAATAGACTTCAAGGTGACGAACCTAATTATCCAATTTCTCAACATTTGCTTCCCCATTGTACATAGGAAATTCAAATTTGACATCAAGCTTTAACAAAGGTGTTTGAACATGTCCTTTTGTAGTTCTTGCAGGAGTATGTGAAGGGGTTTAAGTAGAAGAAGATCAGGGTGAAGATGGAGGTGAAGGAAAAGGTGGAGGTGGAGGTGGTGGTTTGTAACCATTTCCTCCATTACCTTAAGGAGGATTTGAGCTCTCTCCTGAACAATGTGTTTCTCTCTTCAAATAGAACTTTCACCATTTCAGACATTTCAAAAACAAAGATTCTAAAATTTCTCTCATCCTCAGACAACATCTCATGTACTTCTTCATGTGCCATGACTAGTGAAGCTTGAGGTATGTGTGGCTTCCTTGAACCCACTTGAGGATTTGGCTCTTCAAGCACTCCTTCTCCTCATTGAGCTTCGACCTTGTAAGCATCAGAAAACACTTGCAAACAAAATCAAACCTTCAAAATAAACTTGAAATTTGATACCAAATTGATCTGTATTACAAACTTGGAGGTTTATGGAAAATTTGCAAGTGAATTTTTATGTCTTTTAGGAAATTTATCAATTTGAAAAAGTACATAAATTTATGGTTTTTAAACTCAGTTTTCAACATAAAAATAGAGACAAATATACCATACACAGCAACACAAGACAACAAAATGATAAAGGAGTTCACCCCTCCTGGGCTACATCTCCTGGTCCAACTTCCAATGTTGGGCCTCTTTCATTAAGTGCTCAAATATGTGATTTCATGGATTTAAAATGATTAAAATGTAAAAATAATGTCTCCAATGGCTTTAGAAGACCCAAAAACCCCAATTTGGGCTCTTGTTGGGCTCAAATTGGCCAAAAACTGACAAAGTTATGGCTTAGAGAAGTTTTGCTACTAACTGCTCTACAAACTGGCCATTCTGTCTAACCATCCTACATTTTCCACCATTCTTGAGACTGTCAAACGCCAAATTCACCTAGAATCAGTGAGATTTGTACTGATTTGGGTGTAAATTTTTAGATGGTTAAATCGTCCAATAACGCCTAAGCGTTGAATTCTCTACCTCACGCATGGTCATATTAATTCCCATGAGTCCTGGAGCTAGGCTAACCGCCCATCCCTGTCGGGCTAGCACCTCTAGTTTTTCCACCATGGTTCCATGTTTCCATAAAACCTGGGGCTAGCCTCCCTATCTTCCGCACTCGTTCCTTAACTCATGCTCACTATGCCAGGAGTCATGTGCATGCCACATGACTTAGGGCTACTACTCCAACCCAACCCCTCTCATCTATTAGTGTCGAGTTCTCCCACTCATGTTCTGGTGTAGTGTTTTTTGACCATGGGTTAGAGCTAAGCCCCAAGCTCTCAGGTCTTGACTCCCACAGTTATGTGGGGTGTCAGGTGACTAAGGGATAGGGGCTTAGCCCCTTCCCCCAACATGCATTGCGTTAAAGTTTAAATATCATGTTTTTCCATGGTTATTAAGAACCACCAAGGGCATAACAATATAGTGTTGTGTTATAAACCTTAATGTTAGGGATTCGATCTACCCGGGCCTCTGTCCAACCTTGCCAAATTTTTAAATTGCCACAGGGGTGCCACATGGCACCCTTCCATTGGACCACAATAAAAACCCATTAACAAATCAGAATTATCCCAAGTGCCTAAACTAGAGGAGGCCACTTTTCATCATCTTATTGACCTTATGGTACACCCATTCAGCCTATTGACTCAGCTATACAGACTGCCCAGTCTACGGTCTTGTCATCAACCTGCAAATTTATGAGAGATTTTTCGGCAAAAATCACATGGAATACCATTTGTCGACGTGTTTCGAACCAACTAGTGTGGTTCATCGTCAGGACAAGCTGGTTCGAAACGCGTCGACAAATGGTATTCCATGTGATTTTCGCTGAAAAATCTCTCATAAACTTGATATGGATCATAGAAGCCTGAACTCTATAACCTGCAAATTTTTTACTTATTTAGGAAAAGGGTCATAACGTGATATCTTGAGCGTATGATGTTGGTTTTTAGAGATTCAAGTTGCGTCGGATTCAGGATGGTGATATCTACATTTTGGCACCAGTTTTGAGAACTTTTGAACACTTTCATTTTTTAGCACTTTACTGATCCATTAGATCAAGAAATTTACCATTTTTCCATGTTTTTGGAGTCCTGAGGCATAAGGACATCTGGGTATCCAAAGACTAGGCTAAGAAATTGGATGGTAGGTGAATAACATATTAGATCTTGTATTTCCAGATCTAGGACTTAGCACAAGGTGCATGTAACACACTCCTCCCACATCTACCCAAGCAACCAGCCACCCGGGGTAAACATGCGACAAAAGGTCACTATGATAAGATTCAACCTCCTTGGTGACTTTAAGGAAATGGAATCAACAGAACATCACATACAGTCATACACATAACCTTTAGAAGACAAGTTGGCCACTCAGACTGCCTGTCCTTGGGTCCTACTACTGTTTGAGAGACTTAGGGCAGGGTAACACTCCCTAGACATTAGCCAAACGAGTTAGTTTCAGGATTAACACTCCCCAAACACTACCCAAGTGCTTTATAACGCTTTCCAGACACTACCCAGGTGAGTTAGTCTCAGCACTATTGCTAGCATTTCGGGATTTGAGCCACTTTTTTCAGCCCAAAGCCCGAGACACTGCCTAGAATGGAATGATCATTTAGAATTGGTAAGGATACAAGGTAACAAGGATACAAAAGCAATAATATGAAAAAAATCATAACTAGACCCCTACTAGCCATGATAGGAATTTCGTCAAACATATCATCAACATGTAACCTATAGGTGTAAACAACATAATTAAGTGTAGGGATCTCATACTTATATGAGAATCACCATGAACCATTGTTTCCTCATGTCTTTTGCTACCTTATCACTTATTGGTTCATAAATACCATATCCATTCAAACACAAGTAAAAACATGTTGAGATCCAAACACAGTTGCTGCCATAAAATGTACATATAACCGGCATAATAGGAACGAAAATACAATGTACATATCAGCCATTAAAATCCATATATTTCAGTACAATTGCACATGAAAATCAAGGGAATGAATTTCCCATTAATAAATGCAATGAACCAACCGGTGATGGGACTACCACATTCCATCTAACCATAGATTGGATGAGCCAAGTTACTCTTCAGCCAATCACCCCCGTGCCATATTCCAGTCATGAATTTGGGACTCATAGAACACATCAAAAACACCAATCAATGTGGATGCCACAGGACTTCTCTGCCTACACCGTGAGGAATTTGAGTGCCTCCTAGTCTCTTAGGCTTTACCATGCATCCGTAGTCTGATCCATGGATCACTAGGCCCTACACCAAGACATACTCTCTGGGCTTTACCATGCATTCCATCCTGAAATCACTAGGCCCAACAGAGAGTAAACCCACCGCTTGGCTTTACCATATATCTTGCAATTCACCAGCATGGATTCCTAGGTCCACCGAGGCACACAATCTGGCTTTACCGCAACCCATAGTCTAGTTCAGGGGTTACTAGTCCAGTGGATTCGTGCATCCTCAGTTTGGTTCAGGGACCACTACCACCATGTGTTTGTCAATTCTAAGATCCACCCAACTCAACTTCGAATCCAATCCATCCATCCCCCACAAAATGCATGAGGGAACCCATCTCATCAAAGCTATCAGGAAATGGCAAGGCTAGGCTAAAAATACTGTCACACCTAGAAAAACCCATGCCATGGTAGAAAAAAAAAACATGCAATCCCATGCATGCCAAATCTAGCAAGGAAAATACACATGAAAGTTGATGTCTGCAATGAAACCTGTTGTAGCTGCTTGATCCTGCCTTTCCCTGCTTGATCTTTGCTTCCTCTTGCGTTCTTTACCTTTCTTGCTCCAAGAAAACTCTAAGTATCCAAGATTATGAAAGAGAGAGAGAATAATGAGAGAGCTCCAAAGCTAAACTAACCAAGTCTTGCCCACTGATCCTCAGAAGCCTTTTTATTAATGAGGCCTCTATTTTCTTCATTTTCCATTATTTTCCTTCAATTTCCTCCTCACATGAAACCTGTGACTTTTCACCTTCCTTTTCTCCTAATTTCCATTATTTTCATAAATAAATGTGCCAAAATACCTTATTTCCTATTTAATTCCTTAGCCATTGCCTTTGCCAATTTTCTTATCCATAAACAACCAAATGAACACCCCCTAGGATGTCTTGCCCACCATCCATCTTGGAATACGTGTCCCATCAACCGTGGTTTTTATATGTTTTTACATGGAATTTTCACTAGGGTTGTTACAGTGCAAATCCTTATTTATCCATCCAACTAGGTGGAGGTGCAACATTGTTACGAATATAAGTGGGGACCAGATCCCCAGATCCCTAGATCATGAGTTAGCACAGGTATTATTCAGCTATCTGAGTAGGTGGTTATGCAATGTTTTTGCGAAGAGGAGTGGGTGTCAAATCCCTAGATCCTCAGATTTAATTTAGATGTGAGGACATCCAGACCTAGACAAAATCTTCCAGCAAATGAAGTGTGCAAGATAAAGAAGGGTTGGACAACTAGTTTTTGTCAAAAAAATCACTATAAAGGATAAATGTTGAATTTCCCTTTTCTAGGGCTAAGCACCTATGGAACTTAAGCCCTAGGTTCTAGATCTTGGTGATAGTATAAGAGAGCTAAAAATAAGGGGCTATGATTGGAAATTTGGAGGCATTAGGTGCCAAATTTTAGTTAAAAGTATGAATGATTAAATTTTGTTTCAGGATAGATCTAAGTATATGTGTCTTTAAATAGAAGATAAAACAATGTGAGAGTTATAATACCCATGAAAAATCGAACAGTTGAATCTCTTTTTGAAACATATAAGCACTGGAAGATTCAATAGACTAGGCATAAAAAGGGAGACAAGCTATAGAAAGAAGACAAGCAAATGTGAGATAGAGTTGATGATAAGTGTCTTACAAAGGCAAAATGTGAAGATCAATTTAGATCTGATGTGGTTGTGAGTTTGAAAATTACATATCCAAAATATTGAGAATTTAATTACAGAAAATAAGTTGTATCAAAAAGAAAATCATTGAGGGAGAATTTTTTATGGTGAGGAACTTCAATTGAATTATAGAATCATAGAAAGAAAGGTTGTTGTAAAGAAAATATCAAAGAAGATAAGTATATATGAGAATTAAAATTTGTGTCAATGATATTTTAATTAAAGAGCCTCATATGTGAGTTTGAAAATGCATGAAAAATGGATCTAATAGCTAGAGAAAGTAGGTGCTTGCAGATCGAAGGATTGGAGTCTCATTGGTGCATGTAAATATTAGGGAGTTGGTGCTTTTTGCAAGTGGGTTCTTACAAATAAAAGGGGGTTGGAGCCTCCTCTAGGTTGGTGCATACATAATCTAAAGTAAAATTAGATTTAGTGTTCATGTTTACATCATAATCAAAAGAAGAATTGTGGTTTTCTCCATATGGGTTTGCACACAAACATCTTTTATGAAAAACTTATGGATTGGCGCATTGTTTTGTAGATGAATGTGTTTATTTGGCCAAATAATTGTTAAAAATTATAAAATATCAATTCACCCCTCACCCCCTCGCCCCCCTTAGTGTTTTCTTGGTTTCTAACAATTGGTATCAAAGCAAGTTCCTTCAGCAACAGTCTTACAATTGGAAGGTATATTTGAAACATGGCCAACCAAGATGGAAATTTCACCAACAAAGCTCCTATATTCACAGGAACAAATTATGCATTTTGGAGGGTAAGAATGAGAAATTACATAATTTTCCTTGGTGCAGAATTCTAGAATGTAGCATTGAGTGGGTATAAAAAGCTAGATGTTTTGGTTGACAAAGATGATAAGATCGATTTTTCTTATAATGCTAAAGCAATAAATTCAATCCTAAGTGGATTACTTGAATATAAATTTGTTAAAATCATGCACTATGATACATACAAAAAGATATGTGACAAGGTGATGAATTGCTATAAAGGTGATAATAAGGTAAAGAAGTATAAACTCCAAGTCTACATAATGTAGTTTGAATCACTAAAGATGAATGACGATGAGAACATAGTCAAATTCTTTCTAACTTTGGATGAAAAAGTTAACACCGTAAGGGGTCTTTATGAAAATGTTGATGATTCCTTTGTATTCTAAAAGGTGTTGATATCTCTTCCTACTAGATTCAATACCAAAATATCATATGTTAAACACAGACAAATGATATACCAAAATTAGTAATGTGTGAGATGCATTTCATTTACAGAACATACATATTAATACACACTGTCTTGATCATTGGTTTTCATCTTCCAAGAGGTCTCTTGGACTTGAATGACTAGTTTAATTCCTCCATACTAACCCTAGCAGATTAGGTGTCCAACATCCCCCCTGTTATGTTCTTTGATGCAGAAGCATTCACCCAAGGGAAAATCATTGTAAATAGTAGACAAAGGGGGTCATGTATTTTTAGGAAATAGTTTTCCTAAGTCTCAAGTTAATGTAATATCTAGACCTTTAAGTGAGTTAATTAGATATGTGAGAGGAAATTGTAAGTTCTCTCGAATAAATGAGGACATGAGTGGCAATAATAACAAAAGAGCCTAAATTCAATTAGGACTCTTAGAACAGTTCATGATTCTAGGAGCGAGAGAGAGTTTTTAAGCATTAAATGGAGAATAGAAGTGGACATAGAGGATAGAGTAAATCTAGGAGTCAATTCAATAGATTTAGGAGTCGATTCAGTGGATATAGGAGTTGAACCAGGATAGTTCAACAGAACTCCTGGCATATATGTAAGCCTATCGGAAGAGTTAGAGGGACAGGCCACTAATATTGAAACATAGGCATGTGCGAGACAGAGAAGTCTCGAATGTAATCATTACTTATATCTATATATATACATATATATATAGAGAGAGAGAGAGAGATAAATATAGATATATTTTATTCTTGGTTGTGTCAGAGTATTGAAGAGTATTTCATAAATGATTTACTGTGAATTCGTAGGCTCTGTAATAGGTTGCAGGCAGAATTCTGAAGGATGCAGAGGAATCACAATGGGTCATTGAATCGAATTGATAAACAGAGTAAAGCTTTAAATAAGTAGTGAAATGAAGGTTCACAGAGGAGAGAAGTTGAGAAGAAGCAGAAGAATGAAACCTTGAGGAAACAACCCAAACCCATAGAGAACACTGAGAAGATAGCGAAAAAATAAGCAACGAGAAGAGCGGAGAAGCGAAGAGGAGTCGCGCAGCGGAAACAACGAAGGACGGAGTTTTGAAGAACCTCAATCACAAAGGAAAATCGAAGAAATCAGTGGAAAAAAACCAAGTGGAAGGAAGAACAAAAGAGTTAAGTATCAAAACTCAGCAACTATTATATCTCATAGATCAACAGCTGAGATTTGATCGCATCGGCAGCAAACCTCTTTGAGCTATCGGGACCAAGTTTTGGGTAGTTGCGATGAGTGATCGCAATCGATTAGGACCAGATCTACGTCCAGATCTGATCGCAAATTAGCAAGTCAGAAAATCAGCAGACAGGGAACGGCGATGAGCAATATAGTGATGCACCGATAATGATAAAGCACTAGTCGGTGATCGGCGATCACGTCAACCAGATTTCGAAGGAGGACCTTTGCATTGGCGGACCCGACGATATATAGATTCGGGTCTATATATTTTAAAGTCCAGAATATGTGTGTGGAGCGGGCTTTTCCTTTGTAATCCTGTATTTCTTATATTTCCCGATAATATGAATGGGCCGGGGGTTTAATGTAAAAGAGCATATATATGGGTTCCAATAGCCGCATATCTGAAGAAGAAGGGGTGATGAGGTTTATATGTATGACCCGTGGAAGGAGCGATGGCCGATTGCGATAGAGGTACAGCCTCAGAATCTGTGCAGAGGCCGTATAAAGTTGGAAAAAGGTATGGTTTGTGCATAGTTTCCTTTGTAAAAGGGTTATAAGGGAAAAGAACACCGATAATGTTTTTATGTGTTAAACATATATTAACCGTGTTTAGAGAGGGAAGGTTATGTATAAGTGGCCGATGGGTGGTTTATTAACCATGTTTAGAGAGGGAAGGTTATGTATAAGTGGCCGATGGGTGGTTTAAAGGTTATGAAGGGTTTTAGTGTCCCGCTAAGAAGGATTAATGGAAAGACTTTAATAAAGTCATAAACAAAGGCTTGAGGGTTGTTTTAAATTCCCAATAGGAGGTTCCGGCGGGGTGATTGGGTTCCGATATAAAGGAATCATGATAAAAGGGCCTTAATCATATTTATGGTTTGAATTTTTTACTCCTTAGTGATTCAAATACCTGGGACAATTGTGTTTATGCATTTTATGCATACTGTGGGTACTTGCGGGTTTTTACCCTGCACCATTAGTGGTATCAGAGCAGAATTGAAATCAGAGCGAGGAAAGATTTCTACAAAAACAAGGTTGCACATGGAAGAAGATAATGTGCATAAGTTAAATGGATGAATGATAGAGACTACAGTGGGAGATTGTAGAGTTCCAGCAGAGGCTTGGAGTAGACGGGAACAGAGGATTTCTTGGAGGAAAGAGAAAGCAAGATTGCTTAGTGCAAGTTCTGAAGGTAGAGGACTTGGAGACAAAACAGAGAACAATCCATGGTGGAATGGTGAAACAAGATCACGCTGAGATCTTGAAGGTGAGGTAATATGTTTTATTTTAAATTGAGAATGTGTGTTTTTATACTAATGCACAGGTGACAGCAAGAGAAGCTGTGAGAGGAGAACCAGATGTGTTCTTGAAGACAAAGTAAGGAGAATACTCTGATAGAGAAGTGGCAATGAACCTGAAGAATCCAACAAGAGATTGGACAGAGAGGACAACTGAAGTGTTCTCAAGAGGAAGTGAGAAATTGCAGAAGCCTAGAAGGAGCAAAGGTGTTGCTCAAAAGGAGGTTCCAGACAGAGGACCCGTGCTTACCAAAATACTGAGTGAGGAGAGCTTAGTGAGGTAAGAATGCAACAAGGAGGACTAGCTGTAGCAGAGGCTTGTTTTAGATGAGTGAGAAGCTCATGAAGAGAGAGGGGAAGAAGATGACTAATGATAGTCATAGTAGAGGTTCAGAGAGAAGCCACAGCAGAAGAAAGATGAAGCAAGAGGATTCTAAGGCAAATGGCAAGAGGGTGAGTCAAGACGAAATTGACAAAGAGGTTACCGAATTAAAAGAACATCTCAACACATTAAGGAGAATGCTTGAGGAAAGCCAGAGACTAGGTCGGGTCTTGAGGAAGAAGACAGTGGAGTGGCATGAGATGCAGAGAAGGCTACAGCAAATGCAAGTGAAGGGCTTGAGGAGATTGAAGAGGAGACCATTGAAGAATTTTTGAGTCATAAAGAGAACTTGGAACAGCAAGGAGATATGATGGCTGAAGCATCAAGTGAGACCACAGGGTCTTATGTTTTTAAAACTGATAGTTTGTATATGATGGCAGGTATTGCAGGAGAAAAGCAACCTTTGGAAGATATCTTCAGAGTAGATGAACATCTAGAAGTCGAAGGTGACAAAGAAAACTTTTCAGAAGAGGAGGAATTTGACTGCATACAGAAGGAAAATTCTATGGATGAGTCTATAGAAGCTGTCATGGAGGAGAATGTTAATGAAGATGAGGAGACCAGGATAACTCTGGGAGAAGAGTTACAGAGGGACAACAAGGTAAAATGTACTGAAGAAGAAGGAAATCTATAGAAAGATGTTAAGGAAGAAGAAGTCTATGCAAAATACTTAGCAAAGGGAGGAAGGACATCTGATGATCTATCCATAACAAAGGAAGGTATGGAGAACTGTTTGACATTTCCAAAATCTGCTCCAATTGAAATTGTTGAGTTATATATAAAATTAGATTTTCAAAGAAAGGAGTTGGAAAGATAGAGGATAGATGTTCAAGAGAGATTACTGAAGAAGGAAGACAAGATAATTGTCATGAATGACAGTCACAAGAGAAAGGAGGTGATAATGAGAGTTTAGCAAATTGACACTGCAAAAGAAGGAGTTCACTACAGTGGACAAAAGCAGAGACATCGAAGAAGATGGTATGGAAGAGATACTAATGGACAGTCTCATGAATTCATTTGAGAGTTCAAATCAACATACTGATGTGCTGATAGAGGAGGAAGAAACAGTGCAGCAAACTTGAATTGTTGCCAAAGGAAAACAAGGCACAGGAGCCTTGTGTTTTTAATTTTAACAAGTGTTTTGTGAGTGCAGGTTTTGTTGCAAATGCTGGAGAATATTTGGCACAGCTAAGCCACTTAAAGATGAAAGAAGGAGATTTTGTGGAAGAATTCAATCCATGGAGCAGGAATATGAATTTGTTGGAGAAAGTGCTGAAAAGTCATGATTCAATCATGAAAGAGGGTAAGGATGATAGGGAGGCGGCAAGTAAAAGAGAAGTTATCAAAGCAACCAAGGAAAAGGTTGAAGCAAGAAAATTTAAACTCAGCATAGGAGTCACAACAAATATTGAAACAAGAGCAAATGAAGAAGAAAAAGTAAACCAGCAGCAATTTAAACAATTAATAGACAGCAACAACAACTTGAAACAAAGAGAAGGAGGCAGAAATATGAAGCAGAATATGAACCAGTCCAAAGATATACTGGAAACAGAGATTGAAGAAATGTGGGAACTGATGATGAGGTAGTCCAAATGGAGGAAAATGGTAGTAGTAGCAAGCAAGATCAATCAGAACTTGAACCTAGTTGATAAGAAGAAGAAAATGGAGCAAAAGACAGCAAAAATGCAGTAGCAAGAAGAGAACAAAGCATGTGGATAGTTACAAAACAAAGTGTGGGATCCAGGAAGACCAATACCAGAAGACACATGATCAGGAGATCATGAATATTTTCTAATTTGGGAGTTTGATGCAGGAGCATTCACCCAAGGGAAAATCATTGTAAATAGTAGAAATAGGGGGTCATGTATTTTTAGGAAATAGTTTTCCTAATTCTCAAGTTAATGTAATATCTAGGCCTTTAAGTGATTTAATTAGATATGTGAGAGGAAATTGTAAGTGCTCTCGAATAAATGAGGACATGAGTGGCAATAATGACAAATAGCCTAAAGTCAATTAGAACTCTTAGAACAATTCATGATTCTAGGAGCGAGAGAGAGCTTTTAGGCATTAAATGGAGAATAGATGTGGGCATAGAGGATAGAGTACATCTAAGAGTCGGTTCAATATATTTAGGAGTTGGTTCAGTGGATATAGGAGTCGAACTAGGATAGTTCAACAGAACTCCTGGCATATATGTAAGCCTATGGGAAAAGTCATAGGGAGAGGCCACTAACATTGAAAAATAGGCCTATGCAAGACAGAGAAGTCTCGAATGAAATATTTTATATATATATATATATATATATATATATAGAGAGAGAGAGAGAGAGAGAGTTTATTCCTGACTGTGTCAGAGTATTGAAGAGTATTTCATAAATGATTTACTGTGAATTCACAGGCTCTATAATAGGTTCCAAGCAGAATTCTGAAGGACGCAGAGGAATGGAGTTATTCAGAGGAATCACAATGGATCATTGAATCCAATTGATGAACAGAGTAAAGCTCTGAAGAAGTAGCAAAGTGAAGGTTCGTAGAGGAGAGAAGTTGAGTAGAAGCGGAAGAATGAAACCCTGAGGAAACAACCCAAACCCATAGAGAACACTGAGAAGATAGCGAAAACATAAGTAGCAGGAAGAGTGGAGAAGCAAAGAGGAGTCGCGCAGTGGAAACAGCGAAGGATAGAGTTTTGAAGAAACTCAATCACAAAGGAAAATTGAACAAACAGTGGAAAAAAACTAAGTGGAAAGGAAGAACAAAAGAGTTAAGTATCGGCACTCAACAACCGTTAGATCTCATAGATCAACGACTGAGATTTGATCGCATCGACGAAAAACCTCTTTGAGCTATCGGGACCGAGCTTTGGGCAGTTGCGATGAGCGATCGTGATTGATCATGGACCATTGGATTGGGACCAGATCTACAGTCTAGATCTGATCACAAATTAGCAAGTCAAAAGATCAATAGATAGGAAATGGCGATGAGTGATATAGCGATCCGCCGATAGCGATAAAGTGCTAGTTGACAATCGGTGATCATGTCAATTAGAGTTCTAAGGAGGAACTTTGTAGTGGCAGACCCGACGATATATAGCTTTGGGTCTATATACTTTAAAGTCTGGAATATATGTGCGGAGCAGGCTTTTCCTTTGTAATCCCGTATTTCTTATATTTCTGAATAATATGAATGGGTTGGGGGTTTAATGTAAAAGAGCATATATATGTGTTCTGATAGTCACATATCGGAAGAAGAAGGGGTGATGAGGTTTATACGTATGACCCATGGAAGGAGAAATGGTCGATTGCGATAGAGGTACAGCCTTGGAATCTGTGCAGAGGCTGTATAAAGTTGGAAAAAGGTATGGTTTGTGTGTATTTTCCTTTGTAAAAGGGTTATAAGGGAAAAGAATGTTGATAATTTTTTTATGTGTTAAACATATATTAACCGTGTTTAGAGAAGGAAGGTTATGTATAAGCGGCCGATGGGTGGTTTAAAGGTTACGAAGGGTTTTAGCATCCTGATAAGAAGGATTAATGGAAAGACTTTAATAAAGTCATAAACAAAGGCTTGAGGGTTGTTTTAAAGTCCCAATAGGAGATTCTGGCGGGGTGATTGGGTTCCAATTTAAAGGAACCATGATAAAAGGGCCTTAATCATATTTATGGTTTGAATATTTGACTCCTTAGTGAGTCAAATACTTGGGACAGTCATGTTTATGCATTTTATGCATACTATGGGTATGAGCGGGGGTAACCCTGCATCACTCTTGACCTGTGAGAAGATAAAAGAATACCAAATATGTGAAGAAATATACCCAGAACACAGAACAATAAGAAATAATAGCATGTATTTTATTATTCAGAAAGGAAAGTAGTGTTCACTTGCCTCTACGAGGGGGCAACCTCCAATAGAGCTGGGCTCAACTAAAAAATAAGACATGACGCTCCTCAAGGGGAGTCTCTATCCTTTATATAGGATTCATACATGCAATACCATGGGTCAGTACCATGGTTCTTATTAATACCATCTATCTAATACCATGGACCATTTGCAACTAACTATGGTCCCTTCTTTAAATGCAGGTCAACCACTTACAATTATTAATATGGGCTTTATTAACTCTTTAACTAACTATAACTATGACTCGACCTTATTACATAAATAAGGGGGTTAGGGTTGGACCCTAACATGCCGTCCCCCATAAAAATAGCCTTGTCCTCAAGGTTGAAGCTACAAAAGCTGCTGAAGAACAGTGATTGCTTCCCAGGTTGCATCTTCTGGAGAGGTGTCTTTCGACTTGATGAGGACTTCCTTGATCGTGCGGCCACACAGGTGTTGTTCTTGCTTGTCAAGAACCTATTTAGGTTGGAGCCAGATTGAACCTTCTTCAGCCAATTCCGATAGACTAGTTTGAATTCTGCAATGGTTCCCAACCACTTTCTTGGTGCAAGAGATATGGAAGACGGGATGGATTTTTGCAGTAGGTGGCAAGGCTAGCTTGTAGACTACTTCTCTGATGCACTGAAGTATTTGATACAATCCATAGAATTTTGGAGATAATTTCTGGCAACCCTTGTCTTTGAGTGATGTTTGCTTATATGGTTTCAGCCTCAATAATACCTTATCCCCTTCTTGAATTTTGCACTCTGAACGATGTTGGTCTGCCTGTTGCTTCATGTGACTTTGAGCTTGATGGATATTCTCTTTGAGGTGGGCCAGCATGGTTGCACGGTTCTATAGGAGTTGATCCACTGCTTTTACCTTCGAGCATCCCTAGATATAAGAAGTAGGTGAAGGAGGGAGTTGACCATAAACTGCTTCATATGGAGTCATTTTGGTGGTGGCATGATAGTTAGTATTATACCACCATTTTTCTAGAGGTAACCATTATACCCCTAGATGTTTCTTTTCTGAAGTGAAACACCTGAGGTAGGTCTCCAGACATTTGTTGACTGCTTCAATTTGACCATCACTTTGGGGATGATAGGAAGTATTAAGTTATAGTTGGGTACCTTGTAGCCTGAAGAGTTCCTGCCAAAAGTTACTGGTGAAGATTGGGTCATGATCAGACACAATGGAAGTTGGCATGCCATGCAATTTTAAGATCTGTTCCATGAAAGATTGAGCCACCAAAGCTGGTGTAAAAGGGTGGGGTAGGGCGCAAAAATGATCATACTTAGAAAGTCTGTCCACAACCACCATCATGACTGACTTTTTGCCTGACTTCGGAAGACCCGTAATGAAATCCATGGAAACCTCCATCCAGATTGAGGCAGGGATGGGAAATGGTTGTAATGTGCCTGGGGATTTGACCGTTTTGCCTTTGTGGCACTGACACAATTCACACTCAGCTACAAAAGTAAGAATGTCATTTTTCATGCATGTCCAAAAGAATGAACGTCGAGTGTGAGCATAAGTCTTCTAAAAGCCTGAATGGCTTACAGTGGGAGATGAGTGCAACTCTGCAAAAATGTGACTTTTGAGGGTGGATGTTGGTGATATCACTACTTTGTCCTTGCAGCGAAGAATCTCATCCTGCCAAGAGTAGCCCGCTATGGAATTTGGATCCACCTACAATTTATTAATGAGTTGGGAGAGCAAAGGATGTGAAAACCATTCCTTGCAAGCCTCTTCAATCCACTCTGGAATGGGAAGAGAGATTTCTAGCAGGGTGCTTTCCTCCTCAAATTAGCATGATAATGCATCTGCTATGACATTTTCACACCCTTTCTTGTAAATTATCTCATAATCATATCCTAAAATTTTGGCTAGCCATTTATTTTGTTATGGCAAGGATAGGCATTGCTCCAAAAAAATATTTAAGGCTTTGATGGTCTGTGCGGATTTGGAAACACCGCCCCAATAAGTATGGTCGCCAAGTATCCACTACATGTAAGATGGCCGTCATCTCCTTCTCATAAGTAGATTGTCCTAGACTTGTCCCACTTATTTGTTGGCTAGTGAAGGCCAAGGGTCGAACATCTTGCATTAAGACAGCCCCAATACCCGTACCTGAAGCATCACATTCAATCACAAAAGATTTGGTGAAGTTTGGTAGTGCCAATACGAGAGTGAAACACATGGCATGTTTGAGAGCTATAAATGCCTATTGTGCTTCATCATTCCAGAGGAATGAATTTTTCTTGAGAAGGTGAGTAAGGGGTCTAGCAATGCGACCATAATTGCGAACAAATTTGCCATAGTAGCCAGTGAAACCCAAAAATCATCTCAAGCTCTTCAAGGTCTTTGGTTGAGGCCAATCCTGCATTGCCTAGATCTTTTTGGGATCCCCCCTGACACCTTCACGCCCCACAATGTGGCCCAAATACTCAACTTCTTCCATGTCAAAAGAACACTTTAACAATTTGACAATAATTTATGCTTCTGGAGCAGTTGCAAGAGAAGATCTACATGCTGAAGATGTTTTTCCCAAGTGAGGCTGTAGATGAGGATGTCATCAAAGAAAAAAAGGAAAAAATTTCTAAGATATGGTCATGATGCTCTGAAAAGTGAATGGGGCATTATAGAGACCAAATGGCATGACCGGGAATTCATAATGGCCTTTATGAGTTCAGAAAGCAGTCTTTGGAATGTCTACTTCTTTCACGTGAATTTGGTGATAGCCCGAGCGAGGGTCGAGCTTAGTAAAGAATTGAGCCCCATTTAGTTCATCCAACAAATCATCAACAACTAGGATGGGAAATTTATCTTTGACTGTTAGTTTGTTGAGGGCCCTAAAGTGTGGACACATACGCCATTCCCCATCTTTTTTTAGCACCATGACCAGAGACGATGAATAAGGACTAATGATAGGACGAATGACACCGGCTTCCAGGAGTTCCTTGATGATTTTTCAATTTCATTCTTTTGGGCAAAAGGATATCTATATGGGTGCACATTTGGTGGTTGTGCCCCTGGGACCAAAGTAGTGTTATGATCATGTTCACCACTCAAGGCTGGAAGCTCATGAGGCTTGTCAAAGACCTGTAGGTGGTTTTTTAAGACTTGTTACATCTCAGTATGAATATGAAGGGAAGTGGGTTCGAAGGCCTAGATGGCATTAAATTGGGCTATAACTCCATGGTGGCCCTTTTTTAACAAATTTTCCATCCTATGCAAGATGATGATAAAAGCATCACCTGCCTGGAGTCCGCGGAGGGTATGTGTGTATTTATTCTGCTTAAAGCTCATATATGACTCCTGGAAATCCATTGTGATTGGGCCGAGTGTGCAGAGCCATTCAGCATCCAAGACAATGTCACACCCACCATGTTGATGGAAAACATGTGGGTCTTTAGGTGATAATCCCCCATTTGAAGTTTGAAATTTTCACAGCGACCTTCACATTTCATTGTCCCCACATCAGCAATCTAGACTTGGAAATTAGAGACTTCTCTGACAAAACAATGCACTGCTTCAACGACTCTTTGATGGATAAAGTTATGCGTACTGCCACTATCAATCAAGACTACTACAGGGTGATGCTTAATAAAACCTCTGGTTTTGAGAGTTTGGGGAGAAGAAATTCCTACCAAAGCATGAAGCAAGATAAGTGGTTCTCAGGTGTAGCTAGGAGCTCATTGTCTAGTTGGTTGTCCTCATCTTCCTCCTCTGGTCCCTCAAATGGTGGGGCTTCCTCATATGAACTCTGATTAGTAGCATCAATTTGAAATAATTTGGGTTCCTTGCATTTATGCCTTGGGGAGTATTTCTCATCACAGTAGTAACATAATCCTTGCTTTCTTCTTTCTTCCATTTCTGCTAGTGACACCTTTTGAACATTAAGTGTTTGGGTAGTGCTCGGAGCCTAGGTGGGGCGTCCCTTGGCTATGAAATTTGGATGAGTCGACTGGGCCGCTAACACGCGTTCTACTTCACAAGTTATCTTGCAAGCTACCAGCCATGAGAATGGGTATTGTAGTCCGACGTGGGCTTGTATGGTGTCTTTGAGGCCACTGACAAAACATTCCAAATAGATTTCATCTGCTAGACCTCCTATGTGGAAGGCTAATGCTTCAAAGGCTTTAATATATTCTTGCATTGTGCCTGTCTGTCGGAGCTTAGTAAGACAACCCAAAAGGTTAGATTCGTGGTCAAAGTGATTAGAAAGGGCCTTTGAGAATATTTTCCAAGTCAATGGCATTGCATAGTAGCGTTTATGCCACTGCCACCATTGCCATCTTTCTTGGTCCAAGTACAGGCTTCCCACACTTAGCTTAGTCACATCATCTATGATGTGATTCAATGTGAAATATTGCTCCATTGGTGCTATCCATATGGCCAGATGAGAACCATTAGATTTATACATGTCCAGCTTGGGTGGTCGAGGCTGGGACTATTGGTGATTTCCGTAGAAGTGAATAGAATGGCTAAACTCACCCTCAAGGTTTTCATTAAAATCATATGCCTCTGATTATTCCCCCGGCTTGTCCTTTGTGATTGTGTCATTTAAGGTTTGGATCTACTTCGTTAATGCCTCCAAATTTTGTTCAAGAATGCCTATCTTCTCATTGGCCATAGCTTGAGCTCTGGTTTGTACCATGCACAGATCCAGTGCAGTTTTCGTTACTGTGAAAAAAAAATTGGGACCACCCAAAATATTGACGCTGACAAGTGAATGGTACTCCCGTCAACCTAATTCTTATGGGCTAAGTCTCCTATAAGCATCCCAGGAGGGTCTCAGGCACGTTTTTTTTTCTTTTTACTCTAAAAGGAGGTTTACTCCTCGCTTAGGAATACTGCAGTAGCTGATTCCTAGAAAATTTAATTCTACCCAATGTCCTGTGAGAATCATGCCCAGGTATAGGAGCCACACAAATAGTAGATCTGTCAGTGAAACCCTCAACTGCAGAGTATGAGTAGGAATGTGGCAGTGATCGAACCCTACTACAAGATTTGAATGGAGGATCTGATTGTTGTGACTGCTACAGAACCCAAACTGCTAGATCTGAATGGCGGATCTGATAGATCTGAATGGTGGAACTGATTGTTGCGGTTGCGACAGAACCCAATCTTCTAGATCTGATCTGGAAAAGATGATGTGTGATCTAGACAGAGACAAGGGAACTATGGTCTCAAGGAGTGTCAGGTGCTACAGATTGCAATATACATAAGGGTCTGACAGTAGTACTCGGTCCAATCTTTCAGGGCACTAACCAAGGAGGATCAACCATACCCTTAGCTGTACAACCCAATTACCCTATCATGTGCATGAGTAACCCCCCCAAGTTCTATTCTCGGTGTACTATAGTAGCAAGACAGTCGATGATTTAGCTATGGCAAGGTTTCAAGAGAGTCTAGGGGGCTTCCGATATACCCAGAGGGTACTTGGAAGACAGTCCGTGCGCGGTTCTATCTAATGTGCTACTACTCAAAGGGTTACCCATAGGGGCTACAAGGGAGTCCAACAAGCATGACCACCTCTTGTATTTCCTGTGTGCATGCCTCCCCAAATCCGCAGGTTTATGCGTCAACGACAAATCCCATGGTTTAAAGACGCCGGAACATGTCTCTAGCCAAAAACAATTCTGCTAAAAATGCAGATCCCACCGGCACTGGAAAGTGCTCTGATACCACTTGTTATGCTCTTAACTTGTGAGAAGATACCAGAATACCAAATATGTGAAGAAATATACCTAGAACACAGAACAATAAGAAATAACAGTATGTATTGTATTATTCAGAAAGGAAAGCAATGTTCACTTGCCTCTTCGAGGGGGCAACCTCCAATAGAGCTGGGCTCAATTACAAAATAAGACACGACGTTCCTCAAGGGGAGTCTCTATCCTTTATATAGGATTCATACATGCAATACCATGGGTCAGTACCATGGTTCTTATTAATACCATCTATCTAATACCATGGCCCATTTGCAACTAACTGTAGTCCCTTCTTTAAATGTGGGTCAACCACTTACAATTATTAATATGGGCTTTATTGACTCTTTAAATAACTATAACTATGACTCAACCTTATTACATAAATAATGGGGTTAGGGTTGGACCCTAACATTGTAAGGGGTCTTTATGAAAATGTTGATGATTCCTTTGTATTCTAAAAGGTGTTGATATATCTTCCTACTAGATTCAATACCAAAATATCATATGTTAAACACAGACAATGAAAATTAGATAATGTGTGAGATGCATTTCATTTACAGAACATACATATTAATACACATTGTCTTGATCATTGGTTTTCATCTTCCAAGAGGTCTCTTGGACTTCAATGACTAATTTAATTCCTCCATACCAACCCTAGCAGATTAGGTGTCCAACATCCCCCCCCCTCTTAATCCAAATGGATGGATATGAGTCTGAGAAGAGATCTAAAAAACAAAAGTGTATGGAATCCAATGGTTGGATGTGCTATTTGAAATCATGGTTTAGGGAATACCACAAACCAAATGAGGTAAAAGAACCAAAAGTTTCTACCGGTTGTGGTGTAAGGCTAACCACCAACTCAAGAACTAGCCTTGAAGCAGTTCATAGAACAATTTTGAATTTGGATAGAGGTTGAAGTCTTTTGTGAATTGGAAGTGCTCCTTGATAATGGTTTGAAGATGACCACAAATTGATGTATCAGAAACCAAATTATTATTTTAGTGGTGTCTTAAGTTTGGCAACCAACCAAGTCATTCTCATGGAACATTAATCTATCTTTTGCTATAGCTATGACTTTGGCATTGCTTGACTCTGGCTCTAGGCTCTGGTAGCTAGCTTTGGTTCCAGTTGTAGCTCAATATTGCTATTGATATTTCTTTGAAGTTGGTAGTTAACCATTGATCCCCCCTATCATATACAAGGTGTGAATATGAAGATATATCCACTACAAGATTTGCCAATACGCAAGACTAAACTCTGAGGTATGATTGATATATCTTCTTGGCTATTGAATACCATTGCCAAGAAATCATCCATCCAAGGTGAATCTTTTCCTTTGTAGGATTATTACTTTCAGGACATATATTTAAATGATGGATATGTTTACCATAATTCCCACAAGAGTGAATATCAAAACACTAATATTTCAAATTTCCGACTTGATCACAATGTTTCCATCTAGGATTCTAATGTGGTTGTGTAAGAAGAGCATGTGGATATGAGTTGTCTTGAAGAAACCCAACACTCTAAAATTTGATGGATTTAGAATAGTTTGAAATGTGAAAGGAAACATCTTTTTTATATCCAAGAACAATTATGTTCTTGTTGTTGACAAGTTCTTCCCAAGGTTTGATGACGGCCTTTGGAAGTGCAATATAAACCTCTGCATAATGTAAATGTTCTCTTGAAATGGCCTCATTAATATTATCAATCTCTGACTGCTCATGGTAGTCAACTTCATACTCAAAAAGGGAGTTATTCTGACAAACATTAGTTCAAAATGTTGATTCTTTTATTGTAGCTCATCTTGTTGTAGTTGTGACTCAAGCTAGAGAAACTCAATTTTATCATGTGTGTCTTGTAGACATATTTCAATATCAACAAGAGTGGCTTTGCTCATTTTATTGTATTATGAATAGTAAAGTGCATATAATTTTTTAGGAACCCTAATACTTCACCAATTTGAACCATTTTTTAAACAATTTAAGCTTAGAATTGAATTGTTTCAATTTCTATCGAAAATACACCTGCAATCAAATAATCAATGAAGAGTGAATGAGTAACAAAGTTAGTGGGACATTACTATGCAACAAATATATAAGTTTTTTGATCTGCAATTCAAAAGTAAAACAAGTTGCAGGCCTTTGAGCCATAAAATCATGTAAGGGATTCCATAAAACTAGTTGTAATATCAAGCTAATTTCATCATCTAGTCCCTAATTCTCATGGCCACTTAATGGATTTTTGAAGGAATGTGTCTTTGATTGTCCTATTATGCATTCCTTGTAGCAATATTTTTTTCTTTTTTTTTTTCATTTTCGCATATGTTGGAAATAATACTAAGAGGGGGGTGAATCAGTATTATCAGATCAATAATTTTATTTCCCAAACAGATTTATATATGCTACTTCAACTAAGTTAACTAGCGTGTACACGTGACTGTACTTAAATCAAGCAGCGTATATGCAGAGAACTTTTTATTTAGCCAATTTATCATGCATTGAACTTTAACCAGTATATCAGAGATTTATTAGATAGTGTAGTAAAAGCAGAATAAAGCATCACACATAAGCAACACATAAGAACACCAAGATATAAGGTGGAAACCCAATGTGGGTAAAAACCACCTGTTGTTGTTGTCTCTATCTTCTTTTAATAATAAGAAAATATGTTTACAATCTTGTACTGGTGCAGACTCATACCAGTACACAGGCTTCTACCTGCAGAAGGTTACAACCTTCTCTCATTCTCCAGCTTCTACTGGAAGGGAGCTACAACCCCCTAGCTCTTGTACTAGCTGATATGTTTACTAGTACGTAGATGGTGACCTATAGAAGGCTACAACCTTCTTTCTTCCTCCAAGGACCACGTTTCATAAATTTTCGGACTAGATCCATCAACAACATTATAACTGCAATACAATCATCAAATACATCTGCATCAACCAATCACTGAAACTCAATCATCACTTTCTTAATCAACCAACAACTGAATCAATCAATCACTTTGACAACCCATCGTCACTGTAGCAAGTCACAATCAATCTGATCATTCAAAACACTGTTACCATATTAAAGTCACTAGAACCCAAAGCAAAACCTAGAACTCTACAACAGCAAACAGAAACAACTGAAACATACTTCATAAGGTATACACTACTTCCATGTGTCGAACCAACATATATTTGCACTTTTATCAAAGCCAACCAGCATACACATCTGCAAATATCAATTCTTAATTCTGCAGCTATTTCGAACTTCAGATATACCCAGATCATAATATTTACAGAATAATATATGCGTCAGTATTCAGATCTAGACTATACATGGTCAAACCACATAATGATAATTCATTTCAAGCCTTAAGATCCCAAACCATCATTAGATCTTATCCCTCATCAACCGCTAAGGTTCATCCTTGGTTCATATCAAGCACAGCACCATAAGCCAATAACTTGCATACTAGATCTCACACTTCATCAGATATTCGATACTTGCACACTTGACCCAATGATCTTCTCCTCCATATATAGTTTTATGCCTTTCTCAATACCATGGACCAAAACAATTTACGACAAATACCTAGGGTCAATACCTCAGACCAAATACCTTGGACCAAATACCTCGGACCAAAAACTTAGTTTTCCAAGATATACGCGCTTTTCCTTCTGTGAAAGTGTGTGTGTACATATACGCTACTTGTGTTCAGTGAACCTGCGTGTATACGCAGCTTGGTCAAGGTGAACCTGCGTATACCTCTCTTTCTTCATTCTTTGTAGTCTGATCTGTAATTCTTTGTTGTTGACATGTTGTACTGTGATCTTTCATCTGAGTGAGTTGCCATCAAGGAAAACACCTGTATCATAATGCCAAAAATCTCCCCCTTTGGACTTGATGGCAACAACAACACCAAGTCACTCTCCCCCTTTGACATCAAGGGCAAAGGGTGGACCAAGATAATTTCTCCCTTTGACATACATTATGTTGGTCATGCTCCCCCTGAGTACATGTTGAATTCTCTAATTGAGCTCCCCTTTTTATACATGCTGAGATGTACTGAAACCATCCATGCTCCCCCTTAGCACAAGCAAAGTCTGCAAAAAGATTTTCTAAAAGAATAAAATGACTCTATAACTCAACTATGTGAGGATGACCTTTCTATCACCAATGACTCATACATACATCCATCTCCCAACCAAGTGGGGATATACCAAATTTGACTCATCCACCCAACCAAGTGGGGATATACCAATTGTTTATACATGACAAAAACAAGAAATATTACATCATCCATCCCATGTAAAGTGGGGATACAATTTACATCATTTGTCCAAGAGGACTCATTCAAATGTATGAGAAGACATATCACACCCTAGACTTTTACATTACTTGAGCAACAAATGGTATAAATATCTAAAGCCATAACTAGACTCAGCAACCATAATGCCAACAATGCTGAATGTACATGAAGGCTAATGTTCCCCCTGAACCGGTGCTACCTGTGCATTGTTAATAGGTCAATGATCAAGGCATCTTTGTCAAATAGATAAAATTAATGAACAAAGCATATTAATCATCAATATCAATTAGAGCACCCATATTAGAGCCTGCCCCACTATTTTTCTTGTCTGAAAAAAATATACGCTCCTTGACCCATAGAAACCCATGTGTGTACGCGACTATACTTCATGAAACACACATATAATAACCTTTCTCTGAAAAAAAATTATTTAACAACAGGATGATGCAGCAACTACTCCTAGCTTTTGTCTGAGATATTCAAATGTCTCTCTAGGCAGTGGTTTAGTGAATACATCAACAACCTGTTCTTTGGAGGGAACATATTCCAATTTGACCTTTTATTCAAGCACTTGTTCACGTAGAAAATGGTATTTGATGGGTATGTGCTTGGCCTTGGAGTGCATGACTGGATTCTTTGAAATATTGATGGCACTTGTATTATCACATAGAATGGATATGGGTGGAGTACATGTGATCTGAATGTCTTGCAATGTTTGCATCATCTAAAGTAGTTGTGTGCAGCAAGATGCAGCAGCCACATATTCTGCTTCAATTGTGGATAACGCAATCGAACTTTGTTTCTTGTTGAACCAAGACACTAACTTGGAACCCATATAGAATGCACCACCACTAGTGATTTTTCTGTCATCAACACTTCCTGCCCAATCTGCATCTATATATGCATGAAGAGTAAGATCTGTATCTCTAGGATACGATAAACCAAAGTTCTGTGTTCCTTGAATATATTTGAAAATACTTTTGACTGCTTGAAGGTGTGATTCCTTTGGATTTGCTTGGAATCTTCCAACTATTCCTATTGCATGCATGATGTCAGGTCGGGTACCTATTAGATAAAGCAGACTGCCAATCAGGATATGTAAGTTGGTTGATGTATTGATGTTGATTCATCATTTGAGCTAAGACTGCATCCTATTACCATTGGGGTGCATCGAGGTTTAGAATCTTCCATGTCGTACCTATTCAAGATCTGTTTGAGATATTTGGTTTGTGAAAGAAAAATACCATATTTATTCTGTTGAACCTGTAGACCAAGAAAATAGGTAAGTTCACCAAGCAATGACATTTCAAATTCTTGCCGAATTACTGAAGAAAAATTCTGACTCATGGATTCTTCATTGCCACCAAAAATGATATCATCAACATAAACAACAATTATTAGCAATTTATCAGTGTCAATATTTGTATATAGATTGCTATTTGCTGACCCTTTTGAAAAACCCTGTTGGTGTAGACATTTTTCAAGGCGGTAATACCAGGCCCTTGGAGCCTATTTCAGACCATAAAGAGCCTTTTTGAGTCTGCATACAAGTTTTGCATCATTTCCAAGAATGAATCCTTCTAGTTGTTCAATATAAACTTCTTCTTCTAAATCTCCATTAAGGAAAGTAGATTTTACATCAATTTGGTATACTTTGAATTTCTGAAAGCTAGAAAGAGCAAGAAACATCCTTATGGCTTAAATTCTAGCAACGGGTGCAAAAGTTTCTTCAAAATCTATACCTTCTTGTTGAGCAGATCCTAATAATAACTTCACCATTTTCATTTAGCTTGTTTTTTAATATCCATTTAGTTCCTATAATATTTGTATCATGAGGTCTAGGAACTAATTCCCAAGTATTATTATTTTCAATTTGCTCAAGTTCTTCATTCATGGCCTTGACCCAACATTCATCTTTGCATGCTTCATTTACATTTTGAGGTTCGGTGGAGGATAGTAATGCTAGATAGCTTGATGTTTCTGTAATAGTTCTTCTTGTCTGTACACCTACCTCATTTTCCCCTAAAATTTGAGTTTCTAGATGATTTTTCTGAACATACCTAGACAGAGTCTTTTCTTCTACCATTATCTCTCCTTCTGGTGCTTCACTGGTTCCTTCTTCAGAATCATTATGATTTGATGTGGGAAAATACTCCCCATCTTCTTCATTGTCATAATCTTTTGTTTTTGTCTGTTTTGGATTTTTGCATGCTTCATCAACTACAACATCAATACTTTCAACAATTTTCCCAAGTCTTTTATTATAACATTTATACCCTTTACTTCAAGAAGAGTAACCAAGAATAATACCTTCATCTGCTCTGGGCTCAAACTTACCAAGTTTTTCATCAGTCCTTTTGATATATCATTTGCTTCCAAAAACTTAAAGTATTTTACAGTAGGAGTCTTACCATACCAAAGTTCATGTGGAGTTGGAGTGCTATTGACCCGAACATTTGTTTGGCTAAGAATAGTTACGGCGGCAAATGCAACTTCACCCCAAAATGTTGCAGGAGTTCCAGATTCATCTAGCATAACTCGAGCCATTTGTTGAATAGTTATGTTCATTCTTTCTACCACTCCATTTTCCTAAGGAGTCCTTATGGTGGAGAATTGTCTTTTTATTCCATGTTGTTCACAAAAGTCAAAGAATTCATCCGAGGTAAATTCCCCTCCTCGATCAGATCTGAGACATTTGATTTTTCAATTTGATTCATTTTCAACCAAAGCTTTGAAGGCTTGGAACTTTTCAAATACTTCATCTTTATGCTTTAGCAGATCTATCCAACACATTTTGGAAAAATCATCAATGAACAAAATAAAGTATTCTTCTCCACGAGGTGACTTCTTCCTTGATGGTCCACATAAATCAATATGGACAAGTTCAAGAGGCTTACTGGCTGACCCTTCTTTTTCAATGAAGTGAGCTCTGGTTTGCTTACCGAATTGACATGGTTTGCATATTGTATTTTCAGGGATGCTAATATCTGGAAGATCACGAACAGCCTTGAATCTGCATGCTTTTCTTATTTGACAAAAGCTTAGATGTCCCAATCTACTATGCCACAGATAGTTTTCATCATTTTTGCTTAGATAGCACTGTTGTTTTCCTCCCTTGAGTATGTATAAGTTTTTTGGAGTTCTTGTACCTTTGATCACAGTCTCCCCTGTATCAAGCTCACGAACAACACATCCGTTTGATCAAAACACCGCTTCATTTCCTTGATCACACATTTGACTGACACTCAACAGGTTATGCTTTAAACCATCTACATACACAACATTTCCAGCTTTAACCTTTTCTTTCAAGAAAATAGATCCTTTACCTTTTATGACAGCAGGAGTGTCGTTTCCAAATGAGACATTCTTTTCCTTTCTAATGCATTATATGAGTGAAGTTTTTCTTTGCCACTTTTCATGTGTTTTGAGCATCCAATGTCGATGTACCACTGATTTTCTTGTCCTTCTGCGTACAAGGTTATACCACATCTTTCTGTTTGAGATTCTTTCCTTCTCCATATCTTGGGATTTAATGGAGTTTTCTCCTTTTGAGATGTTTGCTGAAATTTATTCCTGCATTCAGATTCTTCATGACCAAAGTTGTTACAGATTGAGCATTCTACTTCATTTTCAAGAAGAGAAAAGTTATTATAGGAACTTTTCTTGAACCCTATTACATTCCTTTGATTTTGTGCCTCTAGTCATGACGGTTTTATAAGCAACACATTGAGCAGCTTTCTGTCCAAAATTATGACATGAAAAGCATTGCCCATTAAAGAAGTTCCTACGACTATCGAATATGTTGACCTGGTGATTGTAGTTTCTATTGATATTCATCTTTGGAGAAAATTGAGTATGATTTACCTGAGGTTGGTTGTGGCTTATATTCATCCTTGGAATAAATTGTGTCTGATTTATCTGGTGATCTACTTTATGCCTTCGATGATTATTGTCATGTTGTTCACTGGTCTTTGCTGCATCAAGATAGCTTTTAGTGGAGGTTGACAGCTTCTGTGATTGAGATGCTTCTTCAGTATATCCAAGACATGTCTTTGTCAGAGGAGATTGTTTCACTTTGATAATTTCATTTAAGGTTTTTGATCCTTTAGTAAATCTAAGATTGAGAGATTTCATTTTCTCGAGATCCTTTCTTAGACCCACAATTTCACATTCTAGTTTTTCATTGTGTTTTTCTTTTTCAGCAAGTTGGTATGTCAAGGTATCTATAATCATATTTTTTTCTTCTAAAAAGATTTTGAGTTTAGAGGTTTCTTCATGAAGGTCATCTTCTTCTAAAGCATCCCAAAAATTATCATCGTCATAAGTCATTAGAAGTCTATAGTCATTACTATTTTCATCTTCATCACTATTTGATAAACCATCACTATCTTCATGAGTATAGTAACTCCTTTTATTTAAAACTTGTCTTCTATTCCATTTTTCATATTCCTTCCCTTTTTCATATTTATCTTTATGAGGACATTTGGCAGCATAATGACCAACTCTGCCATAGGCAAAGCATTTGAAGGGTAGCTTACCTCTAAATCTTTCAGAACCCTGTTGAAGCTTCTTGACAAAGTTTACTTCATCTTCTTCTTCTGAAATATGTCCTGATTCATTGAGTTCTTCCTTTCCTTTGTTGAAGCTTTAAATGTGGCTTCTCTCATATTTGATGGACCTCCTTTTCTCATCTCAATGGCAGTTAAGATTCAGTGAAGTTGTGTCATAGTGATAGTCTGCAAATCGTGTTTTTCTTCTATGGCAGACACTTTTGATTCAAATTTAGCATACAAGGATCTTAAAACTTTCTCAAATAATGTAACTTCCTTTATATCTTCACCCAGATTCTCCATATAATTTACAACCTCATCTATGCGTAAGAAGTAACTAGCTATACTTTCATCACTGTGCATTTTAAGAGTTTCATACTGAATTCTGAGAGTTTGAAGTTTAGCACGTTTTACCTGAGAGTCTCCTTTGTAGCTCAGAACGATTTTGTCCCAATATCTTTGGCTGATTTGAGGTGCATGACCTTGACAAACTCTGATTGTGACAGAATTCCCAATAAAGTATTGACAGCCCTTGCATTGGTTTCATATTTCTTTTCACCTGTCGTATCTGTAGGAATTTCTTTTAGAAATGTATATCCTCCTTCCACAATTTCCCAAACATCTGTTCCAAGTGATTGTAGATAGCCTGTGGTTCTTATTTCCAATAAACAAAGTTGCTCCCATCAAATATTAGCGGTCTAATGGATTCCACGCTTTCTTGATTACTCATGATGATGGATCTCCCTTTAAGCGATCAAGCTTCTTCTGAAGAACCTGCTCTGATACCAATTGTTGGGAATAATACTGAGAGGGGGGTGAATCAGTATTATCAAATCAATAATTTTATTTCCCAAACAGATTTATATACGCTACTTCAACTAAGTGAACTAGCGTGTACACGCGACTGTACTTAAAGCAACTAGCATATATGCAGAGAACTTTTGATTTAGCCAATTTATCATGCATTGAAATTTAACCAGTATATCAAAGATTTATTAGACAGTGCAGTAAAATCATAATAAAGAATCACACATAAGCAACACACAAGAACACCAAGATATAAGGTGGAAACCCAATGTGGGTAAAAACCACCTACTGTTGTCATCTATGTCTTCTTTTAATAATAAGAAAATCTATTTACATCTTATACTGGTGCAGATTCATACCAGTATATAGGCTTCTACCTGCAGAAGGTTACAACCTTCTCTCATTCTCCAGCTTCTACTGGAAGGGAGATACAATCCCCTAGCTCTTGTATTATCCGATATATTTACTATTACGTAGGCAGCGACCTACAGAAGGCTACAACCTTCTTTCTTCCTCCAAGGACCACGTTTCATAAATTTCCAGACTAGATCCATCAACAACATTATAACTGCAATACAATCATCAAATACATCTGCATCAACCAATCACTGAAACTCAATCATCACTTTCTGAATCAACCAACAACTGAATCAATCAATCACTTTGACAACCCATCGTCATTGTAGCAAATCACAATCAATCTAATCATTCAAAACACTGTTACCAGAATATAGTCACCAGAACCCAAAGAAAAACCCAAAACTCTGCAACAACAAACAGAAACAACTGAAACATACTTCATAAGGTATATGCTACTTCCATGTGTCGAACCAGCATGTATATGCGCTTTTATCAAATCCAACTAGCGTACACATATGCAAATATTAATTCATAATTTTGCATCTATTTCGGACTTCAATTATACCCAGATCATAACATTTACATAATAACGTATGCGTCAGTATTCAGATCTAGACTATACATGATCAAACCAGATAATGATAATTCATTTCAAGCCTTAAGATCCTGAACCATCATTAGATCTTATCCCTGATCAACCGCTAAGGTTCATCCTTTGTTCAGATCAAGCACTGCACGATAAGCCAATAACCTGCATACTAGATCTCACACTTCATCAGATATTTGATACTTGCACACTTGGCCTAATGATCTTCTCCTCCTTATATAGTTTTAATCATTTCTCAATACAATGGACCAAAACCACTTAGGACCAATACCTTAGACCAAATACCTAGGGGTCAATACCTCGGACCAAATACCTTGGATCAAAATACCTTGGACCAAATACCTCAGACCAAAAAATTAGTTTTCCAAGATATACGTGCTTTTCCTTCTGTGAAAGTGCGTGTGTATGTATACACTACTTGTGTTCAGTGAACCTGCGTGTATACGCAGCTTGGTCAAGGTGAACCTGCGTATACCTCTCTTTCTTCATTCTTTGTAGTCTGATCTGTAATTCTTTGTTGTTGACATGTTGTACTGTGATCTTTCATTTGAGTGATTTGCCATCAAGGACAACACCTGTATCATAATCCCAACAGCATATTTATATACTCCTCCAAGACAAAAGCTCTAAAATTTGCACTGCTCCTTTAAATGACCAGAGATGATGTCAAAAGTTGATAGATTGAGAATGTTGTTTGTATATATGAACACACACTATCTATATATCTTCCTTTCACTAGATTAATGACAATTATGTGTGAGTCCTCATTGCTCTAAGAGAGAGCAAGAAAAATGGACCTGCGTAGTAATACATGTATCTATAAATGGGTTGGTATATCACAAGAGCGTGAAACAAATTCCTTGTGGTTAGCTACACTAATGGATGCACCCATAAAATCAACATTTTTACCTAATGGAAATTCACTTCCAAAGATAGAAATCATTTTTCATGTTGTTACATTACATTGAATGCATGTCTGGCCACCAAAGCTAGTTATTACATGTGTATGTCCAAGAAGAGACATAGACCCTATGACCACTAGAAATAGGTAGATGTATATTTCTATCAAATTGGGAGTTAAGCTAGAAAAATAAAGTAGACATTATTAAGCCCACCACACGCACTATCTCCATATGGAACATATTCACAAGAAGAGACATAGACCCTATGACCACTAGAAATAGGTAGATGTATATTTCTATCAAATTGGGAGTTAAGCTAGAAAAATAAAGTAGACATTATTAAGCTCACCACACGCACCAACAAACTACTATAAAAATCATTGAATACCTCAATCATTCTTCAACCAAGGTGAGAATTGAAACATTGGTATTCTTTTCGTTTGAATGTTTACTAAACAAGATAAAATCATATGAAAAACTCTTACCTTATTTCCAGGCCATGGGTAAATTAAATTACATTACATCAAAAGTGGCAGATGCAAGGACATCATTTGCTCATTGTCAACAAGTTCTTATTTTACCTATGCAATGCTTATGCATCCATAATCATGACCTCTAACTCAAATTTAGGTTCAATTATGATTGGCCTGATCTATTACACTTAATTCAAAATGATTTAAGGTGTTTGTACCTTCTCTATAAGGGAAATTCATGGTGTATGATTAAGGAATACTATGGAATTTTGTCTGGCTCAAGAATCCTTCAAGGGAGACATAATGTGGTGTTCTTGCCACATTCATCTTCTTGGTGTGTCCTCTTGGATTCTACCAACTAACATGGATTGTGAGCTCTTCCTTGAAGTGTGGCTAATAGCTAAGATCCCTGACCTGTCACATAGCACTTATGCTAAAACTAGATCTATGAACATTGGGAACTAGTGTTGTGGTACACTATAGACTATGTTATATGTGATGGCTATTAGTGTCTAAGTCAACACTTGTTATAGGCATGTAAGGAAGTGACATAGATTATTATCATAGTTTCTATGCAAACTTCATTGATACCATACATTTTTCATCCTAGTTTCTCAAAACCATTCTCACTCCACAATTTCAACTACCTTTTCACTCACAATTGATATTGTCTAAACCCACGGCAAGTCAAAGATTCAAAAATAACTTAAGGGAATCATCAAATTCAAAATGGAACCCTCCATTTGGTCTTGGTTAGTAGGTTGAGATGTTAAAGACATTAGAATGCACATTGGAAAGATTCATGGTAGAAAAAGTATCATCCAATACACAGTATGAGGAGCATTATCCACAACACCAATCAGTGATGGTTTATGAATAGTGGAAATCAAGTAGAGACAAATAAAATCTAATGCATAGATACAAAAACACACAAATTCAGGAATAGTAGAGATTTGAATTTGTAGACTTGAGTATGAGGAAAATTCTCTTCTTATTTTTTTTTAAGGACTGTAGGAAGAGAATATAGCTCAAAATTATCTAAGAGGATATTCAGAATTATAAATCTAAGTGACAAGAATAATTGCAGAAAATGGAAGAAAATTAGGCCATAATGGTTACAGTCGCAGGCTAAAGAAATGTGCATTTTTATAAATTGTTAGAACTCCGTTGAATTCTTTGACAAGTCATGGACAAACACATAGAGGAACAATAGACTGAGTTGAAGTGAGGAGACCATGAGCCCAGGTTAAGGGCCACACAACTATGGCTTGCAAATGATTAGGTAAGGCAGGAATATGCCTACTTTGATACCATGTTAAACGCACACAAATAATATATCAAAATTCAATAATGTGTGAGATGCATTTAATTTACAAAATGTACATATTAATACACATTGTCTTAACCCTTGGTTTCCATCTTCCAAGATGTTTCTTGGACTTTAGTGATTGTTGGAATTCCTCCACACCAACCCTAATGGATTAGGTGTTCAACATCATCCATTAAGGGGTTGAGAAATCTCAACACATTAACATTGGATCACCTACATGGAACATTAACCGCCTATGAAATGAGAACCTCAAAAGGTAGATCTACATCAAATGAATCAACCTTGAAAGTTGATAATAAGACCAAATAATATCAAGAAGACGCAATCTATGGATCTACTGAAGAAGAAGCCAAGTTTCTTAGAAGATTCAAGGGAGGGTCTATAAAATACAAAGGTAAGTTTACTTTCAAATGTTTTTATTGTGGAAAATTAGGTAACCATCATCTAAATTTCCACACAAGAAATATAATAATGAATATGATACTAAATAAAAGAACAAGTATAGGAGATTTAAGAGGGAGAAGAACTTCAAGAAGAAGATATTCTTCTTTAAAGAAGAAAACAACTCCTCAAAGGATGAGGATGAACATCCCTCTGATGAAGAAATAACAAATGATTTCATTCTCATGGCTAGAGAAACCCAAGATGAAAGGCACAATTATTATGACATATAAGAAGAAGAAGTTATAGTAAATCTAGAAGAAGAAGAACTAATCATTTCCTTAGAACAAATAAAAAGGCTTAAGAAATAGAATAAGAAGAAAAATGAGTGATTAAGTATGAATAGAAGAGAAAAAATTTGAAGATTCGTCAATTATTATTTTGAAAATAGAGTTGGAGGAAGCAAATAAGATTGAAGACACTTTGTTACAACAACTGAAATAGAAGGGCAAGGAATGTGAAAACCTAGAGGAATGTATAGTCTCCATTAGAAGATAATTAGAAAATATGTATACATAGATCGACCAAAATTTGAAGTTTATTAAAGGATCTAACAAATTGGATGAAATTCCAAGTGTTCAAACATGTTCCCTCATTAAATGGGTCTTAGTTACAAAGGAGAGATAAGCTCCAAGAAACTTGAAGAAAAACAACCAAACATCTTAATTGAAGCACTAAAAGGACATAATAATGGAATACAAGGAAACAATAACAAAGAACAACAAGAAAGAAAGGTTAATGATATCAAATAAATTAAGGACAACAATGGTCATTTCCAACAACAACAAAAGGAAGAACATGACAGCAAGGAAAAAAGAGACATAAATGAAACTCAACAACAACAAAGGAGTGCAAACTACAGAAATTCAAACAACCAAAAATGTTAAGAGAGAAATCAGTAGAAGCCTTATCCCCCTTAAAGAGAAATTCATAAAAGAATTAGTAGATCATATCCTCAAAGGAAAATTACTCCCAGGTGATAAAATACTTTCTATGGTTGTTGTTATTCATGTACGAATTTTGGACATAAGACCGCAAATTGTAGAGCCTATCTTATAAATAATTAGATTAAAAATAAAAGAGGTGTCTTATCAGACAACAAGAAATGGAGATAACAGATCTATAAATCCATATATAAACTATACTAGAGACAACAATCCTTTTTCTCCTTTATTTGACTATATTGAATTTTTTAAATACGGGCATAAAGTAGCTAATTGTAGAACCCACAAATTCATATCAACTCCTCAAATCAAGCAAGCACAAGAAGAACCCAAGACATGAAGAAGAAAAAGGAAGAAAGAAAGAAGAGTGCGGCATTGTCTTATATGCCCAAAACCATGGTAGTCATTGGTATGTGGACAATGGATGCTCCAAACATATGACTAGTGATAGGAGTAAAATTGTGTCATTAAGAGAAGATCAAGCAGGAAGTGTTACTTTTGGTAATGGTGCTCCAGGAAATATCATGGGAAAAGGTACAATCAACTTAGACAATGGAAGAGGAAAGGCTCAAAACTTTCTTTTATTGGATGGACTCAAGCACAACTTATTGAATGTGATTCAAATGTGTGACCAGGGGTATGATTTAACTTTTCACTCCAAAAGCTATGAAATAAAGATAACAAACACAAGGAAGGTCGTAGAAAAGGTTGTGAGATCACCAAGTAATGTGTACCTACTCCATGAAGAAAATGAGAATGTTGTTTAGGGAAGCTTGATTAGATTTTGTTATGGAAGATAAGGTTGGGACACTTAAACTTTGATCATATTGTGAAGCTCATCAAAACACGGTTGTAAGATAGTTGCCAAAGATCTCGAATCCAAGCAACACAATTTGCAAATCATGCCAAATTGGAAAGCAATTTCAAGTACCCTTCAAGACCAAGGAAAACTCATCAACAAGACTTATGCAGTTAGTTCATACAGACTGTTGAGTCTTGAAAATGTCATTCATTTCCACTACACTTTCACTATTATTATGTCCATTCCATCACCTCCATTTCACTACTATGTCACCACATTCATCCCACTTTCATTATCATTGGGCCACATTTATGTTTTTCCAATCTTTATTAATTCTAAACCTTTTAAGTGAATTTGTGGTTAAAAATTAGAAAATAATGTGCATATGCTTATACCTAACAAATGGGTTGAGATTGCTGACATGTGTAGGTTGAAAGGAGGCTTCTAGAAGACCTTTATGTGGCACTCTAAGGCCAAATTCGAATTTGAGTGAAACGAATCATGGGATCATGAGGATATGTGTCACATCTCCTAATTTATTGTAACTCTAAGAAGACATGTGTCTTATCAATTCCTATTTTGATTAGGACTCTAGAGGTAGAGGGAGATATTCATGGACTCTCATTAATGAGATGGCTTCTCATCTTTTTGTATAAATAGGAGATCTCTCTCCTTCATTTGTTAGCTTAGAGTTTGGAGTTCTTAAGTCTTTTTAGCTTGTGAGTTTGTAGTTCTTCCTTGATGGCTTTTGAAAGCTTTGGAGAGCTTTGTTGTACTTTGTAATTTTGAAGAATTTGAATAAAGCTTTGATGTTCTCAACATGGAAGAAGATGTGAAGTAGATGTCATGGAGCATATTAGAATGTAAGGTAGAGTAGATTTCATTTTGTAAATTTTGCTTTGATTTCATTATGTCATTTGATTGCTTTCAAGTTTGAGAGTGTTATCACTCAGGTTGTCCTTAAGCTCCGGAAAAGGATACGGCCGAGGTAACCACAAACCAACTTTGGACTGCAGGTTCTAGCCAACCTGCAATCAGAGAGGGCTCTCTCTTTATGATTTAGCTTTGTTTGAAAGGATTTTAGGCTCGGTCTCAAGTTCAGAGGGTTTTGTTTTGCTTTTGGTGGGAAAATTGATTTTTCGGGTAGAGAGGCAGAGCATAGTCTAAGGGTTTCGAACCATTGGGCGTGGAGTCGAGGAGAAAAACTACTGCCACTTTTCCTTAATAACAGTGAGGGAAAATGGAGCAAGATACCTGAGCATGAAACAATGTTTCAGGTTTAAGGGATGGAAAGAAATGCTAAGTAATGAGAGGCAGTTAAGAATCTCTCAATTATACTTAACAGGGGAAGATAATAGGGCGCTACCTAGGGGCAGTTAAGAATCCCTAGATAATTGGCAAACACAGGTGAATCGGGGTAAACATGAGCCAGAAGGAATTCATATTCATAACCAATTCAATCAGAAGAAAACATAAAGAAATAGCAGAAATTGAGAAAAGAGAGTATTTAAACTAATTCTAGCCTATTCTTTCTTCCTGCTATTTAGATAGTGGTAAACAATAAACAGAGGTAAGATGCACTTATTGCTTCAGGCTGCAGCACAAGAATTCCATCTTCATATCTCCATAAACATTCATTCACAACAGATAGTTTGCTCTCCAAGCTTTCGGCAATCTTTGATTATGGAAAAACTTAGGTATACATAGCGAGTCTCTAGTGAAATTCTCAATTGACCAACCCTTAAAACTATATAGAGGGTGGTATATATAGGGAAAAAACTCTCTGCAGAGTTCCTTTATTACATCTTGACCTATTAGGTCACAAAGAAAAATGACTACTTAACCTAATTCTATCCAGAAATAAATGCAAAAAATATCTCGGGCTGCGCTCAGGGTCGCCGTATCAAAACTGAATAAATGATGTTGTTTTTGGTGGCTTGTTGCAGTGTTTTCTGAAATAAATGTGTATGGGCTTCTGCATCTTTAACTGTTATTTGAGGGCAAGGATGGGCTTATGCCTCCTGATTTGACTTTCTAGGGGGCCTCATCAATGTTCAGGTGCTTCGAGCCCCTAAAAAATCTTGACTGATACTCTTTGGCTCCTCTTCTTCCTCTGATACTCTTTGGCAATAAATTGATGCTGTTCTGACGTGTCGTGGGTCTTATTCACAAATTAATGGCCGTTGTTCGGCCTCTGCTTCCTTCAAAACTATTATATGCTCCTTCCGGCAAGCTTTGCGAAGAAAAATGGGTCTTTCGGTGCCTTTCGGGCTTGCTGGGGGCCGCAGAATGAAAAGATTCCCTGAAGATTCCCCATTCAGGCCCAAAAAATGTTCATCAAAAACCACCTCAGAATCTGATTCCGGGGCTCCGAAGTGCGATTTTTTTCGCTTCGCGCCAAAAAAGTGTTGATGACGTCTGTTATCACTCAGGTTGTCCTTAAAGCTCCTTAAAGGATACGGCCGAGGTAACCACAAACCAATCTTTGGACTGCAGGTCCTAGCCTACTTGCAATCAGAGAGGGCTCTCTCTTTATAATTTAGCTTTTTTTGGGTTGATTTTAGGCTAGTTATGATTTTCTTGGGTTTTGTTTTGATTTTGGTGGGATGGAGGATTCTTTCAAACAGAGTTGGGATGCATAGTGTGAGAAGTTCAAACCATTGGGCATGGAGTCGTGGATTAGGCTTGTTGTTGCGTTTTCTTGGTCACAAGAGGAATACAGAGTAGGATAGCTACACATAAAACAATATCCAGCTAGAATAAAGATGGAACGAAGGTCAGTGAATGAAAGGAAACTAAGTAGCTCTCATTATGCTAATAGAGGGAAAGTGAATGAACATTTATATAGGAGCAATCAAGGATTCCTAAAAAACATTCATATATGAAGGAACTAGTGTAAATATGAGCAAATCAGTATTCATATTCAGGACTAATTCAGAGGAAAACATAGATAAATCACAGAAATTGAGAACAGAATACAACTAAGTGAGCTCTGAACTATTCTTTCTTTCTGCTATGTAGATAGTGAAACCATGATGGCATAAAACATATAAACTGTAAACAGAGATAAGAAACACTTATTGGGCTATGTAGAAGCGTTAGGATTCCATAGTCACTCTTTAGACATTAAAACACAATAATCAGTTCATCTCCCAAACATTCCAGCGATCTTTGATTATCGAGACTCTCAGAAAATACAATGCAAGTCTAGAGGAAGTTATCGACCAACCAACCCTTTACATAAATATAGAGGGTTGTTTAAATAGAAAATATTTACAAACATCCCTTGAACAGGTGTCAAGGGAGAAAATATCTCAAAATATCTATCAAAATAGAGCCAAAAGAGATTTGTGCAATAACTGCTTCTAATGCCAAGTTGTGCTGGAAACAAATGCAATAAAATATCTAAAACAGCTACACATGAGAGAGCATCCCCATCAAAATGGCTCTTTAGGGCTACACAGGGTCCTACAGCTTCAAAATGGACTGAAAGAGTACCTTGAGCTACGCGCTGTCCTCTGTGTGATAACTGCGCAATTAAGGAAGCAGCGCTGCTCCAAAAATATGACTGGGAACAATGTCTCTGCAATAACTCTGCCTTGAAAGCCTTCATCTATGCCTTTAGGTGGCTTTAAAGCAACAAAAGAAGTGTTGGTGAGCCTTAATGGTTGAATGATGCTTTGTTGACTTTGTTGGGCTTGCTTTGCTTTCATCTGCTTTGAAAAACTGGACTGATACTCTTTACCGCTTCTGGAGATGCTATGGCACGCCTTTGGGCCTTTTCTTACCGCTGATACTCTTTAAGCTGTCCCATCGCCCCCTTCTACATTTTAATGCAAAAATAACTGCTGTTAATGTCCTCCATGGCCATTGGGTGTAATCGGTGCTTGGCCGATCAAAAATAGCATCAGACCTTGCAAAAAATGCCGCAAAAAGGAGGATTTGTATGCTGCTGACTGCACCGAGGCCGAAACTGGCTATCTGAAGCAAAACTGGGCTTTGGAGCGATCTCAAAAAGCTTAGGGATGCATGAATTCCCTTATCGGAGCCGGGCGTGGGCATATATGTCAAAATATGAACAACTGCCGCCTTTCATTTTACACAGAAAAAGACCAATTTCTATGTAAAATCCGTGAAAAACATAGGCGGGAGCGGCACTGTAGCGGAGATTAAATCCTGGCCGTTGGATCGCGCGAAGGCAGATCCAATGACTGGCGCCAAATCGCATCGGGGCGGACCATTGGTCCCAACATATAAAACCTTAGAATAGCGATGAACCTGGCGGACCCGAAATGCTTATATGCTCTTTCTTTATGGAGGTCGGGTCCGGCCCATCGGAACTTACATATCGCGGATTTGGTAAAAATGGGTAAGCGGACCCGAAAACACTTAACACTGCATTTGATAACTCATCGACTCCGCCAAATCGGAGCAGTATATGGGGCGATGCGAAGTGGGGGGCCGCATGACAAAATCTAGACCGTCAGATCTGGGGCCCGATCCAACTGTCCTAGATCCGTCGGCGAGTCAACAGTCGGAGGGACCAGAGGGCGGCACATATGGAATCGTCGAACTGCGCAGACCCGATATTCTATTACCAGTCCACTTTATATGTTTTCGGGTCCGGCCCATCGGCACTATGCCCAATGCCTTGGGACTTAGCTATTTTCGCTTATATATGCCACTGCCCCCTCCCGATAGCGATATCGCATCGGAGGGGGTCCAAATGAAACTTTATTATATCAGACCCATGTTTTTGTGAACTGCCAATCCTTTTGGGAAATCGGAAGGGTTCCTTTATAGTTTGGCATGGATTCTAAGGCCTCGGAAGGGATCCGATAGCCAAAAAAGGGAGGATTTTATCCTTTTTGAAGGTTTTTCATGGTTTTTGCATGGTTTTTGTATTCTTATGCCTTGGAAGGAGTCCAAAGGCACTTAGGGGGAAAGTGATGTGGTTTTGAGAGGGGTTTAGTGGCCAAAGAGGGTTTCATGCCTTATAAAGGCAAACCAAGGCCAAAGGGATGATTTTTATACATATGAAGGTAAACTATGCAAAGGAATGAGTCCTTTTGCATTTGGAAGATGGTTAGAGGGGTCAATGAGGGTTCTTGCTGAGTTTCAGATAAACTTAGCAATTCCCGAGGATATATATGGTTATTTTTCAACCAAGGGGAAGGGATAAGTATATAGGGGAGTTATAGAGATAGTTTTAGTAGGGGAAGGGAAAAGAGATAGGGAGTTACATAATAAAGTTAGTAGTTAATATGATAATGATGAGAAAAGGCGCTAAGAATCAAGTCTTAGGCTATCAATGGGGGAAAATGACTGATAGAAGAAGTGTGAACATTCCTTGAGTGAAGCAGATCTTCACCAAGGAAAATGATATGGAGAATGATGAATCTAAGAGGTATCAAGCAGATCTTGACCTCTTTTAGGGGAAGTTAGTGAGTGATTTGGGAAAGAGGGAGAAGGGGAAGTTAGACATGCATTTCTTGAAGTCCTCCAACTAAAAAATCACCTTCAACTTGTGATATGATAGATATAACACTTGACAATATGAAATGGATCACAAGCCATGATTCTGCAAGCACAAAGCTACCTACCCGACCTACTCACCTAGCATTTTCTCTTCTTTTTTGGTTTGGGTTCACTTGAACTAGCATACCCAGCTTTTCACTCTTTCTTCTTGCTGTGCTCCTATCTACTTATACACTTATTGCATCCAGGGGCTTAGATTAAGCTGTTGAGCACCCTTGTTTCTCTACCTATCTAAAAATCTGCCAAGATTAAGCTGTTTGGACAGATAGTTATTCTCTATATTCTACAACAAGAAATTGAAACCTAGGGAGGCCAAGATTAAGCTATTTGGACCTCCCTTAGCTGAAAACTCATGAAAATGGATCAACTCATCAAAAAATGGAACACAGCAGTGGCATTTAGACTAGCACACTCTCATGGATACTTCTCTGGTCATCTGTAGCAAATATGGAGCATTGCAGCATGCATAGTATGACATATTTGGCATGTAAAAATGTCGATCATGAAAGATGATTAACCTGCTGCAGGAGGAGGCTAACAGTGGCTCCACTTGGGGATGGCTTTTCCTTGTGACAAGCCAAGAACAGCAGGTCAGAATGCCTTGATCCTTTGTTGTTGCTGTTAATTGAAAATCTCGTCCGTGCTAACTGCTGAATGACTAGAACTTTTAACTTCTGAATGCAGCACTCCTCCTTATCTAAAACACTATAAAAATAAAGCATCACCTGCTTTCTTCTGCGTGCTTGATATTGCATACACTTTTGCTTGAGCACTGCCTTGTGAAATAAACAAAAAAAGGGAATAAAGTTGAGCTCTTCTTTTCTTGTCTTTGAAAGGGTGCTGAAATAAACTGAAAATCCTCCTTTCTTTTTGATACTGTTGACTCGGAGACCACAAGCTGCAAATAGTTTCTCTTTAACATAATTCACTGTGATATGACAGTGCTGCTCTGCTGTTTTGCTGAGATTACTGCAGAGGCAGAGCTCAAAAATAGAGGACATGAATTGGTTGTGTCTTCACAAACTTTGTTGTTGCTCCTCTAACAATCAGACTGTGTATAAAAATAAAAACAAAAGTGTTGATATATACAAATATCAATGTAAAAAGAGATATATACAAAGTTGCATTATGTTCAACAAAAGGGATCATGATAATGCTTCAGCATACGGCCATTTACAAGGCCTTCTTCAGCAGTGCTGCCCTCTACAGATTTGAGGAAATATGTGTTATTTCCCTGAACAGCAGAAATATCAAATGGCCCTCTCCAAAGGAAATCAAATTTTGCATGTTTTTCTTTGTCTTCTCTTCGTGAGTCCCACCTTAGAACTTTGTTGCCAACACAGAAATTCTCAGCCTTAGCCCTCTTGTCAAACGCCTTCTTTAGCCTCTCTTGTAACATTTGAGCTCTGTCATACACCTGTTCTCTGGTCTGTTGAAGGTGAATGGTCTGATTGATCCTTCGTTGAATATCATTTGGTTCGTCTTGAATCTCTTGCAGCAGCTTGATAATAGGAATGCCCAGTGATGAAGGAAATCTGGCCTCCATGCATTATACTAGCTCATAAGGACTCATCCCAATGGATTTCTTGGTTGACAATCTATCTGCCCATAGGGCATTTGTGAGCTTTCTATGCCAACTCTTCTTGTTTTCTTCTAAGATCTTCTTGATAATATTGATCAGGCTCTTGTTAGATGACTCGGCTAGGCCATTACCTTGAGGGTAATAGGCTGTGGAATGGCCTAAAGTGATATGGAATTTATGGCAAAAATTGATCATCTTTTAGGATTTGAAAGCAGTGGCATTGTCAGTGATGATCTTCTCAGGGCAGCCAAATCTAGAAAGGATATTGCACTCAAGGAATTGGATAATGGTGGTGTCATTGGTTTGCCTACATGGGATGGCCTCAATCCACTTGGTGAAATAGTCGGTGGCTGTTAAAATCCACTTATACTGGCCTGAGGAAGAGGGATGGATTTCTCCAATGAAGTCAAGACCCCATTGTTGAAAAGGCTTCTCGGTTGAGATGGGTTTCAGAGGCAAGGGGAGCAGCTTTCTTTTGCCCTCAAAGATTTGGCATTTGTGACATGAGATAGCAAACTTCTTTACATCTGCAAACAAAGAGGGCTAATAGAAACCAACCCTTAAAATTTTATCAACGGTGGACTTCCAATATAGATGTCCTCCACAGTCCCCTGCATGGAATTCTTTCATGACATTATTAGTTTCATTCATGGTCAAACAATTAAGCAATATGCCTTCATGATTCTTCCAAAATAAAGCACCATCTAAGACACAAAATTTCAAAGCCTTCATTCTTAAAAATCTCTTCTTGGTCCTGGACAATCCTGGGGGAGCACACAGGTTTAACAATACAAAGCAAATATCAGCATACCATGGGGATCGCAAAAAGGTGTCACTGATCTGTGGAGTCGTCAGCTCCTGTTCATTGTCCAGTTGGTTGATGTCTAAGGCTTGAAAGTTTGTTTCGGACATCAGTTTGGCTAAACCTTGCCCCTTTATTAGCTTGGTTGGTTTTATTTCTATGTCATACTCGAGAATGTTAGCAATCCACTTGCCTCTTTTTCCTTCTAATCCTTCTTGGGTTAATATGTCTTTTACAACAGCATTTGGGACATAGGCAATCACGTGTGAATACAAAATGTAAATTCTGAAGTCTTTGATTGCTTTAACAAGGGCATAGGCCTGCTTCTCCATGATTTGGTACTTCAGGGGTGCATCTCTTAAGGCTCGGCTGAAAAAAGCAATTGGCTTTTCATTTCCTTGGTCATCCTTTTGCAATAGGACAACAGCTATGGTATTATCAGATGCAAATGAAAATATGATAGTCCCTATCAAATTGAGGACTTGTGAGGACTGGGGCTTGAGTTAAGGCAACTTTGATACTTTCAAATGCTTGCTTGGTTTCAAGAGACCATTTTACCTTGGCATCCTTCTTTAACATGTTGCTCAACAGTCTTATCAGCTCGGCTAGATTTGGGATAAATGTCCTTAGGAAATTGATCTTTCCTAGGAATGCTTGCAGCTCTTTTATGTTTCTTGGATATGGGATTTGGAGAATGGCTTGGATCCTTTCCAGATCAATTCTAATCCCATCTTTTGAAATAATATGTCCAAGTAATTTGCCTTCTTCAAGGCCAAATAAATACTTCTTGGGGTTCAAGGAAATGCCATATTTCCTACATGTTAGGAACACTTGTCTCAAATGTCTTAGGTGCTCTTGATCAGATTTGGAGAAAGGGGTAAGATCATCAAGATAGACAACCAAGAAATCATGGATTTCCTTGGCAAATGCAATGTCCATGGCCCTTTGAAAGGTGGCACCTGCGTTCTTTAGGCCGAAAGGCATTTTAACATACTTAAATGTTCCCCACGGTGTGGTAAAGGCTATCTTGTCTTGGTCATCCGGGTGAACCAGTATTTGATTGAACCCTGAAAAGCCATCGAGCAGGGAAATTTGTGATGACCCCACTACTCTCTGTAGAATGTGATCCATTTTGGGCAAAGGATAGTGGTCCTTTAGGGAGCCTTGATTTAGATTTCTGAGATCTACACAAAGTCTGATCTCATTTTTTTTCTTTCTTGTGGGAACTAAGTTTGACACCCATTCGGAAAATCTGATTGGTGCTATGATTCCTGCCTCATACATCCTCTTTACCTCCTTCTCAACCAAGGGAAGGAGCACGGGGTTGATTCTTCTAAGTTTTTGTTTGAAAGGCTTTTGATTTGGTTTTAAGGGAATGGTGTGTTGGATTACTGAGGTATCATAAGACTTCAAGTCCTCATAACACCAAGCAAATACATCTTGGAATTCTTTGAACAAATCCACATACTTTGGTTTTTTATCAGGAGGCAAAGATTTAGACAGTTTGATCATTTTGGGCTTCTCTGCTATCCCAATGTTGTATTCTTCTATGGCAGTGTTTATAGGCTGCATTTTTGGCTTTTTGGGCACATCATTTGCATCAAACATGTCTTCTAGTGGAGTGAGGCCAACCAGGAGAAAATTGTCTTTTAGATCAATAATCTCGGCCTCTGTTTTATCTATTTCCTCCAAATGCATTTGTTTTAGCTCTTCAATGTTTGCATTGTCAAAGACTGTTGGGCTTAGGATCTGTCTGGCTGTTACAGCTATTACAGCTTGCTGATTTTTGTTTAATGCTTGTTGTTGTGGGTCCTCCATGGTATCCTCATCAATGTTTAGACCTGCAAACTCATGCTGTAAGGTAAGA